>JAOVVH010000048.1:20676126-20690434 GCA_028566435.1 Scorpiodoras heckelii | reverse complement strand
CTCATGAAGCTGATTGAGAGAATGACAAGAGTGTGTAAAGCTGTAATCAAAGCAAAAGGTGCTACTTTGAAGAATCTCAAATCTAAAACATACTTTGGTTTGTTTAACACTTTTAAGTTTACTACATGATTCATTATGTGTTCCTTCATAGTCTGGATGACTTTAGTAGTAATTTACAATGTAGGAAAAATAAATAAATAAAAACACTGAATGAGGAGGTGTGTCCAAACTTTTGACTGGTACAGTATATACTGATTTAAGGCTTCCTTCAACAGTTTTAACTAAACATATTACAAAAGCTTCACTTGAGTAACATTAATATATTTTTCATTGTTCTAATAATCACACATTAAAAAAAATCTATTTAGGCTGAAATTTTACACATTGATATGACCCTAATTTGCCTTGTATCTAACATTACCTTATAGCCACATAGTTTTAGAAAACTAATAAACACCTCCCAAACAAATGATAGAAGATCAAACTAATTCAGACTAGCTTTTATGATTACTATGGGTACAAGCACGCAGAAGTGGAAGTAGCTAATTTTTCCAGATCTTTTCATAAATGGGAGGGCAGAGGAAAAGGAGAAGCAAAGGGATGGAACTTATCTAGGGCATCTAATATGTTAGATTCAACACTGAGGTGCTCCATTTGGTAAACAGGAGAAGCACAAGGTACAGCTATCATAATTTCAGACTTCTTTATAGACATTAAGCAAGATCATGTAGTCAGTGAGTTTATTTGCATAGCTGTGAAGAATTGGCCTGAAAACAATATAAAAACTGAACCTGGGTAAATGACGGACGTTGTCTGGCTAAGGAAGTGTGGTTTTGTTGGTCTACCCTTTGTGTGACTCCAGCAGGGGAGTGTGTGTGTGACTCAGCTGCAGCAGCCCAGTGCAGAAGGGAGGGTGGAGGCAGTGGGCCTGGCATGCTGTGCCCTGCATTGTGCTCAGTCATACACCTCTCACACACACACACACACACACACACACACACAGCCAACGTTGCGGTAACCCTAAAGCAAGTAAAAACTGGTCTGGGCGTGGACGTGGTACACTTCATGGGCTTCATGTCTAAGCAAAATGATGACTAAATGACTAGATGACAAGTAAATGACTAAATGATGGCTGTAATTGTTTTTCTTTTGCTGCCTGTGTCAGAGTCGCTGCTCATCCCTGCTGGCTGTAGCACTGCAGTGCCTGTTTGCAAAGGTAAAATAAGGACTACCGTAAGTCACTGTAAGCTAGCGATTTGGAGCTAGCTGCTATTGATATTTTGCTTCCTTTAATGCAAAAGGACATCACGAAGAGAGTACAATCCACCACATCCAGAAGAACCGATCTCATTGGCTGATTGCTTGTCAGGGCGATGTTAAGAACAACAAACTAATGGATGCAGTTGGTTAGTGACACAGAAAACAGCTCATAACTCGACATATGTAGTGTGCAATCACATGCATAGTTAGATAATGCAAAACCAAAGAAGGCAATGATGATTGATTCATGCAGAAACGAACCACAAATACACTTCAAGCACATCACAGTATAGATAATCTATAACCACTCATACTGAAACAATCAAATAACTTGTATTCTGCCTTTACTTCATCAGTGATAGGCAGACGCCAGTGCAGGGTTGCCAAATGGCAGGATAGCAGAGTACAATCAGGTAGCATGGGCCCTTTCCTTCCAGCCTGTTTTTAGAAACACTGGCAACCCTCCAAGTCTACACACTGTGCAGCTCTACATTACCCTCTCATTTACTCAGGCACGGCTGAATCCAGCACTTATTATGTGCTCAGTGGAATCAAAACAGTCTAACCAGGCTTAGTGTACACACACACACACACACACACACACACACACACACACACACACAAAAGGTCTAAATGCAGTTGTAATATAGCTATAAATACTACAAAATGTTACACTATAGGACATACCAGAGTCACTAGAAATTATGTTGTAAAGAAAAAAGGCTAACAAGCAATGAATAAAACATGCTAGGGTGTGCTGTTATAGGGAAATAATCAACAACAGGGCACTGTTATCCAACACAAACTGGACGCACTGTTGCACCATTGATTATTTTCCAATAACAGCACTATAACAATTGATCATTCATTCATTCATTCATTCATTCATTCATTCATTATCTTAACCACTTATTCCTGTTCCCAGGGTCATGGGAGAGCCAGTGCCTAGCCGGTACCACAGGGCGCAAGGCAGGATCAACCCTAGACAGGGCGCCAATCCATCATAGGATGGACACACACACACACACACACACACTCGGGGACTTTAGAAACACCAGTTATCCTAATATGCATGTCTTTGGACTGTGGGAGGAAACCGGAGTACCCGGAGTAAACCCACGCAGACACGGAGAGAACATGCAGACTCCACACAGAAAGGACCCAGACCGCTCCACCTGGGGATTGAACCTGAGACCTTCTTGCTGTGAGGCGACAGCGCTACCCACTGCGCAACCGTGCCGCCACACAATTGATAAATTATTACAATTTTTTATTTATTGAAGAACGACATTTTTTTTATCCATTTATAGTTACATCAATCTTGTGGAATGTCTGCAAAGCAGGCTAGTCCCAGGTTAGTTCTCATGTACAACAGTTAATAAAGTCATTCCCTTAATTTTTCTTAAAGTTACTAAAACTGTCTAGTACTGACACTGGAGACTCCTTCCATTACTTTTACACGAGTGTCTCCTTATATAAAGCATCACCATCTCAATTACTATACATTTTCATTTGTGAAACAACACAAATTTAATCAGCTTATTATTAGTCTTCGATCAAGTGGAGCATCCACCTTACAGGTCCCTGTGAATTAGCAACCACTATAACAACTACTCGACTATTTAACTCAAGTCAAAGATTGCATCTGTTGTTTCCGTGTTCAGGTTTAAAAAGATAAAATAAGTGATATGAACACTGTAGGCACAGTTTCAATCTTTATTCACTCTGAATACAAAGCTCTTTTGGATTTCCTCAGTATGAACTGCAATGCCTGGGATATGACCATAATCAAGCGCCACACAACCCACACAGCTCCACACACCATCTTAGAGAAACAAAAAAACAGAAAAGGACCAAACAGCAGACTCTCAAAATGTAGGCTGGGTTTCATATCCATCTCCAACAGTCCTTCTGTGGTGGTGTGTGGTTTAGTTTTCACAGAAATCCAAACGTATATGTAAATGACAAGTTGTATAAATCCAAAGTATCCAAATATTTCTATTTCCTAGAACTAAAACCTCACAATCATAGCTTTGAGAAATGTAGATGGGCTTGTGCATCATTCTAGCACAAACATGTTGTGTAACTCTAACACTCCAAAACACAGAAGTGTGAGCAGCAGTAGAAGCGTGGGTTAATGTGCACTGTCATTGTGGTGCAGCTCATACACCAAGCCAAAAAAAAACAAAAAAACAAGGCATACAGTATGGTGCAAGAACACATGGAGCTACAGAGACGAGCAGTGCATGCAGTGAAGTTTAAAATAAAGCAAAGCTGGAAACTGTGTGAAACAGTGAAGAGGCATCTAAGCATGTGGAACACACTCAGCATCTCTCCCTCCTGCAGAAGCTCCCAACAGCTTTATTCCTCGCTCACCAGCAGCATTTTGAAAGCACCACACACTCCTTAAGCTTAGAGTAGTGTTCAGATGAATTTAAAGTCCATGCTACAGACTACAATGTACAACCAAATCAACTGTAAATTAATTTTGGATCTCTACAATAGATCTGTTTCTTGTGTGGAAAAAAATAATAAAAAAGATTATGCAGGTACGCCTAAGCCTTATGTAATAACTGAAATAGATAAAAAATAAATAAATAAATAAATAAATAAATAAATAAATAAATAAATTAATTAATAATAATAATAATAATAATAATAATAATAATAATAATAATAATAATAATGTGAGTTTGCTAAATAAATCTATGTTCTATGTTTTGGAGAATAAAGGAGCAGTTCTGTAATTTCTAGAGCTCTGTAACTGCAATGAAGACAGACAACCATCTCCTTAGCACCTTCTTTTAAACAACACAACTGAACTCCACCTTCTAGATTGGTGTGGAACTCATTTCTGGTTCCAGAACAATGAAGTGAAGTGAAATGAAAAGAAGAATATAGCAAAACAATTTCTCTAGACAATTTCACTTATAGAAATTACCAACTGCAGCTTTAAATGTAAATGCTGGTAGAGAGGACTAAAGTGGGGTAAGGGAACATTAGCAACACTGGCTTCTGCATGAGACGTGTGCTTTTACAGATGCTCAAAATGCTCAAGTGACATTTAACATTAAAGAAAAACACAGTATTAATACTTCGGGTAAAAAAAAAAAAATGAAATAAGTTAGACAAGCATAACAACCATGCTTAAACTGAGATGAAATGCCAGGACACTCAATCAGCATTTGGTTCTTTAATATCAGTAGACACCAAGAGAACAGAGCAGCCTTACCCATTTAGACCAGACTGCTATCTATGTATCACTATAACTATTCATCACTATTATTATAATAATATATTTTATTTTCAAGGATATATACAGTATTTCTGCAGGTATATATCTCTCTGTCATTCTGCCAAAAATACCAGACATACAGACATCTGTTTCACTAAATTTCCAATCATATCAAATCAAGTCAAATATACATATGTGATACAAATGCTGTTGTTTTTAGGAAACTCTTTTTGGATTAATGTCTATTCTTGGAACAGTGCTATACTGTGCTATATAGCACATGGCTGAAACCCATATTGGATTCTCCATTTGATGTTTCTACACTGAGAATTCAGTGCCGAGGGAAATGAGGGTATTTTACTGTCAAGCACCAGAGTTATCGTCTTTTTTTCGCACTCTAACCGTCTGGTCTCTGCTAGCAGTCCCCGGAGCTAGCTGATGAGCATGAGGCTGCTCTGTGTTGCATCTGAATGCTACTGATCTCTGATTGGATGATGAAGTGGATATGTACTTACCCCGCTCCACTCTATGCCCATACTCACTTCCTCTCCAGCCTCTGAGCTGCTGTCGTACTTAACGCTGGACATGCTGTCCCTGCTCCTCCTCCTATCGCCATCGCCCTCCTTCAGAATTTCAACCACACGGCTCTGGTTGACTGGATCGATCCCCTAATAGACACAAGTACACACAGATGCAACGGATTAGGAGACGTTATTTTTGCCCCATCTAAATTCATACTCTGTAGAGTCTGTTACTAATAGCTGGGTGCGATGCAGTAAGAACGAGTGATTTAACCTACAGAGTTTGTTCTACAAGGAGGAGGTTTATGGATAATGAGGGACTGGTGAAGGACTGATGGTTTTCCTATTTTAGACAAAATGACTTACTGAGTTACTCTGGTATCCAAAGCAAGCCACGGAAGAAAAAAAGTAAAAAGAAGATGTCAGTATGACTGAATTAATGAGCATACAAAATCGTTTTCCAAAAGTCTGTTTGTTCACAGTCTTACTGCTACACTAGACTCAGGCAATGTATAGATTCAGGCAGATTTTGTGACCGACCTGCTTGCGGGATCTCGTGGCACAATCCTCCAGGGTCTCTGCAGCCTCCATCTTGCCTTGCCGGCGGTACAGCGCCCCTAGATTCCTCAGAGTGGTGTTCACAGTTGGACTGGTGATTTAACAAACATTACCATTTCAATTGATACAAACACATGATAAAAGCATGCCTTTCATACATTTAAGACACTGTGTATGATACCTGTTAACTTTGCAGGCCTTGTACCAGCCACCATACTCTCCATATGGAGTGTTGTCCCTGTGCTTGCCCTGAAATAAGCCAGACCACAGAAGAGTTACGAGTGGACAAGCTATAATGCAATAGACGTTTTGTTAAAAATGAAAAACATAACTGAGTCAGAGGACAGAAAAAGATTTGTTGATGTTCCCAAGCTTCTCCGAGTTACCTTGACACTCCTGTAATACCACATCCTAGTAAGTGCTGTATCAGGGATATATGCATATATTACACCACACTTTGACATAAGTCTAACGGCACAATGGCAGGAGAAAGCCAGCAGCCAATCAGGGAAGACAGTGCGAGAGTGTGAAAGCCAAATCCAGTCAATAAGGAGGAAATGGATTTAGGTGTGACAGGTTTTTTTTTCTTGATGAACACATAAGGCATTCACCTGATGTGCTGGGAAGCTAGTGAAACAGTCAGCTGATTTATCCTTGTGGAATTTGTACCGTTACGCAGCTGCAAAGTAGTTCTAGCTAAAGACTTAATGATAGACAAACAGTGCCTTGTCCTTCTGGAATGAACAAATAAACTAGTTGTGTCAGATTCATCCTTATATTCATCTTGCAGTCCAGGCTGAGCATTACAGTACTGTAACATTACAGTGGAGCAATCTTTTACTCTTCAAACAGAACTAATGTTTTAGCTAGCTAATGTTAGGTGGCAAGTTCACACTCTAGATTACGTGCTGCTTTTGATTACAGAGATTGAATGCACAGTTAGACTGCACCAGAGTGCTCATTCACAGGCATACTGCTGTAGGATCGCACAGTCACAGTGATAAAGTTTATAAGGAAGTTGATATTCTCATTACACTTCTTTAAAACCACATGAGCAGTAGTATTTATGAACCCAAAGTCACAAATGCTTGGACTGTCTTCCATACTAATTAGTGCACAGTATGCAGTTTGGAACACTGTATTGAATCTCACTGAATGTGCATTGACTCGCAGAGGTGAGATTAATCAGCACCAGTGAAACACAAATCGTGTTACAAAATGTTCTTCAGCTTACAAGATCATTTTTCGACTTGAGATGGCCAAATTTCAAAATATCACATTCATCAACTTTAACATACAAGAGATATTTTCTGATAGCTACCAAAGACTATAATAAACACAGGCTTGGTCATAAACATGAAGCTCATAGGACTGTTGAGTAATTCTTTGGATTGCCATTCGTCTGAATAAAATGTGGACATGCACGGAGACACATACTTACTTTGCTCATCTCCTCCCTCTCCTCAGCATGCATCCAAATAGGCTTGTTCTCAGCTGTGGACAGAAACATGGTGGCTTAGTATGTAAAGTTATGCATTCTCTTCTGGGAGTGCCACTTCAGGGTTTTGGAAAGGAAGTTAATGTGTTGTATTTACATATTTTAGAAGTAAACAGAATAAAGCTACAATAATATAACATTGTGTGTTGGAATGGAGTAGAATAAGACTTTACATATAAAACAAAATTAAGTTCTTAAAGAAATTCATAAGCCTTGCTTTACCATAAAGATAGATGTAGATGATCGGTTGTGATTCTGTGCTAGTGGCTTTAAGGTTACAAGTTCAAATCCCAGAACTGCCAATAAGCCACTGGTGGACTTTTAACCTTCAGCTGCTCAGCTCTGTACTTGAAATGTATTCTGCCTCACTTTTATATTATTAAAATGATACATAAATATACATAACATAATTGTAATAAATAGTGCATATTTTTGTTCTGAGAGGTTATTATGCAGGTCAAAATTTACATACACAAAAAAGTTCAACACCAAAATAGTGAACAGAAGCTTTATTACTTCCCATGAACATCTTCATGTAAAAAAAACAAAAAACAAACAAACATCCTTCACTGTTTCAGCCCTTCCTCACTGGATGTGTTTAGAGTATTTTTGTTTCTAGAAAGCTGTCCATCATTTAACCCCGTCTCCATCGCTGAACTTGTTCTCTGATTTTATAAACGAGAAGTCAAAATGCGATGAATTACCATCAACTGATCCAAACTCCTTCTCATGGGCACGGGTTAGAATCTCTTTGTAAAGAATCTCAGCCTCCTTGTATTTCCCTTGTTTGAGAAAGCAGGAAGCCTGGGCAGAAATAAGAGGAACGTCAGAGCTTTTAGTACACACTGAAGGTCAATGTGCATTGTGCTGCTCATGATGAAGCAGCGTTCCCTTGTTGTATGGTCAAATAATACATTTCAGTGGGGAAAAACTTCATAATGAAATTAACAAATAAAAAAATTAATGAAAATGGTTTTAAATGCACCATAGAGATTCTGCTGTTATCAACTGCAAATGTAACTTAATGACAATAAGAAAAAAAAGCAAAATACATTTTTCTTATATAATGTTAAAGCCTTCTGAATAAAAAGGCTCTGTAATGGCTTGCTTCTCCCTGCCTGTGTGAGCATGGTGATGGATTATTCAGGGCTAACAAAATCCACTACATTTTAATGGAAGATTATAGGGAAAAAACATTGCACAATATGTGAATAAGCATGAACTACATACTGTAGGTAAACAGATCAGTTTTGACTGTTATTCATTGACTTGAGGATGTTCATTTAAGCTTACTGTACACTGATGCTATAATGTAAGAGGGGTATTATTTAGTGTTAATGATTAATTGAACGTAGTGTCTCCTGATCACTCGGCTAGAATTGCGCCTTCATCAAAGCATGACGTATAGTGTCCTAAAAAAAATCACCCCTCTAGCATTCCACTCTTAACTGAAGCAGAATAAGGGTGTGACCTTCACTACTAGCATAGCTGTGTAACAACTGCTATATTCTCAGGGATAAACAAAAAAACTGCTAAAAAGGGTACTTCTCACCAGATTGTTCTTGGTCTTGGCGACGTTAGGGTCATCAGGTCCGAGCCTGCACTCGTAGATCTCCAAAGCTCTGCAGTAGTAGTACTCCACCTCCTCATACTTGCCCTGGTTCTGACACAGCAAGGCCAGGTTGTTCAGCTGCTTTGCCACATCTGGGTGGTCCTTTCCAAGCACCTGGGAAAGAAGAAAGAAAGAAAAAAAAACAACGTATACACCTTAAAAAAATTCTGACCATTCTCTTTTGATTGCTAAAGGCAGTAAAATGATTAGAGAGCTTTAAGGTAGTGCAGTCGTAACCGGAGACTGCTCAAAGAAAGTGAGGAAAGAACATTTAGATGGCCTACAAACATAATGAGCTCCACTCTTTCCAGCCCCACTGCTCTCTCCAGCATTAAGCAGGTTATTCAGAGTGGGTATAAGATTTCTGCTGTTTGCTCAGTATCGACATGATCGCATAAAAGCTGAATCAATATGAGGGGCTGCTATACAGCTTACTCAGGCTCTGAGCAATCTCACTTGAAGCTTTAGGTGCTTCCTCTACCTACATGTAAATGTGTTCATTTGTGGCAGGGTTTCTAAAGTCTGAATGCTTTACATAACCTGACTTTTAGTGCACACACATGTCCATGGTGAGGTAGCCAAAAATCAGACGACAAAGACAGACAAAGGTTATTGTCTTCCAGTGGCAGAGTATGGAAACAAACTTATTTCCTTTTAAGTAATCATGCACAAATTAACAGGAATTCCTAATGCAGAAGATCCAGTTCAGTTTTTTTAGTTAATTTCTTTAAATTGCAGGGTGGCATTACAGGATTAATAGCATTCTGCTGTTTATTCTTCTTAAATACCAATGCTTTCACACTACATATACAGGTTAGTCATATTTTGCTTGTCATAAACATCATGTCTTGTATGAATCTATTGAATTAAACCATGTGTGAACGGAAGGTTTTGAAAGATTCGAACCTTGATTTACCAGCACATGCAACAACAAATGACTGAAGCACATGATGATTACGCTTTATGGTAAAATGTTCCACGTACAAAATGATCAGACAGTAAATGACAAATTTACTGTCTAATAAATGATTAGCCAAAAAAACCCTGGTAATAGAACAGCTCATAACGTTATATTTATTGTGGCCAGATGGTGTCTGACGGATTATAGCAGAGACAGATAAATGTTTCTCCTGAGATTTGTGCTGCACGGATGTTTACCTTCTCTCTGATCTCCAAGGCTCTCTTACACAGTGGCTCAGCTTCCTTATATTTGCCCCTCTTCCCATACAGCACAGCCAGATTATTCAGGGTGGCAGCCACCTGCAGCACAGCACACACAAACACACAAACGCAGAGAGATCACTTTTGACAGAACCACATTTATGACAAGCGTGATAATCCTTTGCCAATGAACCATGTCGCCAAACTGAGCCCAACTGCTGAGATGCATGATATCTGATAGGAATTATTAAGTACTTTCAGTTTAAAAGCTATTCTGGGACACACAGTGATATGATAACACAGCGAGGCAAATGGCTCACAAGACTACGATCAATACTGGAATCAGTGGCCCTACTGGTAATTTCCTATCAAGTCATTTGATATCAGCAGACTGCACAGGAGAGATAAACAGATATGCAAATTCAGCTTGGATTCCTCATAGAAGATACAGAAAATTTCAGCTCACAGCCACTGAATTTCTTGGAAATTGCCTTGATGATATTTTACAATTGGGGTAAAGGATTAAACTGACTGTAGCAGAGGTTCTAACATTGCTAATAAGAAAATCCTTGCAGGCAGAGAGAAAAAATTAAATCTGATCACAAATATGTGGGAATATGTCCAAGACAGTGTTTTCCCCGAGATGTGCACCAAGCAACAGTAAGTAACAGTAAAGCAAAATCTGGTCTGACTGCTACTTGATACTAAGCAGTTCCTCCAATTTTAATACTAACCAAAGAAGCCACAGTACGTTTTCCATTGGCTAACATGCCCCTTTATTCACAGTGAGGTTCAACTAGACAGTCAACTCTAAGTGAACGTAACCGCTACCATAAAGAAGTCTGTGCCTTTCATGGCTCAGCGTTCTGTCCCCTTCAGTGAATTGGCTTTTGTGTGCGCCGCACAAAAAGACACAAGTACAGAAGCTGAAGTGTACATGCTGGTACCTCTGTTATATTCAGTGTGTTGGAAGGGAAATATTTATAGCAGATGAAACTTACTGCAGGATGGTCTTTGCCGAGAGTCTTCTCTCTGATGGACAGAGCATCATTGAGCAGGTGTGCTGCCTCTTTATATTTATTCTGATCCCTAAGAGTGACAAAGGAAATGATGGCCGTTAGTGTCTCAGAGGCGTTGCATGAGCAACTCAACAACAGTGTCAGAAGCAAGAAGAGAGCCTTGAAGTGAAAGACAGAAACAGTACCAGTTAATTGATATTACCATAACTTTAAAAGTATACATTTTAAGAGTTGAGCTGCAAACCTGTACACTAGGGCGAGAATGTTGAGCATGGTGGCCACATCAGGATGATCATGGCCTGACGTTTTCTCCAGGTCCTCCAGAGCCTGTTTGCACAGCGGCACCGCCACCTCATATCTACCCTGAGAGGCGTACTGGATCACCAGGTTGTGGAGAGTTCGCAGGCGGGCTGGGATCTCATATCCTCCCTGCTGTGCTGCTGCCACGGCTGCACTGTTGTGCTGGTGCTGCACTGGATGGGAGGAAAAGACACACACTTCTGTCACTGCAAAGCTCAGAGTAAAAAAAAAAAAATTTGAGAAAATGATCGGACCGTTAACCTTTCCATGAACAAGAAATGATCCGCATCTTAATGATATATAGTATATTGTAGTACATGTCCAAATAATGTATGTACAGGTAATATACAAAGTAATTATCAGTTGGATATAAAAGGGAAATTTATTCACTTACTTCCTTGGCCATGTTCCTCATCATCATTAGGAAAAAGATCGTCCAGGGAGTCTTTAGGTGGGTCGCCATCTTTTTCCTCCTGGAACATCAAACGACAAAAAGAGTATAAGCACAGAAGAAAAAACATCTATTAAACTCTGAGCACTGGTTTACACTTTTGCTAATCACACACACACACACACAGTTTGACTGTGAGAATGGTTTAACCATAAACCAGTTTTCTGCCATTTGGCACAGATATACTCATCTGCCTCTTCACAAAAATGTAACTCATCTCAATAAAAAACGGGAAATGACTTCACCAGGGGGCAGAATTTGCGATTAATTAGAATTAAAAGCTGTCACTCAATATTAGGAATTTTTTTCAGTTAGTGAATATGATCAAACACATACGGACAACCGTGTCCAATTACAACCAAATGTGTTTTGAAGGCCTGCCATTAAAAATGACAACACAACACTCCAAATGTCAGATTTGGTTTATGCTTTATTTCTGGTGAAGGTTTGGTTACTGACCCGACACACCAGATTAACAGCTGGCCAAGCATCTCCTCCATATAGTGCGCTGAACTGCTGAATAACATCATCTTCCCATATTCACCTCACATATTGCTTTATATCAATTCTGACAGACAATAAGAAAAGGCTAGATTTTTAGGGAAGATTTCTTCAGCAGCTTTTCGCTGGTTTTAGTGAGGGAAAGGTAATATTAAAAGGTTTTATAACAAAATAGAAAAAGGTGGAGGAGAGCTGACCCAGTATACAGCCCCTGAGGCTCTGCTTCTACCAGAGCCCAGTGCTGATGTAAGCAGTTCAGCTCTCTGCTGGCATGAGGAAGGTGAATAATAAAGTCAGGACACAGAAGCCAGCGAGCAAGCCTGAGCTAATCACTAACTACTGATAAACAAATGTACCGCTATCTAACCAAATAACAGTGGAATTTCAACCACTCCCTATGGTTTGTTCACACACGATATGCAAAATAGTGAACGTATCAGTATTAGTCGTTATGATTTGTAACCCATTTGCAACACACCCACTATTTCCGGACCCAATTTATCTCATTGCAAATACAAATTAGTGCTCATAATTTTTGATGGGATCAAATTTGTGCCTCAGGCTCAAAAAGTCACACAGCATTAAGAGAGTAAAGCCTAGAAGTATATAGCATATTCTGCAAACTACTAAATGCTACTAGAAATGTAATTAGCTAGTTTCTCATTTAAACTATAGCTAGATATAGCTCATAGGGCACAAAGTATTTAGTAAAAAATAACAAAAACATTACCGCCAGATGCATGATTGGTACAATAATAAACAAGGAAATCAATATAGTCCCTAAACTAGCTAAATTTATCTACACACATGATTTCAAAGGCCTATTTGATCACATCATGCCCCTTCAATTTCACCTTAAATTAATAAGAAACCTAAGAATTAAATATAAGCAGAAGATGCCATGAATTATGCACACAAAACAGATGCTTCATGAGCATGGAGTAATGAAGTGAGCCTGCATAGAAACTGTCACAGGTAAGAGCATGTCGGTTCTGTGAGCACCGAGACACACATGCCTCATTTGCTCTAACCTGACAGCAATCAAGTTTAAGGGGACATATGATGAAAAATTAATTTTTCAGGTTTTGTACACAAACAGTTGGGTCTCTGGAGTGCCTATCAACCCACAAACTTGGAAACATGAAAACCCAGTCAGTTCTTTATACACTGCCTATTTCAGAAACATGGTATTAAACACCCTACAACTTAACTAGCAAACTCAACGGAATGATACCGCTCCCTATCTAAATAAATTCTCCACATACGGCATGAGTCTCTACACCCACAGCTTTGTTTGTTTGTTTGTCAGGAGTCGCACATGCTCCAGCAAATCGAAGTTAAGGAAAATGTATGGGAGCATGTACCACTACGTTGACTCCCAGCCTGAGGACAGAGCAGCTGAGTGGCTAAAGTTTATTTTTGATGGCAGCATCCCAAAAACCAAGTGGCAAAAACCTGCTCGTCTGTGCTAAACACTTGCTCGTCTGTGCCTAACTCCTTTTAAAACTTGAGTCAATACAACATGGGATGTCTCAGGAATATAAAATCTAAGTATTTACAAGTCATATAACCTTTGTGTATTTTGAATATAAATAATGCAGTTCATGTTAACCAACGCATTCTTTGAGCAGTGATTATATCCTAACTATCAAGATTCAAAGTAACTGGAGACAAAACATTTTTTGTAGTCCTCATAAATTATAGACCCTTCAATATAAAAATGACTCATTAAAATAATTTGAGAAATGTAAACGTTATAGCGTTTTAATCCAGGAAAAAAAAACCAGTCATGTCTGTCAACGCACAGACCTCACTCCTATCGGCCACCATGGCATCTATATAATATGCCTATAGGCACAGCCCGTGGCAGAGGGGGGCAGGGTGAGCAGTAGCTCATTATCATATAAATTAACAGGCACTAAAACTGAGCGTATGGAAAGAGCTGTTTCAGACAGCGTGAAAACACAGTGGTATTTAATCCATGTAGTGTTTTGACTGAAGAATGTGAAAGACATTTCATTAAGACCCCTGGGTATGTAGTAACCTGTGGGTACAAGAAATGGGTATAATAAGTCTCATTTAAATAAAGTAAGAGCCAAGGCCTAAAATAAAAAAGATTACCGTATTTTCCGGACCATAAGGCGCACCGTATTATAAGGCGCAGTCTGAATTACGGGGTCTATTTCTGTATT
>JAOVVH010000048.1:20606749-20620048 GCA_028566435.1 Scorpiodoras heckelii | reverse complement strand
TAGAGAAACAGATGGACTACAGTCTGTAATTGTAGAACTACAAAGTGCAGCTATATGGTAAGTGGAATTGAGAAAATAGACAATAAGTGTAGAGAAAAGGAGGTGGTCATAAAGTTATGCCCGATTGGTGTAAATGATCACAGGGAAGAACTGTAAATTAACTAGTGATTAAAAAAACTTTCTAGTGGGTAATTAAAATAAAAAGTAAATCGGAGACATTGTTTTGTTTTGTTTTTAAACTGAGATGTTACTGCTTACATCTGCTAAAAAAAACCTTTCTGATAAGAAGAAACTACACTAGAGAGTAGTTCAGTACTGAATAATTTTGAGTTGGTAGAAAAGCAACTGCAGCTTGTGTTTGAGTACCTGGGCAGTATCCTCTCCGGGAACCTGTGTGTTTGGAACTGTGCAGCAAGTCCAGGTTTTTTCAGCTGCTCAAACAGCCCAATCAGATTATGCGAATAGAGCTGGAAGGTTTTCCCTGAGACAGGATGGTAATTCACACGTTAAACACAGATTATAACACGTTATACAACAAGGGCATGTGGCAGAGAGACAACACAACCAAACAATTCAGCTGTGTGACTGGACTTCTCTGGTGTCAGCAACAATGATAGCAAGCTAAGATAAGCACAGTGATGCACATCTACAACACGGCTTTAAAGGAAACAATTAAAAGACAGGGAAAAAGTGATATCAGGCATGAATATGTGCACAGTGAGGAAAATGATGGTACACTCGGTATGTGCCAGTGTGTAAGAGTGCCTTTACCTTCTGATTATGATGATTTAGACGTTAAAGCAGTCAGCAGGGAGTGAGATCAGCCATGATCAGAGAGAACAGAAGAGAGAGCGCAAAAGAGGAAAGAGAAAGAAAGTAATCATGTAGCTACTATACACTGACATTGAGTACGACAAAAGCAAAAAAGCATGTACATAATACAGTGACACGAACTGTAGAGGACAGACTGACAACAATAGTATGATGAGGCCTAAAAAAACCGATACAGCCTTTTCCTCTGCCTGATCTTTGTCCTATAAAATATCTTAACCCAAAGCAATTATACACATACTGTAACCGACTTAATTTAATACTGCATTTTTAGCTTTTTTTGATCTGTCTATATTATACACTCACATTTATAAAGTTATGTGTAATTGATACTTCTGCCCTTACCTCTTTTATTCTTCATTCATAACACATTTATGATCAAAATACACTTTGAGACTAAAGTTACAAGGCTAGTGGAAAGCCTAGTGCAGACTGCATGCCTAAATCCCACACTTGCCTCAAACTGCTCTGCTCTATACAGTATATACCTTCACAGCCCACTTTAATATTAAGACCTGTACACCTGCTCCTTTATGCAGTTTTCCCAATCATCCAATCACGTGACAGCAGCACAATGCATAAAATCATGAACATACAGGAGCTTCAGTTAATGATCACATCAAACATGTGAATGAAGAAAAAAGTGATCTCTGTGATCATCGTGGCATGGTTGTTGTTTCCAGATGGGCTGATTTGAGAATTTCCAGATCTCCTGGGAATGTCACACACAACATATGCTAGAATGTACACAGAATTGTATGAAAAACAAAAAACATCCTGTGAGCAAAGGGTCTGCTGGCTACATCAGGTTCCAGTCCTATCAGCCAAAACAGACATTGAGGCTGTCATGGGCCACAGACTCACTGAAACTGGACAGCTGAGGACTGGAACAAAACCAGATTTTTTTTAAAAATCTTCAACTGAGATGCTTTTCTGCTCACCACCGTTATAAGAGTGATTATGACTTACTATATCCTTCGTGGCAGCTTGTATCAGTATTTGATGCGAACATTAACTGAAGTTCTTGACCGATATCTGCATGATGGTATGCACTGTGCTGCTGAGACATGACTGGCTAATTGGATAACTGCATAAACTAGCAGGATTACAGGTGTTGCTATTAAACTGGACGGTGAGTGTATAAACTGGTACACACCTATTTTTGCTATTTTATAAAACTCTTTTGTACACATTGTGTCCATAGCCGAGCTGTCTTATGTAAACATCCATAAAGCTAAACTGGCAGCTAGACATGTTACAGTGTCATAGTTAGACACAGCGTATCACCACATCAACAAGCCATGATTAAAATGAATTTATGTCTAGAGCTTGAATTAACAGAAGTTTTTTAATTAATAAATATGTAGAAAATAAAGACCCCAGGCTCTGATATTAGAACAAGGATTATAGAACTGCTGTCCTAACATAAACTTTAGCGCCCTGAACTGTTTTCTTCCTGCAGGTCTTCCCCACTGCATGGCTTATCTAATATATACCCCAATCAGCCATAACATCAAAACCTTGTCCCCTTGTGTGGCCAAAACTGCTCTGACTCGTTGACTTATGCATTCCACAAGACCTCTGATAGTGTTCTGTGGTATCTGGCACCAAGATGTTAACAGCAGATCTTTTAAATCCTTTAAGGTGCTGGGCAGGGCTTTCATGGATCAGACTTAACCTAGCGCATCCCACACATGCTCAAGCAGATTGAGATCTGTTGAATTTAGAAACCAAGTCAACACCATGAACAAATTCATTTTCCACAACCCATCCCTGGGCAACGTCTGCAATGTGGCAGGGTATATTATACTGCTGAAAGAGGCCACTGCCATTAGTACTTGGTCTGCAACAATGTTTAGGTAATGTTACCTGTCAAAGTAACATCCACATGAATGCCAGGACCCAAGATTTCCCGGCAGAACATTGCCCAGAACATCACACTGCCTTGCCTTCTTCCCATAGTGAATCCTGGTGTCATATCTTCCACAAGGAAAGCACACACCCCAGGCTGTGCACACGATGTAAAAGGAAACATGATTCATCAGACCAGGCCACCTTCTTCCACTGCCTCATGGTCCAGTTTTGATGTGCCCATTGCTTTAAGTGGTGGAGAGGGCTCAGTATGGCACTCTGACCGGTCTATGGTTACACAGCCCCATATGCAGCAAGCTGCAATTCACTGTGTGTTCAGACACTTTACTATCATAGCCACAGTAGCTCTTCTCTTGGATTGTACCAGATGGGCTAGCCTTCTCTCCCCATACACATTAGTAAGCCTTGGCTGCCCATGTCCCTGTCCCTGGTTCATTGGTTGTCCTTCTCTGGACACGTCTGGTTGGTTATCTATTGTTTATTGCCATTCCAGTTCGGTTAGGCTATATACATGGCATTTACTTATTTACATTATTTTCTTACTTGGGGATGATCTGAAGGGTAGGTTTACAACTTAGATTTGATCTTTTATCTTTAGATAGTCCAGGAAGTCCAGTACGTCTGGTTGGTACTAATCACTGCATACCAAGAACATCCCACAAGACCTGCAGTTTTTGGAGACGCTCTGACCCAGTCATCTAGACATGACAATTTGGCCCTGGTCAAAAGTCACTCAGATGGGCACTTTCACATTTTTCCTGCTTCCAACACTTCAACTTCAAGAACTGACTGTTCACTTGCTGCCTAATATATCCCACCCCTTGATAGGTGCCACTGTAACAGGATAACCACTGTTATTCATGTCAACTTGTTAGTGGTTTTAATGTTATGGCCGATAAGCAACCTGGAAATAAAGTGGCAGAGGCTTTTGACCGTGATGGAACTTTTAACTTTTCCTCCCTGAATCAGGTCCTATCAGATGTAATTAGCTGTGTTAGAGTATTTTATGACCTTACAACCTTTGATGTTAATAGCACTAAACAAATGTTGGCTGACTGATTACATTTGATCGTAGGGAAAAATTGTGCAAACTTAATTTTGACTAAACTGTAGTTTTGCCATATTTGCAATACATTTTTATTTACTAAAACGGTCTGAATAATTGGCTATTTGCCAAGTCAAAATGGAAATCACACTCTCATGCCTATCTATATACACAAGAACGAACCCACACACATTTAAAGCCAATGTTCAAAAACAGACTAAAAGACAGACAGAGACGGTAGGTTAGTATCCAAATGTTTGATCCCAGTTTATTCTCTGGTACTTACCTGACAATGACATGAGGTTGTTATTTATAATGTAGAGCCAGGTACATCTCCGTGGAAACAACTGAAACACAATCAGCATGCGTACAGTGAATGCTGAAATAGTGTTTAACACTGTTACACAGGGTAATCACTCACACGCAAGACACGGCTTAGGCTACAGACACACTGAAAAACACATAATGGAAGAGGCTAGAGGGAAAAGGTCAGAGGTCAGCAAGTACCTGCTCCATGGTGGCCTCATGTAACTCATTCAGGTTCAATGTGTAGATGCCTTCTTCTGTCCCAAAGATCAAGTACTGATCTATAAACACAGGTAGACATGAGATATGAGCAACGCACAAATGCATACACACACACACACACACACACACACACACACACACACACACAGGACAACTCTCAGCTACCTTTAGTATCTGGGTGAATCCATGAAGTGGCACAGTTGATTTTGAGAGGACAGCCATCAAAGACTTTAGAAAAACATGCTCCCATCTAAATGCAGATACAGATACCAAAAACCATTAAATATTAGGCTGGTTTCAAAAGAACACTGTTGTTTGTAACAGATCGCCCCTCTAACCTTTAATTTCAATGATTGCAATGCATGTATTGTATATCAGGCTTTGTTAGACAACTACACTCACATATGTACAAAAAAAAATCAACAATCCAACAAAAAATTTAGAATGCTGGTTCATGATGAGTTTTGGCTTGCCACAGTGTCAGTGTACACAGGAATTCACAAATTTTACTTTAAAGGACATAGTAAGAAAACAACACTATAGTAATGCTAGCTGGAACGACCGGCATCAAATCTAATGAAAGTTTGCGTTTGAATGAAAATAAATAATAATTTTCAATTCATAATGGATCTTAGGTTAAACAAGACGGCACTGTAGTAGCTATATGGTGCCCTTCAGTTTACCGACTCGTGCTTTTTTTCGGAGGGACCCCAAAATATGCTTATAAAAGTAGCTTTATATGGGTTCTGCAAGAAGACTCCTCTCACCTGACCATAAGGAAGGCTAAGAAAAAAAAAGGAAGCGAGTACTCACCAGTACTTTAGGGGTGGGTGGAAGGCCATTAATCACTGGCTTCTGTAAGCAGACAATAAAACAGACTTCTTTAGTGTGTGAATGTTAATGTGTTAACATTATTGTCAAACATTTACATTTATACTACTAAATCCATATAGATATACAAATGCAGTTACTATTAAAATGTAGTACTGATTTCTGTAACGCTACTAAGTGTTATTGAGCAACTTCTTTTCATTAATAGCAATTTTGTCTATTTTACCCTTTGTTAATATTCTATCCTGTAATACTGCTTACTCACAAGCTCTCTCCCCTTATATGATTCATAAACATTTGGAATGACTTTCTCACATCTTCCTGGATAAAGATTTATTATCTGAATCTCAGTCTTGACACATCTACCGGCAAAGAACTTGGCTGGACCTGTTGCTTATCATCAATACCCTCACGGGCCATTCGACACACACAGCTAATAATATTGGTGTGATATTCTATGACTGAAATAACTTTGCCAATACCAGATCCTGCAGATTTGTTCTTTCTAACACCAGAAACTGCTCAACTGTGTATACAAATCCTAGACATCTCTATACTTGATTTCTGCTCCTGTCTTCTTGATGGTCTTTCTTCACATTTTCTCTATAATGCATTCAGAATGCTGCTGCCCACCTGGTTTATAATTTCCCAAAGCACTCTCATGTGGCCATCCCTCCTGAGGTTACTCCAAAGGCTTCCTGTGACAGAACTCTTATCTTAGCATTCCATGCATCAGCTGGATCTGTACTTACTGCTCACCCTAGTTTATAACTACACAACTGCACGTCACTTCAGGAAGCTTGGCATATCTCTCTCTCTGAGGAATTAAAATGATCATAGAGCAAAATCTTAATGCTTCAGCGTCCTGGCTGGTCAGTGGTAGAATGAGCCATCTGTCTATCCTATAAAGCCCTTCCACTTCAGACAGTATCCAGGATGCCTCACATTCTCAGAATTTACCTTGCAGTAATTGCCTTTTGTACTACCTATTGGTTTTTATTATTTATTTATGCACCAAGGTTTGAAATTGTCATCCTGTTACCTTTTGTACTGTGTATGCACTTAGACTGTCTGCAACAATCTTATCTTACCACGTAGACTACTCTATTGCTTGTACAAGCTTATCTCTTGTCTTTTTGGTTATGAAACCCTGCATACTGACTAGATACTTCTGTTTGCTCTGAATAAGAACCTCTGCTACATGAATAAATAGGAATATAAATTTAGATCTTGTGCTGTACTGACTAACACTTTGGCCCGGTCCCAATCCATCTGTTTTGTGAACTCTTGCATAGGGCGACCCTTATATTTTGGGGATTGAGGGGTCGTGGTCATCTAGCTCATTGAACTTTAAGAACAAGAGAGCACAGTTTTAAGTTTGAGAGAGTGCACACTGACATGCACCAGCTCGTTCTCCATTGGTTACACTGAATGACATATAGTGAAGCACAAACCACTTATAGTACAGTTATTTCCATGTCCTTTGGACAAAGTCTGGAAAATAATCCAGCAGCTAATTTTCTGCACTTCCCCACTCATTTGAGATCAGTGCAGGGTAGAAATTTCTATGGGCATGACTACAATAAAATAGCCAATATGTAAAAATGCTTCTAAGTTGATGCCGTAACTAAGGGAGTCCCATTTCCTAGGTAAAAATTTCAACCCCTACCCCTTTCTGGCTCTGTTCTGAAGGGCCACTACCCAGACAAGGGCACTCCAAAACTAGGGATAGGACTAAGACAAGGGAACTGGGATTGGGCCTTTCACTCCTCTTATTTTCCCTACATATATACACTCACAGGGAATTCTTTCTTCTCCTTCTTCTGTGGCCGACCAGGCGGTGATTTAGGAGTGTCTCCATTTAAGGTGTCCTCAGAGTCCTCACCTACTGAGACAAAGGAAGGGAAAGAAAGAATATGAAGGTATACTAAAGGAAATGGGGGAGGACATTTGAGCAAGGAGTGGAAGAAAGGAAATGTAACTGATAAAGTACAGCAAACAGCAGTGGCGCTGCACTGGAATGAAGAGAAGCTTGGAAAAGACAAGTAAACAAAAGTGAGAGAATGTTTAGAAAAAGAGAAATATGGAGTTCTAGTGTCCAATAAACAGGAGATGAAATGAGTGATTCGCAAGGAGAAATACAAGAACAGTGCAGATAGAGTACTGAAAAAAGGCCCACTAGTTTAGGTAAAAGTTGACAATAGCTCTAAACTTCTTGAATACTTGGCAATACACATTTTAAAACCAGAAATCACGTGTATGTATACAAGTACCATGTTCTGTGGCGCGCGATAGGAATCCGGGGCTGCTCACACTAGCAGAGAGGTCATGCTGCACCTGTGCGATCCTGTTGCCTCTCTCTGGTGTGCTCTGCCTGCGTGGTCCTTGGACCAGGCCATTATCTGAGCCCGGGAACCGCTTAATCGTCGAAGAGCCATCACTCAAACCTACTTCATCAGATGAGCTGAAAAGATGTGGCTAGTAGTGGAAAGTATAGTGCACAGTTAATACTGATCCCAATAAACACACAAACAAGACATGTATTTTCTATTATAAATGCACATACATAAATGAACATGCATATTTTCACTATTGAAGATACACAGACAAAGTATATTTTATACTGTACACACACACACACACAATTTCTAGAAAAGTTGGGGCACGTTCTAGAAATACATTAAAAACTGAAATCTGTAATTTGTTAATTCACTTGAACCTTTATTTAACAGACAAAAAGACAAAGAAAAGTTTTTCAGCATTTTCAATAACAAACTTAATTCTATTTGTTAAATATAAACAAATTAAGCAATTGAAGGCAGCAACACAAGTATATACAAGTAACACTGGAAAATTCCAGTTTAACTGGTAACAGGCGAGGTCATCAAGACTGAGTATAAAAGGAACATCCAACAAAGGCTCAGTCTTTGCAAGCAAGGATGGGTCATGGTTCACCACTTTGTGCCAAACTTTATGAGAGAATTGTCAGTCAGTTGAAATACAATGTTTCTCAGCACAGGATTGTAAAAAATTTAGGTCTTTCACCATCTACAGTTCATAATATCAGTATGTAAAGGCCAAAGGTGAGAACCGCTGCTGAATGTGTGTGACCATAGAGCCCCAGTATTGTTTGAGATACCGTCATGCTACCGTGATGGACATAGCCGCATGGGCTCAGGAGTACTTTGCAAAATCATTGTCACTTAACACAGTCTGCCTCGGCATCAAGAAATGCAACCTGAAACTGTATTACAGAAAGAGGAAGCTATACATTAATATTGTGCAGAAATGTGGGGGAGTTATCTGGGCTCAAAGTCATCTGAGATGGACCAAAAAACACTGAAATGTGTTCTGTGGTCAGGCAAGTGCACGATTCGGCTTGTTTTTGGAAAAAACGGACCTCGGATTTTATGTGCCAAACATGAGAAAGACTATCCAGAGTGTTAATGATTGTTACTGATCATCCAGATTGTTGATCTGTGATGGAAGGGAGGGTGCATCAGTGCCCACTGCATGGGTGATCTGCATATACGTGAAATTACCATTTATGCGGAGACTTATACTGGTATTTTCGAGAAACATATGCTGCCATCAAGACATCTTTTCCAAGGAGCTCCATGACTATTTTAGCAGGACAATGACAGGCCTGCCTACAGTCCAGATCTGTCTCCTATTGAAAATGTATGGTGCATCATGAAGAGGAGAATCAGACAAGAGTGACCACGGACTGTTGAGCAGCTCAAGTCTTGTACACAGCAAGAATGGGTAGAAATTCCACTTGCAAAAATGCAACAATTAGTATCTTCAATTCCCAAATTAATAAAAAGGATAGTTTAAAAAAAAAAAACAAACAAACAAACAAAAAAAAAAACATGATATGACCCAGTGGTAAAGACACCTCTGTCTCAGCTTTTTTAGATTGTGTCTTAGGCATCAATTTCTAAATTTGTTTATATTTAACAAACAGAATTAAATTCACCAATGAAACACTGAAAATCTTTAAAAGGTTTAAGTGAATTAACAAATTACAGATCACTCACACACACACACACACACTCTCACATACACACACTCTCACATACACATACTCTCACATACACACACACACACCAGAAATTTACCTTAGGGGGAAGAGGTGGAGGCACACCATGTTTTAGAGTGGATCTGGAGAGGAAAAGTGTACAGGAAAGAGAGAACTGATGTGGGTGTTTAGGGTCTACAGCTGTTTGGACTTGTGAGGTATGTGTGTGTTGAACACAGGCCAAAATCTTTCAAATTCCCTATATAACTGCACATAAAATTTTGAATAATCATATTTAGAAAGAATTTTTATGCATTCATTTTCAAATGTGTCTTACAGTCCATCTAAAATGACACTACATGTATGAGTATTGCATAAATTGAGCCTATACAAAACTTACATCTCTACATCTTCAAAGGCATCCTCCAGTGGAGTCATATGTCCGCTGGAGTAAAATTAGGACAGAGGGAGGAGAGGAGCAAAAACAAACGAGAAATGAAACAGAGAGGAAACTTGTTTGTTAATCATGGCACTTACTGTATTTTCCAGACAGTAACTCATGAGCTGTATAAAATGTCTTAAAGCTCTGTCTTAAAAATTAAAAATCAATTTTCATTAAATTTAATAAATGTATCCATTAAATGTATTTTATTTCCTAAGGTTCCCCTAAAACACCATTTTAGAGATTCACATTTATATGATCTACATAATGATCTCATTTCTTTTATGACCATAAACCAATTATACACATATTAGGCTCATTATTTAAATGTGCTCAAAAATATATTAGTTATGTCTTGGGACCATAGTATTTTTTATATCTGAACTTTCCACTCATAGAACACACTTGTTTTTTAATTACTTTTTTTTTTAATATTGTTTTTGAAAGTCCAGACTAAAGCCATTCAATTGACCCACCATTCACAATGGGCTAACTAATTTAAGAGCTGCAGGGAAAGGCAGTAAGAAGATGCACACAGTGTTGAAAAAACTCTAAGCGTTCTTTCATCGTGGAAAGGGAGGCAGTACAGAGACAAAAGCACAGCAACTCATGAGTACATCCATGTGTACAAACACACACACGTCTTGCTTTACCGTATGAACAATTCGTCCTCCACGCTTCTCAGGAGGCTTCTTGAGTTGAAAGAAGAAAAGCAAAGGAACAGAAGAAAAGAACAGAGACAGTCAAAGTAATGGGAGTCAGAGCAAGCAGACAAGACACTGGAGAAAGTGAGTACAGACACACAAACTGTGCAGGTTAACGAGTGCAAACATGCAACGGTTTGTGATTTACCAGTGAAAGGTTTCAGACAGGGGTTATGTTATTAAGTGGTGATAGGAGGCCACCTGCCAGGAGGCTGGTTTGTTTATGGTCTCCGTTCCGACGGTTTCTATAGTTACCTGGAGGAGATGCCTCCCTCAGCAAATGGGCTCCACTGAGACGAGAAATCATTCTCTCTGGTCACATCCTGTGGAGCATTACATCATGTTATTGCATCAGCACCCTCTCAAATCATACAGTAGGGTGGGTTATGTTCAGGCTGGCATTTTAATCAACTTTGTACTAGTAATCACTTTGTTTGCACTGCACTTCTGGTTGGAAGCTCTAGGATACCAGCTCTAGTGTCTGTGTGAGCTGAGTGATTGTGTGCTCACCATTTCAGAGCTTGCTTCTGTTTCCTTCTTGAGCGGAGGCTCAAATCGCAGCTTATTGACTGCAACACAACAGAAACAACTTTAGATAAAGTAATAATCACAATGCCATGTTTCTTCAGAAACATCACAACACCATTTCTGCATGATCTTCACCATGTGGGTGTGTCAGATTACATACTGATCGACAGTGGCATCTCCCTGGCGACATAAATAACTGTGCTAGTGCTAAAAAGGCATGTAAGAAGGACAGATTGGAACTTCCACTGCATATATTGTTTTCAGAAAGTCACTAATTGGTGTGTTATTCTGTACATTATTCTATTAGCACTGTGCTTAAGAAACAAGGTAAAATAATGTAAGACTGAACTTTGTATACACGCCACTGCTGCTCACCATTTAGCCAGTATAAAAAACAATACAGAGTAT
This sequence comes from Scorpiodoras heckelii, assembly GCA_028566435.1. NCBI lineage: Eukaryota > Metazoa > Chordata > Actinopteri > Siluriformes > Doradidae > Scorpiodoras > Scorpiodoras heckelii. The sequence goes on along the minus strand of JAOVVH010000048.1, from coordinate 20,608,838 downwards.
AACATGACCGATTTAATAAAATGGACAATCGCTGTAAAGGAGAGGATAGTCAAGCTAATCAAACAGCAGCAACACTTTGCCAGGGAAACTTGACAACATGAAATTAACTCTGCGGCATTTTTCTGTTTATAACTGAGATTTTATCATACACATATGAAAACGCTGTTATAAACTCTAATGAATAGCCTATTATAAAATTGGTTACCAAACACAAATTACTACACTAAAAGATTCTATGTAAAAATGTAAAAAAAAAAAAATTGTAACTAGACCCAAACAGGCAAAAATAGGTAGCATGAATAGAAATGAACACTCTGTAGTTGTAGGGCTGGGGTCAAATGGGAGCTAATGCAAACCAATTGCTCAATCCAGTTGTCACTTTGGCGGCAGTGACATCACTTGTATCAAATAAAAGTTCAGAAAAATGCAAACTAACAAAAACAAAATGCCAGAACTTTTATATTCCTTAAGGTTTCTGCTGCTGTTACTGCTAAGAGCCGATGGCTGGCCAGTCTGGTCTTTCTTCCTTCTGCAGGGATGTAGACATTGCACTTGCTCCCCATCAGGGGGAGAAAGAAGTTTAAATGCACTTCCCTTGGTAGCCATGACAGACAATCAGCACACTTTTACAGTGACAGAACACCAGTCAAGTGCGTCAGAAACACTTTCTACATAACCATTTAGGGCTGAATACTGGCTGCACTCTGAGCACACTCACATACACCCACACATGTACAGTGATGGACAAAACACAGAAACAAGATCTCAGACCCAGAGAAAATCCAAATATTATTACTGTCGATTTGGATATTCAAAGCACTGTGTTTGCATTTAACTTTTGGCTTCTTAGATGTGTTGGCAGCTGCACAGAGAATAAATGACATTTCAAAAGAAAAATAAATAATTGGGACTGATGAAAAAATGCTGATGAAAAACCCGATTAATAAACAAAGTGATGACAATGGCATACCTGAATGACTGCATGGATACATGTGTGAGTATCTGCAAAGACATCGGGGTTGTAGGTTTGTGTCTGAGAGGATGTGAGACAGAAACTTTGCGGCAATAAAGCAGAAGAGGTTTTACAGCAGAAGCTACAACAAGTTCCACAGACCTGGCCAAGAGTTTTCATGTTTTCAAGCATTCTGTAACAACAGCCTCTTTAGAATAATAAAGGTTCTGCCTTCACAGTACAAGTTTAATAACATGCACGTCTGATAACACGCATGTTTAAAAAGCACTAATACTGTGTACAGAACAGCAAAACCACAAGTAGCTAAATACACATCAGCCATTATTCACACTAATTTATATACACATTAGAACCACACACAAACACCATGTACAGTACAGAGGAAACTATTTATTCACACTGTCCTAGAAATTACCTGGGCCGCAGTCATTCACTCACACACAAACACACCCCTCACTTGCCCTCTGTGCAGCAGCAATAGTTGAAGCGTGTGGTCAAGCATGTACCATTTTGAGCCACATGAGAAAATCATGCAAACTCTTTAAATAATAACATGAAAACGTTACCAGAAATAAAATGAAAAGAAAACATGCAAAACTGCATTTAGTGCACCCACACAGAGATGAAATGAAACTCAGAGTGCAGTACTGCTTTACTCATTATCCAAATCACTCTGCTCTCTATACACTCCCTAGACCATCCTACATCAGTCAACAATTTTAACCCCAGGGACTGTTTAATAATTTCTGCTGGGGTGTTCCTACTTCAGATAAAAAAAAAACAACAAACAAGCAACAAACCACTGTGTCAAATTCATTCAAATAATCTGAGGGCCAAGCAAAAACAACCAAGATAAAGTACAGTGTGCCAGTATATAAATTACTACAAGGAGATCTGCAGCATGTCAAATCAAATGTTTTTCAATGCCAATATTTCATTGCCTCCAAAGACAAATCTATCCTAAGCAGCCAGTAAGACTGACCCCCGCCCCCTACATCCTGATCAAGATTGCATCCTGTGGACACTGGGTGTGTGCTTAACTTGCTGCCTTCAAACGCCAGCTGAAGACACACCTCTTTCGAGAGCACTTAAATGAGCACTAAGGAAAATCTTTAC
>JAOVVH010000048.1:20501910-20514915 GCA_028566435.1 Scorpiodoras heckelii | reverse complement strand
CTGTGTATGGTTCTTCCACACGCTACTGAGGCTCCTGTTTGTTAAATGAATAAATTGTTAAATTGCCAATATGTCTTCTTTCTTCAAATTTCAAATCATCCAGTCCACCAAACACCAAACGAGTCAAAGGCAGAATAAGCTGTTTGGCATTGGCGGAGAGGATTTGGCACATTTTTCATGGGCGCAACCCACATACTCGGCTCTGCTGCTCATCCCACAAATGCATGTTCCTTACGAATGTGGCACCGTTTAAAAGAGAAATTAACAGGCTTTCCAACGGTATAAGATATATTGCCAAGAATCATTACAACAAAGAAATAATCTACCAAACACAAATGTCCTTACTTTTTGTGCTATGTTTATATTGGCCATCACCAATACTGAACCATGATGAGACTCTCATCACAGGCATGTTGATGTCATACTGATGCTGTGCAAAATCTGCATCATGTCAAACAGCATCACACATATTCATGATGTGAAACATGTCCACTCTGATTCAGTACAATCCATTTGCACCATACAGCTCAAGAATATTTTGCTTCCCCCCCAAAATAATATTGAAGTCATCATTTGATTCTGATGGATCTGTCCAATAATCCCAAAGTGAAATGATTACTGAGACATATGTATATCATGTGATTAGACAATTCAAAAGCAACATAAAAAGTTTCAATAAAAGTCTTCCCGTTATCCATTCAGTCTCATTAGGCCAAGTTACAACACGTGTTATAAAGTACAGGCAAAGGTTTGCTAAGCAATCTGAAGTAGTTAAAGTTGTTTTTTTCTCATTAGGTATTAAAAAAACTATGTAATACCAATACAGAAAGTATTGCAGCTGTACATATCTTAAGTGTCTGTAATTATCTAAAGTAATCCTGGACAATAGACACCTAAGATCATTTCATTTCCCCTCGCAAACTATTCCCAAGAATAATGGATGCCTGAAAATGTTGCCGAAGGACATCTTGAAAATGATTATGATTGTAATCACTTAGTATGTAGATTTATGGTTTATATATCCATTGCTTAGCATATCATTGTTTATCATTAAAGTCTGTTTACAAACTCACCCTCTGCTTCATACTCCTCTGGACTGCTCACATCGCTGTTCCAGCGCTAAAACACACAAATATTTAGCTGAAGTTATACAGGGGAAAAGTGGACATTAGTAGAACTGCAGGGGGCAGCACTAACAAATTCTACACACACACACACACACACACACCCACAAGTATTTGCATCAGTGAGGTCATCACAATCACTGTGGCATGTGCATGGCAGACAAATTCCTATCAACACTAGATTTTCATATTGTCAAGTGCCTAATATAAAGGGGGAAGTAGGCATGTGTGTGTTTGTGTGTGTGTGTGTGTGTGTGTGTGTGTGTGTGTGTGTGTGTGTGTGAGTGTGAGAGAGAGAGAGAGAGAGAGTGTGAAAGGGTATACAGGGGGAAGGGAGTTATTATAGCCTCTTTCTATTGTGAGTTTTTCTGGGTGTAGAGCAGATGGGGTCCAGAGTATAGGTATTCAGCACAGTGGGGGAAGTGACATTGTTCCTCCTGTCTGACCTGTTGCCCTCTGCCTGCACACACACAACCTCTGCATCTGCTGGGGTTTATGCACAGCATTGTTCAGCCACCATCATCAGAGTACTAAAGGCCATGCTTCAGATCAGCGTGTGTTCGCTCCAGTCTGCACCTGCTGAAGAACGTGGCCACTACACACACGCACACACAGACACCAACACAGGGATACGTCGCTTTATCGATTATATATCAGTATCAGACTATAAATAAACTACGAGCATCAACTTGGTTCCTACTGTATATTATAAATGATAAGATTATTTATAGGCCTGGTTTTCAGCAAATCTGTTTAAACCGATCCTTTACAACTAATACTAATGTTTACAAGACATGGACCTGAAATGATTCTTATATATCCTACACCAGTGGGTCTCAAAGTGGCTGTAAAAAGTTTGCGAACCCACACACACTCAACTGATTGTCAGCAGCCACACGCCCATAGACATGAACCCATGTGCGGCCACACATGCTTATTATCAGGCAGGCCAACACGCGTCTGCGTTTTCACTACAGATTAAACAGGCTTCTGTTCTCACTGTCACTATGACACCAGTTTAATGCACACACACAGCTGCTGATCTCCACACACACATTTTGATGGAGGCAATGAGTTGAAGCAAATTCAGGGTAAACAATGGACTTGCTTAGGCGATGACAATACGAGGAGCTACAGAGAGGTCAAAGTCTTTCAGCTAGAACGCTAAACCCATCCTAGCTGATAGCACACCAAGTTGTTACAGGCATCATGAGAAGTTTTTTAGGTTTGCTGTAAGGAAAAAAAACCTACAAAAAATAACCAGTGACTTGCTTAAACACAAAACAGCCACACAAGGGTGTATGTGACAGGATTGGCATGTTCAAACTTAGCAACATTAGCTAACCTAGCCAGCTACCTGCTGCACGAACAACAACAGCTCATAATTTCTGACATTTCACTAGGAAAAAAAACATTTCTTCAACCTATAATTCCTACTCAGGAACTCAGGATGGTCTTCTCAACTCCAAGTTCAGCAAGCGGTATCAAATCAACATGGCTGCTCAACTCACAGCAGTAGCATCTGTTACCTTGAAATGAGTTCTGCTGTATATACACAAGCATTTGCTTTAGGTCAATCAACATACAGACATATTCGCTTGTTAAATCTTTAACACTGATTAGACAGTGTGCTATTTTGAGGAGGAAATTATACAGTTAGATGACTAGATTGTTGCTAACAAAAGGTTAACATGGAGACCCCCTCCCACACACACACACACACACACAGACACACACTTTGTAACATTCGCACAGAAGTGGAAAATGACGTAACTGAGCTCCAACTCGGCAAATATGATCCGGCGTTAGCTATTGTTATCTCTTCAGCAGAAGCGATCTCACTCAGTAGCAACACCACGTTCATTAACAAGTACGCTAATGTATTAAATTATATTATGTAAAACCAAGCGCACATCCTTGTGTATTGTGTAAAGGTGTTAGCAAGAGTTAGCTCCCATCCTATCACAATTAGTGACTATTCTGTGACAGAGAGAGAGAGAGACTGAGTAAATGACCTCTGCCGATTTTTTATACCATATCAGTGATAATTTATTACAATCACGATACCACAGCATACGCCAAAAGCTAATGAGACACCCCTTTCCCCCCCAAACATAATCAATTTTCCATAGTCACCGTAGCCTTGTTCAATTCCATGTGTCTCTTTTTTCTTTAACATTTACACAATGTCAATCAGATGAACCAGTCTGTAGTGTAACGCTGAGTAGTGGTCAGTGCTGGACACATGGAGCCCACGTACAGCTCTAAATGCTAATAAGTGGCAATTATCGCTACAGGAATGTATTTGTTTAAGTGAAAAACAGAATGTGAGAATGTCCTGTTTTGACTGCTGTTCACCATTACCATGGCACAGTTTCCGCCATTTTTAATGACGCTTCAATGATCTTTCACTCTGTTCCTGCTCTAAATGCTGAACATTCCACTGTGTGGCATGTGAAGGCTAAGAACTGTCCTCTAAAGCCAGACTGTTTCTCCTGACTTTTTGAGATTAGATACAGCAGGTGGGGGCAGAGCGTGTGGTTGTGTAGTGTGTAGTTGTGTATTGTGTGTGTGTTACCTCGCGTTTAACAGGCAACGTCCCATCGCTAGTCCTTGTGGTTGCATCCTCCTCTCTTTCCACCGACGGTGTGTGTCCAAGATCCGAGATGGAGCGTGTGTACTCTGGTGTGGACCGCCGTCCATATCGCTTAGTGCCCTTTACAAAGCGAGGCTGTACCTCTGGGGAGACTGGAGAGTAAGAATCAGACAGATACACACTTAATACATGGTCTATAATCTATAGCATTTTATATACAGTACTGTGCAAAGGTCCTAGGCACTCTATTGTTTTAGGTACAACCTTTTTTGTTTTGTTTTTTTTAATATTTCCAAATCTTATATTTCCAAGAAAAAATTTAATGTTACACAAAAATGTTTGTATGTCAGTAACGACAGCAACACATTAAATAACAGACCACTTTTCAGACAAAATGCAGAATGAAGGCTGCTGGGTTTTACATGCAAAAAAAAAAGCAAGTGTGACAGTCAAAGTCTCCAGAAGAGCTGTGGCAGATTCTCCAAGATGCTTTTGCTGGAGGAGTAAATGCGAGGCATTCAGCATTAACTACACTTTACCAGCTGTTAAGCATGGTGGTGGTAGCATCATGCTTTTCCTGCCAGTGGAACTGGTACCTTACACAAACTGGATGGAATAATGGATAAGGAAGACTACCTCAGAATTCTTCAGAATCACCTCAAACCATCAATTAGACAGTTGAAACTTGGAGACAGTTGGGTGTTCCAACAGGTGAATGCTGGTTGTGAAATAGATAAAGCAGGCTTACATTAAGCTTTTGGAATGGCGTTCCCAAAGTCCTGACCTCAACCCTATCAAAAATATGTGGACTAAAAGTCAAGTCTGTGCCAGGAAGCCAACAAATATAATTAAACTCTACCAATTCTGCAAAGATGAGTGGTCAAATATCCAGTCAGAATTCTTCCAGAAGCTTGATGATAGCGATCAAACGCGACTTGTCAAGGTGCAACTTGCTAAGGAACATTTAACCAAATATTAGGTGTTCTGTATGTATAATTTTGACCCTGTGTGACACCCCCCCCAAAAAAAAATATCACTATCAAACTTGTGCCAAATTCTTGTTTTCTTTTTTATTTAAGATGCATGTTGTACACTCATTCTGCTCCAGAAAAAGAACAGTTCAAAGAAATCACTGAAAGCCAAGTATTGACATGACAATCATGTCCACGACGAGTGTATGTAAACGTTCAACCACAACTGTATATAATAATTTTACACCTCTACAGCCTGTTGTGTTGATTCAGAATCAAACAGGGCTCAAGTTCAACCAGACCAAGACCACATCACTCAGAAGCACCAAGATACTTTTTAGTCTGCACCCAAGGGCCATTTCTGTGCTCTCACTCGACTAAACAGAGGGGGAAACACACATTGAATATGGTAAAAACACCCTGACAGAATGTAGTCTCTCTATGGTGGCTTAAAAAAGGTGTCCAGTTTTTGCAGAGATGGCGTTATAAAGTTAACCATCACTCACTTAGGTGTCTGGGTCTTACGCAAGGTTCAGTCATGCATTAATATTCTTAGTCAGAATACCTTAGCCAGTTTAAAAGGTTTAGAAACATGTTACTGACATTAATACCTAACCGTCACTATTTTCCCATTGGACCATGTATGTGATTTTTATTTTAAATAGCAAACAAGTGTAAAAGATTAGCCTGCAATTGAAATTTTTTTAGTAGGTGAAACTTGGCTGCCTGTCTGACCCTCTAGTCAGTGTTACTATAGAGACACAACAGCAAAAGCCCACTTAAAAACTGACTAATGTCCAACTCATTATCATCAGACATCTGAAGCTAAAGAGAACAAACTACACTGCCATACAGACAGGGCGCTTCAGTAAGTGTGCCAGGCTTAAATCATTTGCTAATAAAATTAAATATGGTCACTGAAGTTCAAAACAGACACACAGACAATGATGTTACCTGGTCGAGGTGGGTTTTCTTTAGCTAGCGTCTCTTCATTGGAGGAAAGCACCACAATCAAAGCGTCCTTAAATTGTTCGAATTCAACCTGCAAGACCGAAACACAATGCCAGTATTCAACATGCATAGTAAACTAATAAAGAATGCAGGTGCACGGCTGAGGCCTTTAGTGGATTTCAAGAGGGTACAAAAAAAGGTTGGCTCTCATACAAGCTTCTGAAAATGACCTTTATAGCTAATGGCAGCTAATGTGTAATACTGGGTCGCCCTGCAGCTGCTCCCCTGTGGTGAAGAGCAAAGATTAAAGATCCGAGCTCCAATCAGACAAATAATCTCCAACAAGGCTATTAATTAAATCCTGGTTGCCTGGTGACTAAGGGAACTGTGGGTGTAGCCCGAATGGTTTGGGGACCAACAGCTGCCATAGACAATAACACACACTTCTGCATATGGAGGTTCCCTTTGTGGATTTTGGCACTCATAACAGTGGAGGGGGGGTGTCCAAGGCGAGTGGTAGATGCTGTGCAAGACCGAGTGTGTGTCTCTTTTGAGGTTCACTCCATTGTTAACCCAGAATAAAGAATCAGTGATCCTCAACAAGTGCTCTTCCCCCACATTAACAACAAAACAGTGCTCTAATCTATCACACATGTATGCTATATAAGGGGGAAAAAAAACAGAATGAAAGTGCGCACAAATGACTTGCTCTATAAATGTGGTAGAATTAGATTAAAGCCAAAGACAGATCACAGCGAAGAAAGAAATGATTTCACTTCACATAAACATCCTATTGACTCTTTTGTTCGAGGACCATTCAAAAAGACAAGGTGATATTCAAGCTTATAGCCGTCCCACATTGTGCATTTGGTGTATACCAATTCTTACCCGTGTGCTTAGTTGGTCCTGTGTGTCGAATAGTGTGTGTAGAAGTGTGTGTATTGCTTGGTCAGCCAGCTGTAGGGCGTGACAGAGCTCGGTTAACTCCTCTGGGTTTAGTGAACCAGCACCGCTCCCATCGAAACTCTGAAACACTTCCCTTAAGCGTTCCTCATGCTGATCCCTCTGATCTCCCTCTCCATCCATCAGCCTGCCCTGTATGAAAACATACACAATCTTATGGACGATAATCCAGAAAGATATTTTAGTTACAAAAAAAGCAAGACAAACATCGAAACAATAATCATTTCACTTTGGGATTACTGACACAGAATGACGGAGGTGTCTGTGCCTTATACTAAGGTGTGTATTAACAGATGTTTCGCTTCTGGTTTCACAATGGTGCATCAAATCCAAAAACGTAAATAAGGTGAAATAACGGACACAGAATGCAGATTTTTATAAAGAGAGCTACTGCCCAACCCTACATCAGGCAATATAAAAATCAGGTCTGAGAAGATGCATCTGTTCCTAACCTATGCTTCTTATAAGACCTTGACTGATAAGATAGAAGTTTATCAACATTCATACATATGTTCACAGGCAAATGCCATTAACTCGTCTCAGCTCCCTAAAGCATGCGCACACAGGCACGCACGCGCGCACACACATTTTATCTTGCTATACCTGTGAGGGCCTTCCACTGACAATTACTAAGGCAGCTAATTAATGCTATGCCTAACCCCAACCCTAACCTCAGTAATGAAAATGCAACTTTTTGGCTCTTTTATTTATTTATTTTTATTTTTGTTAAAAACTACAAAAAAAACCCCCAAAAAAACACTTTCCTTATTGGAATCAGCAAAATGTCCCCACAAGGTCAAAAATATCAGATGTTCCTATCCTTAAGGGGACCAAATGATATAAAACAAGGTCTCTCACACTCACACACACTCTCAGATTATTGGTGTCCCAGTGGGAATGAGAATGTAGGAAGGCATTGGGCCAGAGAGTGGTCTGTTTATGCCGGGTCATTGATTGTGAGATAAAGCAACAGGACTTAATGAGCAGAGACAACATTCAAGAATTCCTCTGCCTAATCAACATGCAAATGTGACACTAATATGACAAGAACACTCACTATTACCTTAAAAATGTTTCCATATGCAATTAGAAAAGCAAGTTTGTCCCATTATTATTTCAGAAGGTTCGAGATATCATATGAGTCAGGTGGGTAGGTGATCACACAAAGAGAAGCAGACATACGGGAGCAGACAGGAAAAGTCATGCAAGGTCAGTGATCTGAAGCAAAACAGCCAGAGCTATTATGGTGCCACCCTTAGAGTGATTTGTACACAATTTATCACTTACACCAAATTTATTCCACTAACAAATCCATTTTTGCTGTCTGTAGTTTGCTTCTTTCACATTGCCATTTAAGTATGACTATAATACTCGCAACAAGCAAAGGAAGCTTATAGCTACTAGTTTCGCATTGTGTGAACTGCATACATAAATTACAGAGTAGCCTCAAAAGCTATTTTTAGTTCAGTTACTCCATTTCTATATAATAAACTCCATGTCTACATAATAAACTCAATTTCTACATAATAAAATAAATACAATTCAAAAGTTTGTTTCATACCTCCTACTTGGGTTTGATTGGCCTATCTCCAACCATTTTTTTTGTAGCTTTTAGGTACAACTTTTGCTATTGATGTTTTTTTTAGTTCTGCATTACTGAGTCAGTAGAGAAATATTTAATATTCTCCAAGACACTCAGTAAAACCTAAAAGCTTATTTCCTTATAAAACTGGAGACATTGTACTTGGGAACAGTTTTTAAGAAAAAGGCACCCCAAATATTGACATCCTTTAGTTTATTACTGTTTACAGCAATTTATAGTGTTTTATGTAGGAACATCTTCATTACTTACAAAGGCATCTTTGCATGTACCTAAGACTTTCGTACTGTACAGTAATTAGCCGGTAAGTTTTACTGAACGTCTTGGAGAATCTTCCACAGCTCTTCTGAAGAATTTGACTGTCACACTAACTTCTTTTTTACATGCAAAACCCAACAGCTTTCATTATTCTTGTGTCAGAAAAGTGGCCTGTTGTGTAATGCATTGCTTTCATTACTGGCATACAAACATTTTTGTGTATATAAAATCTTTTTGTTAAGAGATGGGCTGCAAAGGGACTTAAGACAATTAACCAACTGTTTTATGGTATTCAAGTCTTTTTCACAACTCCAGGACAAATTTACTTTACCCTTAAGTGACCTATTTAGATATTTACAAATTAGACATTACATTACAAAAAACACAGACTGGAATATTATTAAAAGAGAACCTACCAATATAGAAACTCATTTTATAAGTTTGTTTGAACACTCTGCAACAATAAAAAAACAAATATCTCATATGTATAAAAAATTAATGATTGATTTTCAAGACGACACCTTAAGTATCAAAGAACGATGGGAATTGGAACTGAATACGGTGTTAGAGGATGAAGTCTGGGAGAAGGTGTGCTCTAGCTGTCACAGGGGGACTGGGAGTCAGCTTTGGAAAGAGCTTGATTGGAAGGTTAAAATGAGGTATTTCAGGATACCATTAGTTACCTGCGTATTTAAAAATAATGGTACCAATAAATGCTGGAGGAAATGTGACCATACCCATATTTTTTGGGACTGTCCAAAAATTCAGACTTATTGGAACGATAGTGAAAGTGGAGATAGAGAAAATCCTGGAGTTCTACATTCCCTTGGATCCACTGTTGTTTTTGTTGGAAATATTTCCTGAACACACCTATACCATGGATCAGCGTTATATAATGCATGTTTTGTTGATGGTGGCAAGAAAGATAATTACTATTAACTGGATGAAACCTGATCCCCCCACTATTGGTCAATGGTTACAAAAAGTTAAGGAGGTTAATATGATGGAACATATGACTGCACAGTTACATCTAAAACTGCCGATCTTTATAAAAAGATGGACATCTGTTATTACCTATCTCAGCTAGGTGACCCACTTTCTAAAATTATTAAACTTTTTTTTTTTTACTTTTATTATTATTAATTTTTATGTATATATGACACACGTCTACATGTGTATTCGTGTATGTGTTAACAGGCCAAATGTTTGGATGTGTCATGTATCGATATTATGTATGTAAAATATTGCCCGATCCCAAGGTGTTTTTGTTCCATTATGTTAATTGCCTGTTAATGGCAATAAAGTTACAAAAAAATACAACAATGCAAAACTCAAAAACAAAAAAAGCCGCAATAACAAATGTTGCACCTAAAAACGATAGGGTGCCCTAAGACTTTTGCACAGTACTGTAGGCTTCATTTTATTAGTCATGCAGCAAAACCTAGCAGGTACTTTAACTTGCTTGTTCACTATCATGGGTTCTGCAAGTAACCATTAACCTTATTGCTGGGTAACATAGTGTGTTTCACAATTAACTGTGTGTATTTTGTCAGGTTATTTGAATTGGCAGGCTAATAATAAATGAAAGGCCAATGCTAGATTAACAGCACATCTCTGCAATAATACCTTAATCACAATGTTAAAATAAACCCCAAATACCTACATTTTACATTTTATATGTTTACTCACCACTGACGCATAGCCAATTTCAATAACATCATAAGTCCAGATGTGTTCATCACTTAGAAGTGTCCTCTGGAAACACTTCCACTGCAAAATGATGTAACTGCAGCTAGTTACTGTAATATGCCTTTTCCCAAATGCTGCGCGTCTATTTTTCAACTTCGAATTGATGACATTTTCTTAATTTGCTAGTGTTTTGTTTACCTGCATGTGCTTTCATAAGTTGCAGTGCACTAAGCTCTAAGGGCCACCATATTAATACGCAACTACAGCAACTTCGGCCTTGTAGCATTAGTGCAAACCTGAAGAAGCAAACTGGAATATGAAACTTCACCGATTGACTATGCTTATGATGAGGAAACATTTGTATAAGTTTTGGTTAAATGCAAAGTATGTACCGTGACGGTCTGTCTAGCAGCACTTACATAATGGACAAAGTAAAAAATGAATCACAATACAATCAATAAGCTTAGACTCCTACAAGTGTGTGCAATTTTTTTGGAGTGTACTGTGTGTTTCTTTCATGTATGTGTGTGTGGTCAATAGGGAGACACCTGGCCACTCAGTTCTCTTCAAGGACCACTGATGGTCACTGATGAGGAGCAGCTGGGCCTTAAAAAACCCTCCGCATGCATGATGTCTGAGTTTGTGTTTGTGTGTGTGTGCTGAGAGAGCAGACACCCTTTGTTGTTGCTTCCACCCTGCTGTCTCTGAGCCACTGCTACATAAACCTGAGGAATAATAATCAGCCACTGTCATATAGCTCAAAACACATACACGTACTCAACAGCACACACACACTGAATTTATAAACTTATTTAAAACAAACAGACACACTGCTGTGACCCATCCATAACATATAACTGGCCTCTTAAGGGCATGAGGAACATATCAATATTGCAATATAACATCAGAAAACAATCTAATTATTCAATCACAGAAACTATCTGAGGCAAGCGTCGTCCAAAATGTACATTTTTTACATTGTTAAATGAGGCTATAATTGACTTATTAACACATTTTTTGACTTCCCAAGTTAATACCATAATCAACTGTGAGTTTAGCTAAAGCTAGCAAGTTAAATAGCATTTTATTGGCTGGTGCAGTAAACCACGATCTTCCAGTAGATACATTTAAACTGTTTACCTGAATACTATTTTACCACTTCCGTTCATTAGTGTGTGAATTTAGTTTACACTGAAGTACCAGAAAAACTGGTACTATGCAAAGTAACTGGTACTACGCCTATGCAAAATTCATAGCAATGCCACCTATGCACGTCACTGGCTGTGTCCACCAGTGCATATATAAAGTGACAGACATCTATGGAAGCTTCTAGAGCAGTTCCTGCCATGAGAAAAGCATCATGATTTTTTACGATTTTCAACACGGTTTAATAGTTGGAGCTCGCAAGATGGGTCATAGTATTTCGGAGGCAGAAGCAAAGTTTGGATTTTCACATATGAGCATTTCAAGGGTGTACCGTGACTACAGAATTCTGGCAAAACTTCAAACTTACAACAGCAGTGTGGCTGTAGAAAGACGCTGGGTGAACGTGACCAGTGTCAGCTGGCAAGAATCGTTTCACACGATAGCTGTGCAATGCTACATCAAGTAACAGAATTCAATGCTGGGGCCTCAAAAAACATCAGCGTGAGGACTGTGCAACGTTCCCTTCAAGATCCCACGGGGATCTACCAAGTATTAACTGGTATACCAGTTTTTCTAGTACTCCAGTGTACATTCTATTAGGAGCAGTCACATTCTGAATTAAGTACATAAGACATGCAATAATGTTTTCTGTTTGAAAAAATTTATAACGCACAATGCTCGTGAATAATTGACTGAACAGTAATTACAATAACAATAGAGTGCAAAATAATCTATAAGATCATTTTAGTTATTACTATGCAGCCTGATATTTTAAAAAAGTATAACCTTGGCTGGCACTTTGACTGACAGCTGTCTGAGCGACATCACTAACAGTGGATCAGAGGGCTATAGTTTGAAGTGCGTGCACACACAGACACAGACACAGACACACACACACACCTGCCACAACTGTAATAACATTACACCATTAGCACCCAAATCCCACAGCCCGCCCAGTCATTTACACATTCCATGGTCACAAACTCTCCTGTAGTCACAACCATACCCATGAACAGAAGTGTGTGTTTGTAACAACATGCCATAAGTGTCCAGCCAACAAAAGCAAGCTTTACACTGTTGGAAAGCTGAATTTATTCTGTTATATCTGTTAAAGTTCATGAACAATCAGCATGACGATCAGTGTGTGTTCCACTCAGCTCATTAACCAGAAGCCTGACAGTAAACAGAATAAAACGCCTCTTTAATGAAACACTTTAATCACACACCTTCAACACTACCTACCAGGAACAGCACTGTTAATGTCCATGGGTGAAAATAATCAGAGGAAACTTTCTGAACTGAAAGGCAAGCTATACTTTTATTAATACATTATCTTGAGTTTATATGAACACTTTTATGTGCAATTTGTCACATGACCAGAGTATTAACACTTTAGTCTGGAATTTCATACAAGATCACACACTGCTGGGCCCTTGAGCAAGGCCCTTAACCTGCAACTGCCCAGTTGTGAAAATGAGATAAAAATGCAAGTCACTCTGGAAAAGGGTGTCTGCCAAATGCCATAAATGTAAAGGTAAGTTATAATTCACTGCAAATACAGAACTGCATTTGGTAATTGATAATACTAATGCTCTATGTTACACAATTTTTTTTTACATTATTACTTCAAAAGTACAGGGGTTGGACAATGAAACTGAAACACCTGTCATTTTAGTGTGGGAGGTTTCATGGCTAAATTGGACCAGC
>JAOVVH010000048.1:20472637-20483663 GCA_028566435.1 Scorpiodoras heckelii | reverse complement strand
ATCAAATAAAGTCAAGTGAATAATGAGGCAACATTCAGCAGTCGTTTCTCTTTCATTTTCAGTGGTCCTACGATGCCAACCTGCATGTACAACGCAAATCAAAATGTGCGTTAAAACTGCGATTAACGCTCGATTAAAAAAATTAATCGTGCGATTAACACGATTAAAAAAATAATCGTGTGAAAGCACTAGTATAAAGCTTTATAGATTGATATAAAAAGTAAAATACTTAAGTTTTTGGACACTCTACTGATTGTTAGTGTGTGTGTGTGTGTGTGTGTGTGTGTGCGTGTGTGTGTGTGTGTGTGTGTGTATCTGTGCGCTACCTCTGCGATTAAGTCAGCCAGTCCTGGGTTGCACAACAGGAGCCAGCGCCGTGGTGTAATTCCATTCGTTTTGTTCTGGAACTTTTCTTCTTCCAATTCACTGAAATCTCGGAATCTGACCAGAGGGAAAAAATCTAAATGTCTGTGCACGTGTGCTTTGCTGTATTACTGCTTCGATGTTGACAAATGTGAATAAGTAGGATTAATGTTTATATGTATCTCAAGTCTTATTTTTATATAATGTCTTTTATATCACTTGATCTTTGTGTGAATTACACTTTATTTTTGATGATGCTGGTGTGAATCTCAGCAACTCCATTAACAGCATGGGATCCAACAATGCACAGGTGAGCCATGTTTACTTTCTTCCCACCCTCCTCCTCAATCAGAGACATCCTGCGCAAACGATCCATATCTCCAGGGAACAGGGATGCTATGTGCTACAACAACACACAAATACATTACTGCTTTTATTCTGCATTTAAAATCTGATTACAGGAAAAGGGTGATTTGTGGATGTCCACACTCACATCCAGGTGTAGCTGATTGATCTGGTAGATGATTTGTAGGTGGCGTGGTAGGAGTTTCTCCAGCAGTTGAACAGGCCAGCGTTCCAGAGCCTCAGGGAGCACGGTGTGATTGGTGTACGCAAAGGTGCGCCTAGTGAGATCCCATGCCTACAAACAGAAATGTCAAAAGACCAAAGAGCCAATTTTTATAAAGCATTTTTGGTAAATGTAAAAAAATCCTTCTTAAACCCTGACAGTATTCTTAGTATTCTTAAATCTTGTTATATTTCTTACATCCTAATATGTTATCATAGGGATATATTTTTGAAGTAGACTAAAAAGCACTTCTCTAGTCTCTCAAGATGAGTGTCTGCCAAATGCTGTAAATGTAAATGTGAACTATAAGATGAGCTCTTATTTAACATCTACTATATATGAGTGTGTCTCTCTCACTGTGTCCCAGTCCAACTTCTCAATGTCCACAAAGATCCTCATTAACTCAGGAATGGCCATAGCAGGGTGTGTGTCATTCAGCTGGATAGCCACCTGAGGCACAGACACACAAACACACAATGTTTCAAAAACCAGATTGAGTTACAATAGTTCAGATGGTACGTGGGTAGAAAAGTGTGATGGCAGGAAATCTTTCACAGCACAGGCGCCAACATGGATGATGGATGGTAGGATGGAAGCGATTATGCTGGTAAAACATGTAAATGTTGGCATATATATTATGTAGCATTTACACTGAAGGCAACTGAACAGGGTAAATTAAAAACTCCGCCATAAATCATTTTAACAATTTATCATGCTGAATAATGAATAAATCACTACAAGAAGCACCATGCTCTCTGGTTTTAGCATATTTTCCAAATGATTGAATTCTCTTATTATTAAAGCAGATTGGTTTGTGAGGCTGAAAGAAGTAGTGAGCTTGAAAGATGTACTTCTATTACCATAGTGAATCAAATTGTCATGAATATCATTTTCCAAATATGATGTAAGCTTTAATCCATGTTGTACATAAGTGTGAAGGCTCAAAAAAATAACCTTCCCTGCTCCAGCATCAGTGTTATACAAACCTTGTCAGGAAAGCTGTCAAAAGACACGGGGACAGAGCAATTTTTTTTCGAGGTCTTAAAGCGACGAATGACATCCTGCAGAGTCGCTGCCACCACAAAGTACTCCTGCTTCAGTCGCAGTTCCTTCCCTTCAAAAAACTACAGAACAACAACATTTCATGAAATTTTACTACCACATTCAGTTTCCTTTCTAGGAATTCTCCTTTCTATGGAGTATTGATGTACTATGTGAGATTTTGTTAGGTTATTGTACTTCAGTTTGATTTAGAAGGACTATTCCTAGGAGTCATACCACACTAGTGTATTTAAAAGGAGTAAATAAGCAGAACACACATTGTCATTGGGATAGAGAACTCTGGAAATATTCTCAGCCGCGTTCCGGTCCAAAACAGCCTGGATGTAGTCACCAACATTGACTGTGAATAAAATAAATACACATGAAAACTGACTGTGTGATTGGACAGAGCACATACTGTATGTATATGTATAACTGATCACTCACAGTCTCGAAGGTTGAAGTCGTTGGGAGCTCGTGCAGACCACAGTCGCATTGTGTTTACAGTGTTGTTCATGTAGCCAGGGATGGGTGTGTCATAGGGCATAGCCAGTACCACCTGAAAGAAGTCAATGCACTCATATATTCAGTTATATAACTATACACACTCACTGTCCACTTTAAGAGGTATACCTGATCACCTACTCATTTATGCAGTTATCTAATCAGACAATCATGAGGTAGCAGCACATTAAGAGCTTAATGTTCATATCAAACATCAGAATGAGATTTTTTTTAAAAAGCGTGATCACCCAACTTGGTCGTCTGCTGTTGTAGCCCATCCACCTCAAGGTTCAATGTTTTGTACATTCTGAGATGCTTTTCTGCTCATCATAGTTGTAAGGAGTGATTATATGAGTCACTATGTTCTTTCTGGCAGCTTAAACCAATCTGGCCATTTTCCCCTGACCTCAACAAGGTGCTTCCAGCCAGGGTCACCGCCAGGGGGGATAAGTTAGGACGATTCTAAGGGCCTGGCACTGACAGGGGGCCCTTTGAGGGCTATTAATATTATATTAATAGTATGGCCTGTAATTTTTCATGGGGCCCAAGATTTCTAGCGGCGCCCCTGCTTCCAGCTACTGAACTGTCACTGACTGTTTTTTGTTTTTTACACCATTCTTTGTAAACTCTTTGTGTGAAAATCCCAGGAGATCATCAGTTTCTGAAATACTCAGACGAGTCCATTTGGTACCAACAACCATGCCACAGTTTAAGTTAAAGAGATCACACTTTTCCCCATTCTGATGTTTGTTGTTAACATTACCTAGCCCTAACTATTGACCCGTATCAGCAAGATCTTATGCATTGTTTATTTTATGCATTGCCACATGATTGGCTGAGTGAACAACAGCATAAATGAGTAGGTGTACAAATGTTCTTATTAAACTGGACAATGAATGTAACTCGTTTATATAACTTCAGGTAGTTCTGTTCACTGATTTATCATATATTGTTGGTGCTAGTACGTTGTTTGTAAGAGGAGACCTGTGTATCAACCCATTTAGATCCTTCCTCAGTCTCCTCTACTCGTCCATAAAAATGCACTGGCAACATGTACTCAGGACGGGCCTTCTCCCATGGGTTTCCATACCTCAGCCAATCATCAGCTTCTTCCACCTAATACACAAGACATTCAGTTGAAAGCCTTTAATATAGTTGTCAATATGCAGCTTGAATATAAAATAATGAATAACAATATATATCAAAATAGCAGTAAAAAAATTACTCGTGAAAAATACATATATATGGAATCATGACATCTTTCACAGTATCTCTGTGTGTGCAATCAGACCCCTGTTGGTTAAAGTCCAGGTGTGTGTTTGCAGTTCTGACTGTGCTGTAGTTCTGAAAAAGCACACACTAAAAAAAATACAAGCCTTGGATTTCTATTGGTTCCCTGCTATCAGCAACGTGAACCCTGTGCACCCCATGCACACACAGATGTCTTGACACACAATCAGCATAAGAGATACTAAGAGAGAGCAAGAGAGTAAGTCCTAAGTATTGAGTCTGAGTCAGATTAATCTTTGATGATTCAAAAAATAAGTTCTCTCACGTAATCATGTGTCTGAAAATAACTGGGAAAACCACTGAGTGCCACTGTTTGTACTTGATGAGTCAGTGCCTTCAATTTAATCAAAAAAGTTTCCTTCCTTGGAAAGTTTAGATAACTTTTGAAAACTGTTTCATCTTCCTCTGATAGCAATATGCACTATTTTTGTGAGTTGTATAAACAGCTCCAGTGTGTGTTTGAGAACTGCCAGCTTTAGCCTGACAAATGCTCAGATACAGTAATAATGTGATATGATGTGATGTGACATGTCATCATAGCAAATAATCTGGTTATTTACCTGCCAGCCGTCTTTGATTTTCTGATTGAAGATCCCATACTCATAACGGATCCCATAACCATATGCAGCTAAGCCCAGAGTTGCCATAGAGTCCAGAAAACATGCTATAAACATAAAATGCATAAACACAGGTACATGCTCATGAACAACTTCAGAAAACTGAGTTTGATCAAGTGTGAACTTGTTTTGACTGTCAACACTAAATTGAGAAAATCAGGAAGGAATACGAATAGACAAATCCCACAGAAAGAACAACAAGAAAACATTCATATGATTTCACAACTTCAGGGAACATTTTCTACTTTGTAGTGCATGTTTCTAGGGTTGGTAATATCCCATTCTGGCCTGAAATTGCCTGTTCTGCTCACAATCCACAATAACAAAAAATGCATTTGCAGTAACAGACATTGCTAAAGCCTTGTGGGGACTAAGAGGAACAAGAGCAGCAGGAGACACAGAAGGGCCGATGAAGGACGAATGGCAGATTGAGGCAGAGAGCGGGAAAACTGTATGACCTGCAAGCCGGCCTAGTCCTCCATTCCCTAATCCTGCATCTGTTTCCATGTCCTCCAAATCCTCCATGTCCAAGCCCAACTAAAATAAGAGAGAGGAAAGTAAACTGTTTAGCCCATTCTGGATCATAGAAATTGGATATATTGAGTGTACTCAGTTCAGTAAACAAGTAATCAGTGCTTTCTGTCTCTTTTTGTCACACATTCTTACTTGATAGATGGCCTCATCACAGGCATTCTGCAGTCCTAAATTGATCATGGTGTTCTGTAGAGCTCTGCCCATGTAGAACTCCAGGGAGAGGTAATACACACGCTGTAAGACACATTTCAAAATGACTGAGCAACCAGTCAGTAGCACAGGAAAAGCGTAATATAATGAGCATGATAAAAATTGGCAATATCTGTGTCTAATACAGAAGCTGCGTAACACATCTGCATTTAATTATTTATGTAAACAAGTTATACTCCCTTAAATGATTTCCCAATGAATCTCCCAGTTTTGTCATTTAACCAGCTTGACCTGTCACAAATTCAAGATCTCAGTAACCTGAATCAGATTATAAATATGTACAAATAGACAGATGCATAACAATGTTGTTAAATAAAGATGACTTCAATAATAATAAAATGAAATCTTCTCCTTAAATGAAAAATACTAAACAATATGAAACTAAACAAAGACAATATATAATGTGATAACAGTTTGCTTTTTTTCTTAAAGAGTAGTCCCAGGTACAGTTTAGTATTATAAGGACTGAGTGTCTTGGAGAATCTTCCATGCTTCTTTTGGAGACTTTGTCTGTCATATTTACTTGTTTATTTTTGCATGCAAAACCCGGAAGACTCCATTATGTTTTTTTTTTTATCTGAAATGTGGTCTTTTACGTAATATGTTGCTTTTTTTTTACTGATATGCAAACATTTTTCTATAACATTGTATCCTGGAAAAGTAATTTTGGAAATTTAAAATGCTTATGTACTGATGCAATAATTAATTAATTAAATCATTCATTACATAAGCCACTTATCTTATACTGGGTTGTGGGGCTCAATAATGCAGAATTCATAAAATAACAAAATTTGTACAAAAATAGGATGCCTAAGATTTTAGCATAATATTGTATAACGTGAATTCAAGTAAACAGATATGACATCATATGTGATTATGCAGAAAATAAAACCACATACACTACACATAATAAATGAAAGTATTGTGCATTTATCTTCATGAAATACCTGATATGTTTATACATGTACAAAATCCTGATATACACATAACCAGTAGAATAAGCCCTTTTCCTGCTGTCCTTAGCTTGAAACATAGATTTATCTCACTGCTACTTTCCCCTACAAACTACAATACAAAGAATATAATACTTGTTTATTTGCATTCAAATTAATTGATGTACACAGAATGATGAGGTATTTTCAAAAAGTGCTTCACCTTTATTAACCACCTATACAAAGTTAAACAAGTGGCTCAAGAGTCTGTGATTCTGTAGCGTACTGCTGGAATTACAGCCGACACATTTTGGCAAGGATGTGACATCACACTCCTTTTCATATGCATATTTAATGAACACTATAGAAATCAAGTGGTTAGAAGAACCAGGACGTTCTCAAGGAAACTTTGCTTTCAGACAAAATCAAGGACACCACATTACCAGTAGAAACTATGGTCCTTGACAGGTTAATAAAGTGAACCCAGCATCCAATTTCCTTTGGGTTTCCTTGGTTCAAATGTCTACTCAGGCTTCTTGGTATAATCCCAATCCTTCCTGCCTTATCTTTATATAACTTCAATCAGAGGTGGCCAGTGCCATATAGAGAAGCTGTAGTAAGATAACCAGGAGAGTTTTATCCTCTTCATTTAGAATTTCAGACAAAAAACCATACCCAGGTGCCCTGTGACCTCACCTTCGGGTCCTTCTCATAGTAGAACTGCTGTGTCCGGATCCAGCGACCCACCAGGTGATCCCTCACCGTGTGTGCCAGAGCGTAATAATAATCAAGCGGTGTGGCCACATTCCTGTCCTTTGCCAAAGTGAAATGCAAGTGGCGATTGAAGCCTTTCTTCAGCTCGGCAACATTTTCAACCCCGACAATCCCTCGGATGCTGATCTGCTTGCGTTTCTCCTGGTCAGTGAGCGGAGTGGCCATGCTGAGGGTCTCTAAGTCTGGAACAGACTGTTTGAAGTGTGGGGCTCTTCTGAACTTTAGTCTAGGTTAAACAGAGAGAGGCGGCTCAGGCCTCATGCTCTTTCATTGGTTTACAAGGAAGGACAACATTAAAGAACAGACATTCGTTCACTTGACTCAACCCATTTATTGAATATAGTATACAGTTACAGAATGCACCAAGCGCCAGATAATAATAATAATAATAATAATAATAATAATAATAATAATAATAATAATAATAATAATAATAGTAAAAAAAAAGTTATTGTTCACATTTGGGATTACTTTATGATAAAGAAAATAAAAATCCCCAGTACAGTCATAGACTCACATATTTGGCTCCTTACACAGCAAAACTGGTATTCATTGAAGGCCTACAGTATGTGATAATCCTACAGCATTCATTTCTCTCCCTCCTGACCTCAGATAAACACTGCAAGATTAATTTCAGCATGTAGGTGGTTTTTTTTCTGTGTACACAATTCTTTTCATGCAACACAACAAAACTGCACTTTATCAGTCCCAGGAGTATCCTTGTATCAGTCAGTTGACAAACAGGCTCAGTAATTTATTTGTATAGTAGGCTACACAGGTCTGGTGATGCAAATAAAGGCAGCTATTTCACTGCACCACAGCATTAGCAGCCTGGGGACAAACCCCCCCCCCCAATCTAATGATATGGAGCCACACAAACATCAACTCTATGGAATCTAGCACTTCTAAAACATAAAACGTATTGCCAGTTTATAAATTACTAGTTTTTTATTTAAAGCTGTGCTTTTTTATATTGCAGGTAATAACACAAATATATCTTTCTGTCTATATATAGTACTGTAATTTTCAGACATACAAACAGAAGCAGCACCAGTTTTTCAATAAAGATTAGCGATTTGCCTGTACAGCTCTGAGGCAGTAACAAACAAAGGGGACAGAGAGAGAAATGTGTATGTGTGTACTCCTGCTGAGATATATACAACGCATTTGGAAAGTCTTCAGACCCTTTCACTTTTTTACATTTTGTTATGTTGTGGCCTTGTGCCAAAAAAAAAAAAAAAGACAAGTTTTACCCCATCAATCTGCTCTCAATACTCCATCATGACAAAGTGAAAACAGAATGTTAGAAATTTTTTTCAAATTTATTGAAAAGGAAAAACTAAAATATTTCCTTATGGTAAGTATTCAGACCCTTTGCACATTACTTAGTTGAAGCACATTTGGCAGTGATTATAGCCTCCAGTCTTCTTGGGTATGATGCCACAAGGTTTGCACACCTAGATTAGATTTTCTGCCATTCTTCCCTTGAGATCCTCTCGAGCTCTGTCAGGTGGGATGGGGACTGTCACTGGACAGCCATTTTCAGGTCTCTCCAGAGATGTTCGATTGAGTTTATATCAGGACTCTGGCTGGACCACTCAAGGACATTCACAGAGTTATCCCTAAGCAACTCCTGTGTTGTCTTTTCTGTGTGCTTTGGGTCATTTTCTTGTTGGAAGGTGAACCTTCGGCCTAGTTTGAGGTCCCGAGCGTTCTGGATCAGGTTTTCATTAAGAATATCCCTGTACATTGCTCCATTCAGCTTTCCCTAAACCCTGACCAGTCTCCCTGTCCCAGCTGCTGAAAAACTCCCCCAGAGCATGATGCTTCCACCACCATGCTTCACTGTAGGGATGGTATTGGGCAAGTGATAAGCAGTGCCTAGTTTCCTCCAGACATGACATTGCATTGAATTGAGGCCAAAATGTTCACTCTTGGTTTCCTCAGAACAAAGAATCTTGTTTCTAACAGTCTGAGAGTCTGCTTTGCAAACTCCAGATGGTCTTTCTTGTGTCTTTTGGCCACTCTGTCATAAAGCCCAGATTGGTGGAGTGCTGCAGTGATGGTTGACCTTCAAGAAGTTTCTCCCATCTGCACAGAGGATCTTTGAAGCTTACCCAGATTGAACATTGGGTTCTTGGTCACCTCTCTTACCAAGGCCTTTCTCCTCCGATTACTTAGATTGGTGGGGCGGCTAGCTCTAGGAAGAGTCCTGGTTGTTCCAAACTTCCACTGTGCTCTTGGGAACTTTCAGTGCAGTAGAAATTTTTTGTAGCCTTCTCCAGATCTCAAAGATGATTAAGAGAAATGGGAGGCTCCCAGAAATAAATTTCAAGTGTCTTAGCCAATGGTCTGAATACTTATGTCCATGCGAAATTTTAGTTTTTCCTTTTTAATAGATTTGCAAAAATTTCTAACATTTTGTTTTCATGTTCTCATAATGGGGTATTGAGTGCAGCTTGATGGGGGGAAAACTTGATTATTTTTTTTATTTTAGCACAAGGCCACAACAAAATGTCAAAAAAGTTAAAGGGTCTGAAGACTTTTCGAATGCACTGTGTGTGTGTGTGTGTGTGTGTGTGTATAAAAGCTTATATGAGTGAGAGACAGCCCAGTGTCTCTTCATTCCTATAAAATTACTATATTGGCACTCTCATCTTTGAACTCCATAAGAATAATAATATAGGATTAAAGTTTATACCATAAAGTTTACACTTTTTATTTTCCAATCATTGACAAATTGGCATTAGCTGTTTTGGTCAATAGGGTGCAGTATGTGTAGTGTGAGTTCATAGTGTGTGAGGACAAAATGTCCTAAAATTTCTCAGCTTTCTACAAAAAAGAAAGCGCAGTAAAGGCCACAGAGACATTTCAGTCAGTGTGTGAATTTTCTGTTTAACACATTATACTGAACCGACTGCACATAGTCCAATTATAATGATAAACTGCAGTGTATAACCGCTACAGATTCATAATTTATCTCTGCACATATTCACTTTTGCACAGATCAGTAATATATGATCAGTAATAATAATAAGTATAAATCTGCTTGGACTCTGTAGTTTATATGCTAATAGGATCAGAGCCACATGTCTTAATGCTTTAGCACCTGTAATGCTTTAGCACCTAAAAATAATAATAATAATAATAATAATAATAATTATAATAATAACAACAATAACATTAGGAATTATTCTTCATTGTCAATAGTTTTCACAATATTTGGGATGTTATGTTTTAAATAAAATTTTCTGAAGCTGGAAATTTTGTACAGATTTGAAGTGAAGGTGATGTAGTTCATCACATTATTAAAATTATAAGAAAATGTAGAAATGCTACTAACACTAACCTTGACCAGCAGGGGGCAGATGCAACTTTTCATATAAATGCATTCATTCAATAATCCTTCATTAACTATGGGCCATGGTGGATCTCCCAGGAACAAGGCTGGATCCCATTCCATGGATCCCAAGGCACAATGTACCTTTGTCAATTGACAGTACCCAATGTACCTACCAGCATGTTTTGGGGAGGTGCAGGAAACCTCAGAACATGCAAAACCACACACAGTAGGTAACCCAAGCTCAGGTTCGAGCCAGGGACCCTGGAGCTACAAGTTGACAATGCTACTCACTGTATCCTGTCTTATTGATTTGTTGTGAATCTGCATGCATGACACCATGCTGACTTACCTCTACTATCTGATGAATGGACCAGTGATGAAATGAAGTAGATTAGATGAGGAGGAACGAGGGGCAAGTCTGAACTTTGTAGCATAATGGCAGAGTTTTCAACATATAGTCGCAAAACTGCACCTAAAATTTCTGGCATTTTTGTGATTACAAATACAAGTGTCCAGGAGTTTTCTGCTCTTCTGCTGCCTCTGCTTGTCATAAAGTAAAGTAATTTAATTATAACAGCTGTAACTAGCAGCTAAGCTTAATAAAAAAGCACTGAACTCCTACACCAACCCAGAATTTCACATAAACAGCTGAGAACTGAATATCAGTGAAAATCTTATCAAAGTGTGTATATGAGTGTGTGTGTGTGTGTGTGTGTGTGTGTGTGTGTGTGTGTGTGTGTGTGTGCGCGCATGTGTTGTTATGTTGGTCTTCAGCAGACAGAGCCTGAAGGGTCTGACTCTCCCAATGTGTAGAAATCTGGAATGGGCAGTCCAGTGTGAAGAGTCACCT
>JAOVVH010000048.1:20455172-20472537 GCA_028566435.1 Scorpiodoras heckelii | reverse complement strand
GAATGGGCAGTCCAGTGTGAAGAGTCACCTACACACACACACACACACACACACACACACACACACACACACACAAGTTGCCATTTAGAAGAGGTGATATGGACACAATGCAGACTCTCTATAACTGTAAAGATTATTTATTTGCATCACTTTCATCAGTAGCCATTACACTGTGTTACTGCTGGGTGCGTGTGTTGGTTAGACATTATGTTTGTTCTGCGTTACCTGAACGTTGCGGTTGAGGCTGATGGCAGGGTAGTAAAGACCTTCCAATGAGTCGAAAGCTACAGGACCTTGTTGCTCATCATTGATAAGAAATAACAGAATCCCCCTGGTAAAATCCAACAGAACGCCCACTGTTGCTCCCTTACCAATCCCTCCATCCGTTCTGAAAAAAACAGACCGTGAGCTCATATGTACAAATAAAGAAATTCACATGCGCATGAATAAATTTCACATAAGTATCACAATCACAATTTGAATTTTCTGTTCAGATTCACAGGCAACTGAATGTTCACAACCTCATAAAAGTTAAGACTTTTACTTGTTGGCTATAAAAATCACTTGATGTAGGAAAGACTTAGAAATACTTTATTGTCAATTATGTACAAATTTGTGTATAAATTAAATACAAAACAATATTAACTCATTTGAACCTAAAATTTAATTACACATTAATAGTTAACAATTTTAAAAAGGCACTTATTAAAGTCACCTTTTCTGTAACCGGATCTCAAATGGAAATCTACAATATATATCTATATATTTTAGGTACTGCTATACATGTACAGTATATTCCTCCATATATTACTATACATGCTCAATATTTCTCAGTACATCAAAGTTCACTACACAGTGTCAAGAGATTGCACATGGTCTGGATGCAAATACAGGTTTATTAAATGATCAAAGCAAAGTCTGAAAAGCAGGCAGAACAAAGTCAAAACCAGAATGTCAAGCAGAACCAAAGGCGTCACTAGCAGAAAGCAGGAGAGACTTTGCATTAAAGAGGAGAACTAAAGTACTCTGTGTCTGGGTTATTTAAATCTTTATGGGGTTAGGAACAGGTGTAACTGGTTTGTAATCGGGGAATTGTGAACGAGGACATGGATCATGAGACAAATTAGGTGACATGGTCTGTAATTCGTTAGCTGAGAACGCTGGGAAATGTCATTGGTTCATTTTTACTGACTGACACAGGTCATGGTGAGATTCACTGATGATCCTGGAGAATGATGTTTGTGTTTTCAAGTGAGGTCGGCAGTGACGTGACACATTAACATGTAGTGCACTGCTGTGTAGTGAACATATATTGTAAACAGGAAGCAAACTGAGGTTCAGCTCTTTCTCTGTCATTGTGTTCCTTTCATGAACAACTTACTTTTGAGCGCTGCAGCTAGTGCTGGCACTAAGAGTTTTTGTCAATGTTTAATTTTTCATCTTCTTTCACTTTTTTTCTCCTCCAATTTTGGTCGATGACATCATACTTATACTTTACCAGTCCACATGAACTTGGTACCGTTGTAGTCTGATACAGAATATAAGGTCTGTGTACGTAGGTGTGCATTGCCATTCATTTTAGCAGGCTCATTGCACACCTCTAGGAGGTGCATTACCCTAGCTTATTATGATTCATTTGTGGAGTAGCACCACCTAGTGAATATTGTTCAAATAACAAATCTAGAACTTCACTAGCCAATATCTCGTGATGTAAAGGCTCAAATTTCTAAATTTCTTAAAAGTAAAATCTTTCAGTGTGTTTTAAACAATAAATGTTAACAGTCAATATTTACTGTTGATGAACCGAAATTCTACAAGATATAATTTTTCATAAAATAGGAATATATATATTCTAATAATAATATTCTTGACATATACAATTTATGCAATTTAGGGCTGATTTCAATAAACTGGCACAAAAACTATTATTATTTTTACTTAGTTTGGGATTTTGTGTAGAATGTTGTTGAAATATGAGAACAGCATATAGTCTGAAGAACTGTGGAAATCAGGTTAGTGATTTATGTTAAACTACAGTAAAAGTCTCAAGTGATTTGGTAATTTAGTAGACACTGCATGAAAATGATCACCTAAAGAGTCATCTTTAATGATAATATCTTTAATAATTAATGCCTAAAGGCATGCTGATACCAAATCTAGTATCAAGTAACTAAAAAATGAAATAAATTTTTAAAGGAATTTCAGAGCTAATGTACCCCAATATACACATTCCTAAAGAAACAGATCTGCTTTCCATACCTGTTGGTATGAGAGTTGTTGTGCATGAACCAGGAGCGGTTGTTGTCCACATACATGGCCCAGGCTTTATCATCCTTTCCCAACATTACGTCTTTCAGCACGTCACCCCGGGCGATCCCAAACGCAGGGTCTGGGTGATTGTCATAGCGATCTACGGTCATTTCCCAGTAATGCACACCACGGGAGAATGGCGTGTTGCCCATGACAACACGATCGTCGTAACTATTACACGTGACAGTGAGGTTGTCATTAGAGAGTATGATGTCGGGATGGGCTGATGCAGGGTCAAAGGTAAACCAGGCGACTGTGAAAAGGAGTCATAGAGACACATATACGCACCTTCATTATGTGTTGGTCACTGAGAGCTTAGTTTTAATATACAGGTACATTTTACACTAGATGAGTAATTATGGATTTGAATGGCTACTGTTGATGATCAGGACACTCCAGTGCGACCTCACTTACATACACACAAACAGAAGACACACAGACAAACAGGAGCAACTGAAAACACAGGAGCAGAAGGAAACAGGTGAACACGGTTATAACAACGATGAAAAAAAGGAGGAGGCGGATTGTGGTTAAGAGAGCCATCCATACCTGTAGCTAGTGTGTTAATATCACATGAGGCAAGTCCAGCTGAGATGAGAGAGAGAGAGAGATAGAGAGAGGGAGGGGGGAGAGGGTGAGTGAAAAGGAGGGGGGGTGGCAGTGAGAAAGAAAGAAAGAAAGAAGGAAAGGAAAAAGGAAAGAGTGATAGAAAGGAGGGTTGACGAGAAAGTGCGAGGTAAAGCAGCTGATCAGGGAAGCTGGATCTGTTCAGTGACATCATTTCATGCAAAAACTGTCATAAAGCCTTTAATATATCTGTACATCATGTTAGTGTTAACATTTTATTTCTATCCTTGTATCTGGTGTTAATTATGTTATTGAATGTTCTTATTATGTATAATTTATGCTTGGTCAGGCAGGCAGTTTGGAAAAGTCACTTTCTAAAACAAATAACACATTGTATATTGTATACTGGGATAATTCATGGGCAGCACAAACTGGCATAAGCTGTAACCCTGAATTTATTTAATGTTATATTTTCCTTCTCCTTCTGTCCCCCCACCAATTTTTGGTTGATGATATCATATACATAGACTTCACCAATCTACATGAAACTTGTTATGGTTGTAGCCCCACGTGTCTTATATGGAATATAAGGTTTGTGTCCCCAGCTGTGCATATTTCTTCATGATAGCGCCCCCTGAATTGGAGTAGGCTCAATACACTTTTGGGGCAAGAGCTTGAAAACAGTTTTGTCAAAAATTATCTTTATGTGGCAGGCTGGTCTCTAGGAAGCACATTACCGTGGCTCATTACAATTCATTTGTGTACTATCACCAATTAGCAAATAATGTTCAAAGCAAAAAACTAGCATTTCACTAGCTAATATCTTATGATGTCAAGACTCAAATTTATAAGAAAATTTCAAAATTCTAATCATAAAATAAAAAATTAAGGGGCAAAATTGGCATGAGTTGTAACTCTGAATTTCGGATAAGATAATCACATTTGAAAACACAGTGTCCAAGACAGTCTCAAGTCCTATCACTGTGCAATATGTTAATGTGCAACAGCATAATGAGAAATAATCACTATGGGCAATCTTTGGCATGTGCAATATTCACAGTTGTTATAACCACTATGTGCAACTTTTTAAATCATTTGAAATATTAATACATATAGATAGTTAATAGATAGAAATAGTAATTACTGTTGTATCTATTTTTAGTCTTACATATTTTAATTACTATTCTATATATACACCTATTTTAAGCTGAGGTGTTTTTAGGATGAATCCAATGCACATAATTTTGTTCTTATATGCACCGTGGTGCACAGTGGAAAGTACACAATTTTAGAATTGTGCTTGGAAATTTATTTAAGAAATGCAAATTTACATGAAAATGCACCTGCAATTCTGCAGGAAATGGGTTAGTGTGAATGCAAGTCATAATCTTGAAAAGAATTACATGGCAATAAGACTCCCAGGAAACTGTAAATAACAATGAGATAATTATATTTGAGTGAGCGAAAAGTAAATTCCAGTAAATCCTTTCATAAATAAAATGTCACATGCATGTGAATGTATACAAGTACTGCTTGAAAGTTGCAGGTTTAAATGACGCAAAGCCAGAACATCAGCTGAATGCATTCTGAGTCCCAGGTTGTGAAAGTGAAAGGGGTTATAAATCAGTTGTTCAGCAGCTTCTTGTTTTTATTATAATTGTAATTAGCAGAAGATGTCATTTCTTTTAACAGACAACAACCAAGCATGCTTTCAGTTTGTTACACCAACACTTTTGTTTGAAGGACAGCCTGCAAAATGCCTCATGAATATTCATTCTGGCTGGTTTTCTGAAACACTTCTGATGAGGCATAATTCAGACTTTAAAGAATCCCTTTTTTTCTAGAAAGGCTCACATGAATAAACATGAACATTAGGGGCCACAAGCGCATATAAATGAGCATCGTTCTAAATGACCCTAAATGACTGCAGTACTCTAAATCATTCATTTTTAATGTTTTTGGAAAAACATAAATAAAGGCTTCATAACAGCAGTTATTAAATGGTATCCTATATCATACACTCAACACAGAATGCAAGAGCAAAACTAGGAACCAAAAATTCTGTTTTAGCCTTTTGATTCCATCTTTACTTAAATATACAGATGGCTGACAAATTAAAGGAAAAATCAGTGGCTCGGTTATGCTGTTGGGATATTTTTCTGCCATGATTTCACATGTCTACATGCCCACTAGGAAAGAAGGGTCATATCTAATAATTACAAGGTTTTCTGACTGATCACCTTAATCCTGTGATGAAACATTTCTCTCAACATGGGAGTGGTTTCTTGCAGGATGACTCTGCCCCATCTACAGGCCATGATGCCTCACTGAATGATTTGATGAGAATAAAAATTATGTAAATAACATGCTATCGCCTTTACCACATCTCAACTCAATTAAACACCTATGGGAGATTTTCTAGCAGTGTGCACTAGCACTCTCCATCACCATCATCGATACACCAATTTGAGGAAAACATGTTGCAACCAGTTGGTGTTCTTCCTTTCAGTACGGCGCCAGAGACTTGTACAATCTATGTCAAGATTCACTGAAGCTGTTCTGACAGCTTATGGCAGCCCAGGCACAAGGCACTTGTTTTTTTTTTTTCCTTTAATTTGTCACCCACCTGACTGTCCAACTCTTTAACTGTTACTTAGGAACACCATCCAGCTTCCGTACTTATCAAGAGCCAAGCATATCTAATGGAAAAGTGGGTGTTTGTGTGTGCACAAGCACAGGTGATGACACTTACTCTCAGAGGTCTGCATGACGAGTGTTTTGCTGTACTGCCCCACTCCGCTGGAGTTAAAGGCTTTAACGCGAGATTTATATGTGCTGTTGAAGTGAAGTCCGTCCACTGTGCAGATCGTCTCTGGGCCAACGTACACTTCCTGTGGAGTGAGATCACATTATGTACTGTACTGTTAATATTTCCTGTGGGGCTCACACTATGAGTATAATGAAATCTTTCGAAGACACAGTGGTCAGGTCTAATAGTGTAAAGGACAGCACTTAAAGTTCTTCAGTCATCCTGTGTAAAAATGGAGCAGAAATCAGAACACAAGGACCTGCCTACCTAAAAAAGAGCTTGGCCTGTTTAGAAATGGAGAAAGGGAGCATGATGTGGGAGTATGTGTGTGTGTGTGTGTGTGTGAGTGTGTGGCAGCCTAATAAAAGTGTATAAATAGAATACTGCAGTGAGCCAACATGTGTATCACACACAAAGCCTAAAACAGTTAAAAAAAAATCTTTTTTGTGTGTGTATTTTCAGGTGTATATGATTTTTTTCTTCATGTGTGTATGTGTGTGTGTTAGTGTATAACACTCACTCTGAATTGCCCTCCACTGCCATCATCCAGCTCAAGTATGTAGCCATCCACAGCGATGGTAGAGAGAGGAGGCTGTTTCCATGACAGAGTGGCACTGTTGGTCTGACTACAACACTCTTCCAACTGCAGGATTGGAGCTGCAGGTACTGCACACCCACGCACCCAACACACACACACACACACACACACACACACGTGTCAGTACACACATACATCCCCACACTTAAATATAAATTAATAAGATATGATATAAGCACACACACACACACACACACACACACACACACACACACACACACAGATACTTCATGATAACTGATACCCTTCATCTGTACGAAGTCAAGCTGATGGATGGTTTGTAGTAATGGGCTGCTGTCCAGTGTCAGGTCAAAATCGCTGGTCATACGTGGCGTAAGTGTGCCCTTACCCCACTGACTCTCGGTCATATGCACCCGACGAATCAGTGCATCAGAGATCTACACCCATACACACACACACACACACACACACACACACACACACACACACACAATACACAAATACAATTAAGTGCACATGCTTGGTCACCGTTCAGTTAATCAGTTCATCATGAGCATCTTTATATGCCTAGTTTTTTTATTGTTTAGTGTTCCTATGAAGTATTTTGAGACGTGTAGTATTTGTAGGTGTCTTGAAATTAAAATGAAATGTTTGTCCAATGTGTATTTTTTATACAGAGATATGTAGACTTTATTAACAAGTCATAGTGAATTCTGCTTGTTAACATTTGTAAAAAAAACTGTAAATTGGCAGAGCTCAGATTGCAATAAATGTGCATGTACTTCTTCTAAGGTCAGAGCATCTTTTTGATCTGCTGCTCTTTCAAAATAACAGGCCATCTGAATATGCATAAAGAAATGCATAAGAACTAAGAGCCCTCTTCTGTATACATGTGCTAACAAATGGCCATAATTGGGCATGCCATCCCACCCACTGCTTCCCCCTCACTTCAAGATAAATTAATAAATAAAAAAACCAAACAAGCCAAAACTAGCAACCGTACAGATACGAACAACGTGCAGATAATAATATTGATGGATCACCCAAAAAAATGAAGTTTCATCACTGTCTGAAGACAGAGACATTGTTTCTGTGTATCTGTTGCGGTATCTTGTAAACTTCAGTTCCTGAATGCAGTACAATGTGTGTAATGTTAACAGTAATGTGCTGTGTATAAGGATCTCGTGCAGGTGAAGGCTGGGTGACCTGAAGGAAGCCGCTGGGGTCGTTTTCTTTGATGACCTCAAGACAATACTCCATCAACCCTGTTGTCTGCCGCAACTTCACAGTGCAGTGAGAGATCTGATCACGTACCACCTAATAGATAGATGGATAGATAGATAGATCAGGATATAGAATGGCAGATGAATGGAAGGAAAGAGAAACATGACCATCACCACTCAAAAGAGATATTGCGTACACTTGGTAATTACTCTCTCTCTCTCTCTCCTTCTCTCTGAAGCCACTAGATTTATCTAAATCTCTCTGATAAGTCTGTTTCTTTCCCTGCTGTCAGTGGTGCTGAGGCTGTGTTGCTAAGCAACAGCAGGAAAGGCTATTTGCATCCTTGGTGAGTAAGCAACATGCATGTTTTCCATTGTGTGTGTGTGTGTGTGTGTGTGTGTGCCTGGATGAAAACCTTTCAGTTTGAAATAAACATGAGGATACCCTAAGGATAATAATGGATATCCTGCATCCTGATAGAAATCGTGACTTCCACCTGGCATCTCACTAGTGGCATCTCAATAGCTCTCTCTCTCTCTCTCTCTCTCTCTCTCTGTGTGTGTGTGTGTGTGAGTGTGTAGCTCCTTCCTCTCACTTGAAACACTACACAATCACAGAGACCCAACATTTTGGTCACCATAGCAACAGATCCACGGCTCCATGGAGACCAGAGGCAATAAAAAGCCTGCTTCTTCATAGTTTGGAAGATCTCAGGCCTTCTGTTGCCTCTGGTCTTCACAAAAAAAACACATCCTCAGACACTTTACTGAGTGAAATCACAAAGTCAGGTGTACTAACCTGCCTGAGTCTGATTTCAGATGTAATTAGGTCATGTTTTGCATTTAAAAAACCATGTGTTATGTATGAAACTGGCGTAGGAGTGTAAAGGGCCAGTTTATGCACCAAGCACTTCTCTCCTTCAGACCTATGCATGTGAGGGAGGACTGCACAAAAAGTGGGAAATCAGCAGAGAAATGAAGAGTGTGGCTGATATTTTGTTGTACAAAACTTCAAAATAGGGGTAGAATAGTGACATGTGGGCATTTGCTCAGTTTTATAGCAGAATTGGGACTCTGTTGAACTGCTAGGAAAAGCTGAATTTTTAAGTACTAAAAAATGTTAAATAATTAAAAACCGATTTAGAATCTCAACAAAACCACTATTGTCCTTTGGGCTGCTTTTGTCACAAAGATCTGGAAACCTCACTCAAAGCACTCTGCCTAATTCACCTTTTTCTAAATTTGCCATGTTTGCGTGCTGCTAATACAGTTTAGCTGCATGCTTTTGTATGAATCCTGCTGATTCTGTGCACAGCACTTTCTTTTCAGTAGCGTTAAACTTGTTAATTTTTTAAAAATTTATTTAGTGTTTAATAACAGCCGTAATGCCATATCAGCTGCATTAATTCCCTGCCATTCTGACACAAGAGACATTACTGTGTGCTTGATTTCTGCCATTTTACAGCAATATTTAAAAAGCAATTTGTGCCTACAATCTTAGCAAATAAAAAAAAAACACTGTCAGACGCATAGGGTGCACATTTTGCAGCTGCAGTAAGTCACGTACATCTGGCCCACAGAGTTTCATGCACCCAGAACAGAAGGCACAGCAAAATTCAACACACCACACACAGCACAAGACAAAATGAAACATCTCACGGGAACAAGATGCTTGTAGCACAATAATCTCAGCACCCTGTAACACAGCATCTGACTATACGACATTATAATACTAAAATTTTAAATACTTCTACAACAATACTGATCAGCGTTTACTATAAACACAAATTTCCTATAGGAAGATGCATTGTAGCTATAATGCTTGTGTGTATTAGTGTGTTTACCATGAGTTTGTGCTCGTGTTCTTTGGTCACTCTGGCCAGTAATTGAGCTTTCCGGCGGTTCAGAGCATCAATCAACGCATCACACTGAGCCACCAAGCATGCTTCAAATTCAACGCCATTCTCCTGTGGATCACACACACACACACACACACACACACACACACACACACACACACACGCACACACACCAAACAGTGTGACACCAGAACTGCACTGCAAAGAAAAGAATACAGGTCAAGGGCAGGTACTAACCTCACCTTTAATCTCTCCTAACTATGTGTTTCATTTCATTTCCCTCACCACTCTTTTCCTCTCTCACACAGAGCTGTTTGTTTTGATTACCTGTATGTGCTGCACCATGTTTCTGAGCTGAACAAGAAACTCTTTGGCCTCAGTGGCTCGATCAGACAGGATGTTCAGCGCCTGAGAGAGCTGCCCCTAGAGAGAGACAGAGAATTAAAGTCATGTTAGAGTAAATCTGTTCATATGTAAAGACACGAATCCCAGAATCTACAGCTGCACAGTTAATCCTGCTTTAATAAGTGACTTTTTCATACATCAAACATAATTCGTTAAACAAAACCTGCAATACAAGTGAATTCAGCAAGAGTTTTTTTAAATTACTGAATCTCATACAGTAAATCAAAAGCACTTAATTTCATATCTTTCACCTCCCTGGTTGCATACAGTGCTAGTTAAAGCTCAATTAATTTGACTAGGGAACTGAATACAAAATAATTATTAAGACTGTAAACAAAACCTATTTTAAATGATAAAATGAAGTACAATAAAACGATTATGTTCCTGGATGATTAATCATAATAAAGACCATTTCAATATTAAAAACATAAGACAGCGTTTTGATAATGGCAGGAAATGGCATCACTTGTGTGACCTGCGACACAACTAATATAATAGACAAAGAGAGAGAAAATGAAGTACAAATGTAAAGGAAAAGACTTTGCGCATATGTCTATGTGTGTGTTTGTTTAAGAGTAGCTCATGGGTGAGTGAACAGGAAACAGAGCACATGAGACTCGAGTGACCCGGCGTTTCCTGAGTGTGGGAAGCTACAGGAGTGATGTAAAATTCAAACATACCATAACAGAGATTCCACATTGAGGCTCTCTCTCTCACTCTCTCTCTCTCTCTCTCTCTCTCTCTCTCTCTCTCATACACGCACACACACACATCTGCACACATA
This sequence comes from Scorpiodoras heckelii, assembly GCA_028566435.1. Classification (NCBI taxonomy): domain Eukaryota; kingdom Metazoa; phylum Chordata; class Actinopteri; order Siluriformes; family Doradidae; genus Scorpiodoras; species Scorpiodoras heckelii. The sequence goes on along the minus strand of JAOVVH010000048.1, from coordinate 20,462,021 downwards.
GAAGCCACACATATCCAGTGACCACAAGCACCAGATATGCACAATGCACATGCACTACTGCACAGCATTCCCCTAATGTCCTTAGCCTGTTACATTTCAAGTGATTTTAATTAAACAGAAAAACATAAATCATCTTCAGGATATCAATGATGATAATTACCATTAAAGTAGGGCACAATAGGCAATGCCTATAAAGATTCTTTTCTCCAAGAACGCTTGTTGCACAGTCTATATAAGTCTATAATAAAATTTAGAAATACAATACCAAATGATCAGATTTAAATAAGGGCTAATTTTGGTTAAGTCAACAATGCAAAATAAATTAAACGAAAGTATCCTAAAGTGCAGAACAAAACGGTACAATCCTTTAGGAACAATCCTAAAGTACAAAACGATATGATTACCTCATATAAACTTTCTTTTTCTCCTCAAAACTGATCCTGACATTTATTTTTATCTTGTCCAGTTTAGCCAGTCCCTCTTAGGATCAGAAAATGAGTGTTCAGAAGCTAGGGCCCGGCAGTGGCAGTTTGATGATTCTTGGATTTAAACTCATAACTTACTGATCAGTAGAGCAGAACATTATCTACTGAGCCTCGCCTGTATTTCTGCCATCTGCAGCATAAGCAGCACAGTACACAGCCTAACAATAGAGCTGGGATATATGACCAATATAACATAAATTTCATGATAAATACATGTCTCTGAGATGTTGCTGGAATCACAGTCTCTTTTTATAATTTTTTTAAAATTATAGTACAAACTCTGACTGAAGGCAGCTGATTGAAATGTTATAAACCATAAAATGTTTTTTCGAAACTAATCAACAAAGGTTTCTTTCTGTTTCTTTTTTTTTTAATGAAATACTGCTGACTGGCTGACGTTTTAGGAGACCTATACATTTGAATGAATATTATGTATTCCAGAAATCTCTTTATCTATCATGATGATGTCATATTTTTGTCATATGGCCCATTCCTACTACACAACTACTCTCTTTATATCCATTCACACTTCCATATTCTCTGAATACTGAAGCTCTATACATTATAAGTCTACTTACTTTGGTGTGCACTACTCTAACAACAACCTTTAAAGTCACTCTGCAGAGAGAGATGAATCAAAAGAAATGGATTTGTATACGAATGAAGAATGAAGACATGACACAGGATATAGCAGATTGGTGCTTGGCATGAAAACTGACACATAATTATGTAAAACAGAGCAAACGGAGTGAGTTCTCTGACAGAAGAAAAGAACAGGGCTTGTGCAGAGAAAAATAAGAGGCAGATTTAAGGAGAAGACAGCACAACAACATAACATGGGCCATGATCTTAATTTGGAGTTCTTTTATAGCAAACCACTGTATTCTTACAAAAACAGAGCTTAAATGCTATTTAAACTCAATTCTCTTCACCACATGGCTCTTTTCTCTTTCAGAGAGCCAGGCTAAACATTCAGAACTCTCTCACTGAGAACAGTCAGCCAAAAGTGCATTGTTATGTCCTACCAGCTTTATTCTTTTGTGATAAACAATTACTACACCTTTCCCCTGAATTATATTCTATATATTTTATCGCCATGTAATCAAATCAGATCCAAATCAAACTGCATGCTTCCCACCATCACCTTATGAACTCTTACAGGATCAGATGAGACTGTGTGTATGTGTGCATGTGTGTGTGTGTGTGTGTGTGTGTGTGTGTGTGTGTGTAGGTGTGTTGCTGCTTCAGCATTTTGTGAGCTCTATGAGATGATTGTACCCCTCAGGTATGGTTAGTTGTTGCCGATGGCAGTAAAACTGTCACTACTCTAAGAATCATTCTGTCATCATCTCTCATTGTTTCATTATGTGGGTGAGAGAGGGTGTACAATTTGTGGAAGCGCGTGAAGGGGTGAGCATGCTGTGCATAAACACCTCCCTGCAGGGCAATTAGGCTCATTAAATCCTCTCATTTTTTCTTCTGCCGAAAGTAACATAGTGAGTGGGAAGATGACAGAAACTGTCAGAGCTGATAAATTTGTGCAATGTGCCTCAGCCTCTGAACACGCAACCAATCTTATGGGACTGCTACCCTGCTCTAACCAGTTACTTCCCCGAACAATATAACAACCAATCCTATGGTGAAGTGAGATTTTTTTTAACCCTGGGCATATTTTACTGTCATAATGCAGACTGATTTTAAACTTTCAAGGATTCGTACAGACTTCTCACGTCTATGTGGAAGACTTTGCTGGTCTGGCAGTACAAAAGCAGCATATTGCAGCCCCGAGGCCATAGTAAAGCTTCAGTCTGTTTAGAATTTGAGAGCCAAATGTACTTTTTTAACACAAAACAGTTCTGGATGTACCATTTAATCATGAAGTAGAACAGGTCATCCATCAGTCAGGGGTTGTTACCTTGTGAAGAACCTTTCTAAAATGAGGTTCCTAAATGGGTTGAATATTTGTGAAAAATAATAAAGATTTCAATATTAGGGAAACTACTACTAATAATAATAATTATTATTATTATCATTATCTTTAAGGACACCTGATATTATCCACAGTTCTGTCTTTCCATTGCATGCCATAGTTGCACTGTATAAGCACTCTGGACTACGTTTCCCATCAGACCTGGTACAACACCTGACCCCATCACATGCACCCTGATCACATTCACCTGTTTCTTGTTTCTCTGTCATGAGCTTGTGTACATAAGCTCTGTCTTGTCTAGCACCAATTGTCTAGCTTTGGGGTGAGTCCCTGCTGTTTTGTGTGCCCCTGCTGAGGTTTGTGTGTTTTATCTTGAAGCTCACAGTTTAAGTATTAAGTTAAGTATTAAGTATTAAGTTAGGCTGTTTGAGTTTTGTAATAAATAAAGCATTTCTGCACTTGCATCTGCCTTCAAGTGGCATCTGCCTTCACATTGCCAACTAATCCCTACATTTTTGGGCTACTATTGGCTTTCTGATGCAGTAGTGCAAGGCTTCCACTTGAACACCAAGAGAATACCAACAGAGGAGATGAAATTGAACTGTCAACTCATGAAACTCTGCCCCACATGCTCAACAGTGTGAACACAAATAATGAGCTCATTTACACACATATACACTTACAATGACATGGCCTAATACTGCCACATACAACCATATCGGTAACACTGAGCAATCGTAGAGTCTTTGGTGACGGCAGGGGCTGTGCATTGGTGTGGGAGGTTTCTATTCTAGAGGCGCAGGCCAATTTACTTCCTCTCAAAATGGCTGTTAGAGGCGGGTGTGGAGCAGAGGATAATGGTACTCATAAAACTCAATATCTGTGTTATGTGTGTGTGTCCTATGCTCTGCACTCAGAAGGTTGCTCCTGGCTCTGCAGTCATTCTGCAGATGTCCCAGTAGAGCACCGTCACAGAACACTGAAAGTGATGAGATGGAGTTAAAACGGCAATACGTCTGAAAGAGATAGAGCAGCTCCCTAGCCGTTCCCTCTTGGTGTTGAGCATGCTATTTTCTTCCCTTCGTCTTCCCCATCTCTTCTTTTTGTGTCACACTGTCCAGCACCTGGAGCTGCTTAAATCTGACCTAATTATTTGAAAGCAGTCCTCAAATAAGACTGAACATGCTCTCTTTGACAGACAAAATACAAGCAAAGGTGATGCAGAAAAAGGCCAGAGAAAAGAGAAGGATGAGGGAAAAGTACAGTGGATGCATCTGGCTATTTGTGCACAGTCCTTGCCAGAAGCCACAAGATTTGGAAGAGTAACACACAGATAAATAGGTGGTGTGTGTTATTGTATGTGTATGATGGCATGGGAGGATTGTGCTGTGAAGTCATAGTATTCAAATCCTGTTATGATAAAATGCTAAAATACAAGCCAAGATATACACTGAGTTAATAGTTGGTAGGTCCCCCATGGGATCTTGGAGGGAACGTTGCACAGTCCTCATGCTGATGTTTGTTGAGGCCCAGCATTGAATTCCGAGGTTACTTGAGGCAGTGTTACACACATATCACATAAAAGGATTTTTTACAGCCACACTGCTGTCATAAGTTCGAGGTTTTTCCAGAATTCTTCTAGTCATGTTACACCTTGAAATGCTCATCCAAACTTTGCTTCTACCTCCAAAATGCTATGACCCATCTCATGAGCTCTAACTATTAAACTTCGTTGAAAATCAAAAATCGTGATAACTTGCCATTATCATGGTAGAAACAGCTCTAGAAGCTTCCATAGATGTCTATCGCCTTTATATACTCACTGGCGGACGCAACCCATGACGTGCATCGGTGGAACTGCTATGTATTTTGCAGTTTTATGGTACTTCAGTGTAATGTACGGCATTGTTCACATTTTGTAATGGCATCTCCATCATTTAAAATATTTAAATAAAGCAAATACACAAAAGATTTACTAAACGTTTTAATAAATGTATGTATAAAAACTTGTGCAAACTCTGAAACACCCACAAAAACATGAAAGATTTAGGAAGGTTAATTAACAGGTTCTAAGAAAGACTGTGTTTTCTTTATGAGCAAAAGAACAAGTGTTTTGTGTATTTGATTTAATGACTAAATAATGAGGTAAACATACAGGGCTGTGTTAACAAACAGGTTAATTTAGCACCTGCAGTGTCAAAACATTGAGCACACAGTTTTATACAACAGAAGGGCAGGTGTTAAATTTGCCTATTTCTGCCATTTGAAGATATAACAAAGCCATTATACTATTAGGTTCTATGTTTCATTTAATTATATAGTAGTGCTGTCACGCAATAATTTTTTTAAATCTCTTAAATCGCAGTTTTAATGCACATTTTGATTTGCATTGTACATGCAGGTCAGAATCGTAGATCCATTGAAAATGAAAGACAAAAGAGTGTTGAATCTTGCCTCATAATTCACTTCACTTTATATGATAAAAGTGAAATATTAATGATGATTTATGTTTTTCATTATTTTAAATAAAAAAATAGTTTTTGTACTTCGTTCATCTGATATACCGATTATAGGTGGAGTTTAATTTAAGGCATTGATTCGCCAATTTAAATTAGAGTAATGCGGCACATTGTTCCAACCAAAACATACATTAAAAAGTTAAAATACATCACCCACAGTTCATAGACGCTTCATCGCATTTATTTCAAAAGTGACTACAGCATACAAAATGAGTCTGAACAGCGTGGTTTGTCATGCTAAATACAGCCAAGTTCTGTCTTGTAGAACACAACCAATGTAATCAGCCTACCGCTGTTGATGCCGTTGAAGGGCGGTTCAGTAGAGCCGTTTTAGTGATTGTGTTCCCTATGAAGTGCCCTTGGGATCCTGTACCGTGTGCAGTGTGTAGGGAGCAGGGATACAGATTAGGGACACTTGCATTGGAATGCAGTCTAAAACGAGCAACGTAACAGTCAATTTCGCAATGTTTGTGTTCGCTGATGGCGCCACTGGTTTGCATAATTTAATCTGCATTAATATTTTTAGTGCCGTTAATTTTTTTAATTGCGGTTATTCTTTTAATGTGACAGCACTACTTAATAGTACTACAGTGAATTTTGTTTCATATTAGATATTTGACACACGTTTACACCTCTACAGCCAACAGCCTTCAAAGAAACAGGTCTTCATTTACATTTGCCTTTATGAACAGAACACACAGTCTTGTCTACCCTATTTATTTCTGCATTCATACTCATTACACAGTGTGACCTTTGTCACTGGACTTGTTAGACATAATCAGTGCTAATGGCTCTAAATATTTCTGAATCGTCACTAATTGAAAACTGAAGTTAAAGTTTAGACTAATAGAAGACAGGGTGCTTCAGAGAGAAGCTGGTCATTTTCATTAAGTGAAAAACGCCAAGCACTGCTTCTTGAGCTCTGCAGTGTCTCAAGAACTGATGCACTTAAATCCAAGAAGATGAATGGATGAATGGAAAGGCACAGTCTTCGCTAAAGTAATTAAACGAACTGAATGAATATTTGGAATTAAACTGAAGCTTCACAACACTCATAAAACATAAAGAAAAGAGAGTAATGTATATCAGAGCTATAGGTGGTGCCAGATAAAACACATTTCAATAGCGTCTCTTTATTGGGTGATTTGTGTGTCTGTGATTGTGAGCTGGATCACATTTTTAACTCAATCAAACATACATACATACATACATACAATCACTCATACATACATACATACATACACATAAACCAATGCAGGTGATCAGGATCTGTACTACAGTATGGAACTTGCTAGAATCACTGCTACATTACAACTCTTGATTACAGCCTGCTTAATTTATATCCCTACTGATAGTGAAAGCTCTACAGGCTTCCACTCTGTGGCTATCACGTCCTGGCATCAGCAACCACTAGAATAAATTAGACTGTCAAACTTGCCTTGTCGTTTAGTGTCACTGCTCCCTGCCACCATTTTAAAGCTGTAATCACAGATTTTTCAGAAATGGATCCTTTTCTGGATTACTGCAATATACACACTTCTTACCTATATGTTGGTTATAGTATTTTAGAAAGTCTAAGTATACTTTTATTCATACAATAACTGTGCTTAATCCACAGTAGCCAGATTTCATATATTGACCACTGTGATTTCAGGTCAATCCAATGCAAAGTCGTCAGATTAGCTCCAGTTTACTGTGGCCATGGGAATCCGATACATCACCACGACAACAGCACCCGCAGACAAAGGATCCCATTGTAGGTACAAGCGTATACACAGAGAGACACACACTCTGAAATGCACACCAGAAATACAGAGTAACAGCTGTGTAGCCCGGTGTTTTCATCAGAGATTTCACTGCACTTTGAAGACTTGGTTTTCCCAGGTTATGTAGGGGACGGAGATATGATGCGCTG
>JAOVVH010000048.1:20419234-20433510 GCA_028566435.1 Scorpiodoras heckelii | reverse complement strand
AGGCCCTACACCATACTAATAAATTATTGTGGTCTAAAACCAGGTGTTTCAGTTTCATTGTCTAACCCCTGTACATATGTGTGTGCATGCGTGCGTGCGTGCGTGTGTGTGTGTGTGTGTCGCAGTTATGCTCCATGGTGTCCAGCTTGCCAGCAGCTGCAACCTGTGTGGAGTGAATTTGCAGACTGGAGTGAAGACATTGGGGTCAGCATCGCTAAAGTGGATGTAACTGAGCAGCCTGGTACAGTCTCTTGCCTAAACTCAGTTTTGCTTGTGTGTCTGTATTTGTGTGTGTCTGAGTTTGTCTTTGTGAGTCTGTGTTTGTGTGTCTGTGTTTGTGTGTCTGTGTTTGTGTGTCTTTGTGTCTGTGTTTGTGTGTCTGTTTGTGTGTCTGTGTTTGTCTGTCTTTGTGTCTGTGTTTGTCTGTGTGTGTGTCTGTGTTTGTGTCTGTTTGTGAGCCTGTGTTTGTCTGTGTTTGTGTGTCTGTGTGTGTGTGTGTCTGTGTTTTTCTGAGTTTGTGTGCTTGTGTTTGTCTGTCTTTGTGTCTGTGTCTGTGTTTGTGCGTCTGTCTTTGTGTCTGTGTTTGTGTGTGTCCGTTTGTGTGTCTGTCTTTATGTCTGTGTCTGTGTGTCTGTGTGTCTGTGTCTGTGTTTGTGTGTGTCTGTGTGTCTGACTTTGTCTGTATCTGTGTTTGTGTGTCTGACTTTGTCTGTATCTGTGTTTGTGTGTCTGACTTTGTCTGTTTCTGTGTTAGTGTGTGTCTGTGTCTGTGTTTGTGTGTCTGTCTTTATGTCTGTGTCTCTGCTTGTCTGTGTCTGTGTTTAAGAAGAACTCATTTGCTCCATATGTTTTATCTTATTGCAGGATTGAGTGGCAGGTTTATCATCACAGCGCTTCCAACGATATACCAGTGAGTCCCTGCTGCTTGTGACTCATATCTTTTTATCTAAAGAGAAAACTGTGTGCTTATACTGTAGTGTAATATCTTTTTATGTGCATGAGTTTGAGAGCTTGTGTGATCGGGTTAGTTTCACTTCCTGACAGTGAGCCTTTTATAACCACCTGTGACACACACAGTCTGGGGAATTTGGGTTGGGGGTATTTCTCTGCTTGCACCTGCCTGCATTATGGGACTAGGGGAAAGAATGTTTTACAGTAACCTGATGAATTGTGTTGTATATTATGTGCATGATAGTTGTAAAGATGGAGTGTTTCGGCGGTACCAGGGTGCACGCACTAAAGAAGACTTCCTGAGCTTCATTGATGAGAAGAAATGGCAGAACCTTGAACCTATTTCGTCTTGGTTTGGCCCTTCCTCTTTTATGTGAGCTCCTTCCTAATGTGTGTGTCTGAGTCTGTGAGAGGAAATGTAATTTATCTGTTTCCTTTTAGGGGAGCACTGTGGAGGTGCTGCAGAAAGGTTTACAGCTTAAATTACAACTTAATTTACACAGAGTACAGCTTGCTCTGGTTTCTCCAAGTTCATCAAGTATTATAGGAAGTGAATCAGAGGTTAAGGTAGTAAATGCAGGGGTGCCAATAATTGTGACATATTTGATGTTTTTGTTTAAAAAAAATTGAGGTTTTTCTTTCTTTCCTCCTTTAAAGTTTAGATTTGTCTCTTATTACCAGAAAGTCAGCTAGTTAACCACAGAGACTTTTTTCAAAGCTTTCTTTGCTAAGTGTGCCGATAATCCTTGAAATGTTGAGATATCTGCACACATGGTCACGTGAAGGTAAAAAGTTTTGAGTAAATGGCTAATTTTGCGCTCTGTCTTTAGGATGAATATGATGTCTGCTCTCTTTAAGCTGTCCATGTTTATCAGGGTAAGAACAATTTCATTCTAATAGACACCCTTTCTATAGTGATATATATGATATTTTACAATGAAGGTAAATCTGAAAGCCCCATCATATCAGATCGGGGTTTAGTATGATCCTTCAACCAGTGTGTTAATGGCATCATTTGACATCAGGCCAGTGCTTTGAGTTTTCTTTTCTTTTTCTGTACAGTCATGTTAATGTTGTTTGTGAGTTGTAGTAACTGTGTGTTGGTGTTACAGCAATGCCATGCCTACTTAACAGACCAAGTCGGAATTCCAGTCTGGGGTTCTTACATCATTTTCGGTTTAGTAACACTCTTCTCTGGACTCACCCTCGGACTGGTAAGATCAGATGCTGATTCAGTGACATGCAACCTGTTTTGGGTTGTAACAATTCTTTAAACCAATGTATTTGACTTTACTTTTAATGATTTTTAAATCATTAAAAGATTATTTACATATATTTGAATATTATTGCTTCTAACATGTTATGCTACCAAAGACAAGAAGTATTAAGAGTAGAGATTCACCATGTGTTCATATCACATAAAGCATGAATGGTGAAAATTTTCACTTTCCTAAGCAGACAAAAGTATAAACAGGAATTATCATTTTTATCATAAACCTCTGGACACCAAAAGTGATTGTGATAATGTTGGTTGGAAATCGGTAACTACTAATATACAGTAAATACTTTATGAAAACTATCACTTTGGGACATATTGAGATTTTTCAGACTGATGTCATGGACACTGACGAGAGTATTCTGAATATACGGTATGGAAATATATTAAAACATACCAGCCACACCTAGAAAAAACAACCAAACTAAGTAATGCAAAGAGAAAGTAAAAGTAAATTAAAAAGTCATTAAATCAAACTTAAATGAAGGGTTCATAAAGATATAAAATTCATAATCTAATTTGATTACTATTAAATTACAATTCTTCCTTAATGGAAGAAACTCAATTGTAAAAATTAAATAAGTATATCATAAATTGCCTGGATTTATTCAGATCATTTTCCTACACAAGGGTCATTTAACCAAAACATTTATTGTATTGTAGAAAATGTAGGAATTTGGGGTTTCATGGACAAATGTGTATTTTCCCCCGGCAAATATATATCTCTTAAAAAAATGTAAACAGTAACTTTGTTATGACAGCCCTGTAAGATACACACATAGAAATGATCTCTTCTTCTTGCTGTATTTTTTCCCCTAGGTGCTGGTATTTTTGGCTGATTTTGTATTTCCGTCACGCCGCTTTTCTTCTTCAGCTTACTATCAGAGTGAGTCTGTAAACTGTTATGAGGGATCACTGGTACCTCAAGTGACCAGATTGCATTACTCTGCTGTTTTAGTATATGATTGAATGATTATGGATTTGCTGTGTGTTCTGTGGTTGAGCAGAAAAGCATGCTATGGAGCAGGCACGCCTTCGGCAGCAGCTGGAGGAAGAGCAGGAAGCTGATGGGGAAGAAGAGGAGGATGAAGATGAGTATGTTGGGAGTGTGGAGCAGTGGAGTAGAGAAGGTGTGAAAGAGGACACTGTGAGGAGGAGAGCAGTGGGAGGAGGCGAGGAGGAGGAGGACACCTAGAGACTTGGACAAGAAATGTGAATTACAGCACCAGATCAACCAAATCGCTATGGAAACGCACGCCCACGCCAACATGGCAGGCCTCCTAATGACATCACTGATGGTGTCAGAGCTCTCACTGTGTGTGTGCCCTGTATCCCTCCCTACAGTTCCTCAGTTCCAACTTCCTTTCCTTTTGCGTGAGAGAGAAAGAAGGAAAGGACTGGGAGAGAAAGATGGGAGTAGGAGAGTCAGGCGGGGGCCAGGACATAAAATTGTTTGAGGTTTTTTGTTTATGAAATTAACTTTTTGGCTTTACATCTTTCAGCTGAGCTATTAATTACCTGTAATAATTACCTGCTTGAGCAGTGATGACCATTAGAAAACGTTACATATATTTGCATTTATAAATTTTTTTCCTGTATTAATATTTTATTCAATTATTAATTTTATTTCAGATACTTCACTGAGCATTTCATATTTGAAAATTTGTTAGTATTGCATTCACATTTTGTCAGATATTTTGTCAGTCGATTTCTGCTTTTGTAGATGTTTTATGTGATATCTGCATTGGTACCAGCTGATTTTTTTTAGAATGGCACTAATGTAACTGTGATAAATGTCAGTACCTCAGTTTAGAGACGTGTGATGGTTCATCAGCTGAAACATTAGTGTGCTACTCTCCAAGAAAGATCCCATGCTATAGTGCCACTGTCCAAAATAAAGTTGACTGTTTCCCTGGTATATATACATTCAGTATGCATTTCTTCAGATCCAGTGAATGAATACTTTGAATTTTACAAAACCTATTGAGTAATTTATTACTTGTCTTGAATACACGGTCATCCTGATGTATACATGTGGGTCTGCGAAGCCTGGATAACTGCCAGAAGTGGTGAGAAACACCAACCACCTGCTTTGTGCCTTGTGCATGTGTATAAGCATGCACCGGAAAAGTATTTACTCAGATATTTCCACTCAATCTCAGCACCCAAACCATCAAAATCATACATAGTATATGTCATGAGCAATCATAGACAACATTTTTTAAAAAATCATTTAATCTTTCATCAGTATCCCAAAATTACAGACTGCATTTAATTAATATACCCGAGATGTGACACCACAAATTATTTATAGTTTATTAATCAAGAAAATAAAATCGGATTTGAAAAAACAAATATATTGATTGTAGCATATGTTTAAAAATAAATGCTAAACAGATTTTGGTTCTAAAATCTGACTGGTTGTGCAGCCTTCAAAGCCACTTTAAAATCCTTGGTATACAGATACCTATGACCACATTACAATAATTGAATCCTGTATATATACACTGATCAGGCATAACCTTGAGACCACCTCCTTTAGTCTATACTCTGTCCATGTTCTCAGTTCCACTTACCATATAGCTGCACTTTGTAGTTCTACAATTACAGAGTGTAGTCCATCTGTTTCTCTACATTTGTTTCTCTGCTTTGTTAGTCCCATTTACTCTGTTCTCTAATGGTCAGGACCAGCACAGATCAGGTACTATTTGGGTGATGGTCATTCTCATGCTGCTGGAGTTTTTAAACACCTCAGTGTCACTGCTGGACTGAAAATGGTCCACCAGCCAAAAATGTCCAGTCAGCAGCATCCTGTGAATACTGATGAAGGATTAGAGGATGACTAACATGAACTGTGCAACAACAGATGAGCTACTGTCTCTGACTTTACATCGACAGGTTGGAGCAAAATGGTGGATGAGTCTCACAGAGTGCACAATAAGTGAACACAGTGTTTAAAAACTCCAGCAGCACTGCTGTGTCTGATCCACTCACACCGGCACCATGTCAGTGTCACTGCAGTGCTGAGATTGACCACCACCCAAATAGTACCTGATCTGTGCTGGTCCTGTAGGGGTCTTGACCATTAAAGAACAGAATAAAGGGGACTAACAAAGTACAGGTGCAGCTCAAAAATTAGAATATCATCAAAAAGTTCATTTATTTCAGTAATTCAATTCAAAAAGTGAAACTCATAGATTCATTACACACAGAGTGATCTATTTCAAGCATTATTTCTTTTAATGTTGATGATTATGGCTTACAGCCAATGAAAACCCAAAAGTCAGTATCTCAAAAAATTAGAGTATTGTGAAAAAGTTTAGTATTGTAGACTCATGGTGTAACACGCTAATCAGCTAATCAACACAAAACGCCTGCAAAGGTTTCCTAAGCCTTTACTATAAATGTTCCCTCAGTCTGGTTCAGTAGGCTACACAATCATGGGGAAGACTGCTCACTTGACAGTTGTCCAGAAGGCAGAGGGTAAGCCACAAAAGGTCATTGCTAAAGAATCCAAGCATATTAACTGAACCTTGAGTGGAAGGAAAAAGTGTGATGGAAAAAAGTGCACAACCAACAGGTATAACTGCAGCCTTCAAAGGATCATATCCAGGACATGGGCTACAACTGTCGCATTCCCTGTGTCAAGCCACTCATGACCCAGAGACAACGTCGGAAGCATCTTACCTGGGCCAAGGAGAAAAAGGATTGGACTGCTGTTCAGTGGTCCAAAGTCCTGTTTTCATATGAAAGTAAGTTTTGCATTTCACTTAGAAATCAAGGTCCCAGAGTCTGGATCAAGAGTGGAGAGGCACACAATCCAAGCTGCTTGAGGTCTAGTATGAAGTTTCCACAATCAGTGATAGTTTGAGGAGCCATGTCATCTGCTGGTGTTGGTCCACTCTGTTATATCAAGTCCAAAGTCAGCGCAGCCATCTACCAGGACATTTTTGAGCATTTCATGCTTCCCTCTGCTGACAAGCTTTATGGAGATGCGGATTTCATTTTTCAGCAGGACTTGGCACCTGCCCACAGAGCCAAAAGTACCAATACCTGGTTTAATAACTACAGTATCACTGTGCTTGATTGGCCAGCAAACTCCATTGGCCAGACCTAAACCCCATAGAGAATCTATGGGGTATTGTTAAGAGGAAGAAGAGACACCAGACCCAACAATGCAGACATGCTGAAGGCCGCTATCAAAGCAACCTGGGCTTCCATAACATGTCAACGGTGCCACAGGCTGATCGCCTCCATACCACGCTGCACTGATGCATTAATTCATGAAAAAAGAGCCCCGACCAAGTATTCAATTCAATTCAATTTTATTTCTAAAGCGCTTTTAACAATGGACATTGTCCCAAAGCAGCTTTACAAAGACAAAAATAGAAACATAAATTTATAGGTTTTATCCTTTACTGCTATCCCAAATGAGCAAGCCGATGGCGACAGCGACAGTATTGAGTGCATATACTGTACATACTTTTCAGTAGGCCAACATTTATGTATTAAAAATATTTTTTTTAATTGGTCTTATATAATATTCAAATTTTCTGTGACTTTTGGGTTTTCCTTGGATGTAGGCCATAATCATCAACATTAAAAGAAATAAACACTTGCAATAGATCACTGTGTGTAATCAATCTATATAATATATACAATAAACTTTTCAATGATATTCATTTTTTCCAGTATCCAATTTTTTGCGATGCAACTGTATGTAGAGAAACAGATGGACTACAGTCTGTAATTGTAGAAAACTACAAAATGCAGCTATATGGTAAGTGGAACTGAGAAAATGGACAATGAGTGTAGAGAAAAGGAAGTGGTCATAATATTATGCCTGATTGGCATGTGTATATATATCCATCCATCCATCCATCCATTATCTTAACTGCTTAATCCTGTTCAGGGTCATGGGAGAGCCGGTGCCAAGCCAGCAGCATAGGGAGCAAAGCACGAACAACAGAAGATAGGGCGCCAAAGAATCGCAGGTGTATATATATATATATACGTATATATAATTATATTATTATATTATTATATTATTGAGCCACTCATGACTCATTTGCATTGTGCCCAAGAATATCTAAATTACTGTAGCTTGTATCTTGTGGCTCATTGCTTTAAAACAACAAAATTGAAAAAGTTACATTCAAATGATGTTGGCTAAATGGCATCTTCATGATAATAATTTATGATGGAGGTTGAATGGTACGTTTTCATTTTTATTCACTTTTTTAAAGCAGCCGTGAGCACGTTGCTGGCGTCTTCAGCAAGCTCATTAAGACAACGCTGCAGTATGAAGTACACAGTAGCAAAGGACAGTGGACCACCTGCCAGAGATCCCAGAACAGGAATTAAATCCAGCAAATATTCTGCTGCTGTTCCTAAAGCTAAAAGACTTGAACTTGTAAGCAACTTGATAACCAGCTCTTTGGTTATTTCTTGATTTAGTGGAGATTTCAGCAGAGATTTTAGCTCAGTTACTGATTTCCCTGATCTCTCAGAAAGCTTCTGTAAGGAGTCTGGGTCCAAACTGAAGGCACTGTAATATTTCTTAAGCTCTGACACCAAGATGGCCACATCTACAGCCATTGTTGCAACTGCATTTACAACAGGTATCGGTACAGCTGCAACTGAGGCAGAGAGCAGAGCCAACTTCCATATTTTGCTCAGCAGTGCCTTTTTTTTCCTCTCATTGATCTCCAAAGTGATGTTTGGAAGTGCCAGCATCAGTAGATCTCTCTTGTGCTGGGGAAGTTCCCTCTCCATGGTCTCCTCAAGACAGTTGAAATCATACAGACTGAGTTCGAAGCACGAGATCAAGAAGACAGCAGGAGTCTTCAGACCAATTTCTTCTAGACCTATGATAAAGAGATTAACTGCCTTTTTAAAACAGTTTTTTCCAAATGATAATTCATCATTACATCAATCAAAAAGGATTATATAATAAAATATTAGCACTGATACTTAATTTTTACTTCTCTAAATATAATGCATTTATAAGAACTTTGTAAAGATATTGAATGAGTTAAGAGTGTAATGTAATTAATGTAATATGTAATCTAATAATTAAACCTTTAATGAAGATGTCACGGATTTTATCCAGTGTCTTTTCTTTGTTAAATGTCTTCTTTCTTTTTTCAGCCTGAAGGTTGATGTCGATCTTTGAGCGAACAAAATAAAACTTCTTTTTCATTTTTAGTATCTCTGATGCCAGATTTGTGTGGCAATCTCTGAAATGGTCTGATGCTATGATGATGAAAAAGTCATATCGTTCAAACTGAACCTGTTTGAGATATTCATCAGCTTTGAATCTTGGAGTTCCAATGCCAGGGAGATCCCAAAACTTGACATTTGGAAATTTTGGGTAAGGGTAGGCAGTAGGCTCTGTAGTGGTCTCTACTATACCAGTTTCTTTATCTCCTAACCCCCTGAAGGCATTGATAAATGTGGACTTTCCAGATCCAGACTCTCCTGTTACCGCAATGTTCAGTTCCACATGGTCTTGTTGTACAAAATAATCCTTAATCTTGTCAACAGCTGATGGCAGATCTTCAGTGGCTAGTGACCTTCTAATTTCTTCAGTTTCAGCAGCATCAATCAGATGCTCATCCATCTTAAAAAAACATTTTTTAAAAACACACATCAATCAGTGCTTACACATGCACAGAAACATATGCATAGTGAAACACATAAGTATTGAAATTGATACAGTGGTGCTTGAAAGTTTGTGAACCCTATGGAATTGTCTATATTTCCATAAGTTTGACCTAAAACTTCATCAGATTTTCACATGTCCTAAAAGTAGATAAAGAGAACCAAATAAAACAAATTGGACAAAAAAGATTAGGCTTGGTCATTTATTTATTGAGGAAAATGATCCAATGTCACATATCTGTGAGTGGCAAAAGTATGTGAACCTTTGAATTTAGTATCTGTTGTGAACCTCTTGTGCAGAAATAACTGCAAATAAACATTCCTGGTAATTGCTGATTAGTCCTGAACATCGGCTTGGAGGAATTTAAGCCCATTCCAATGTTCAAAACAGCTTCAACTCTCTTAGGTTTGTGGGTTTCCTCCTATGAACTGCTCACTTTAGGTCCTTCCAAAACATTTCTATTAGATTAAGGTCAGGACTTTGACTTGGCCATTCAAAAACTTTAACTTTATTCTTCTTTAACCATTATTTGGTAGAACAACTTGTGTGCTTAGGGCCATTGTCTTGCTGCATGACCCACATTCTCTTGAGATTTAGTTCAATTACAGATGTCCTGATATTTTCCTTTAGAATTTGCTGGTATAATTCTGAATTCATTGTTCCATCAATAATGGCAAGCTGTCCTGGCCCAGATGCAGCAAAACAGGCCCAAACCATGATACTACCACCACCATGTTTCACCATGTTACTTTTAGGACTTGTGTGAAAATATTATGAAATTTTAGGTCAAATTTATGCAGAAATATAGACAATTCCAAAGGGTTCACAAACTTTCAAGCACCACTGTAAGTAAAATTGTACATACATTTGTATTTCAAAATGAAAAATGAATATGAATATTGCATACACACAATCTGTTACAGATAAATATGAATGTCAGTTTTTATTTATGGGGTTTACTAATGCCATAAGAATAATTTAAACTTCACTGATAAAAATATAAAATGTAAACACAGTTTTTAAAATCCAATTTTATCAGATAATCTGTGTACATTAATCTAAAAGTCTATATATTGTTTGGGTTAAGGGTTCTTCAAATTTTCTTTGGATGCCTAACAATTTCCAGCTGTCTAAATAGGAAATACATGTACTGCTCACTGATAGGGAAATACTTTATTGCAGATTTCTACATAGAAAATCCTTTAAGTGTTTCTCCAGAGAGACAAACAAAAAATTCCTTAAGGCTCAATTTTGAACTTTTTTCTAAAAACAAACAGAAGTTTGTGCAGTGCTGCTTGATTGGTAAATGATATTGTATCTGCTGTGAAATGCTGTTAGTGCAATGTTTCTTTGTGTACTCATGCATCGTTAGGAAGCCATTATAGTTTTCACTTTACCATGTATATAATTAGCACAGATGCACCTGTGCTGATATTCAAAAGATTGCATGTGGTTCTGTATTTAGCATGATAACAACACTGTTCAGACATTTTATATGCAGTAGGCACTTTTAAAATAAATGTGATAAAACGTCTGTGAACTGTGGGTGATGTATTTTACCTTTTTAATGTATGTTTTGGTTGTGGTTGGAACGTAACCTTACTCTTCGGTTGCAACATGCCACGTTACTCTAATTGGCAAATCTTTAATTAAACTCTAATTTAATTCAACTCTAATCAGTATATCAGATGAACAAAAGACGAAAACTACTTTTTTTATTTTAAAAAATGAGAAGATGTCAATTGTCTTTAATATTTCACTTTTATCAAATAAATTCAAGTGAATAATGAGGCAACATTCAACAGTCGTTTCTCTTAAAATAGACCAGTGATAAACGGCATCAACATTTTCAATGGTCCTACGATGCCGACCTGCACGTACAACACAAATCAAAATGTGCGTTAAAACCGCGATTAACGCACGATTAAAAAAATTAATCATGTGATTTAAAAAATTATCACGTGACAGCACTAGAACTATTGTGTCACATGGGTCATGGACCTCCACACCACCAGGGAGCACACTCCACACCACCTAAATTTTAACTTCTCTTCCTTGGTTATTTTGATTTCCTGTCATGATCCTACAGTATATAAAGCACACCGACAGTCCACTAGACATGAAACCTTATATGTGCTCATACCAGCAGCTACAACAAGCAGCAAAGTGGCCAGAAGTCATTCATTTATAATGGTAGCTGGGTTACACTGAGTGACATGGAGCAATGAGTCACCTCAATTTCTTCTAGACCTACGATAAAGAAATTAACTGCCTTTTTAAAACAGTTTTTTCCAAATGATCAATCATCATTACATCAATCTAAAAGGATTATAATATCAAATATCAAATATTAGCATTGATACTTAAATTTTACTTCCCTAAATATAATGCATTTGTAAAAACTTTGTAAAGATATTGAATGAGTTAAGAATGTAATGTAATTAATGTAATATGTAATCTAATAACTAAACCTTTTTAGTATCTCTGCTGCCAGATTTGTGTGGCATTCTCTGAAACGGTTTGACGCTATGACGATGAAACCAGCAGCAGTACTGGCTGCAACAACAAGCAGCAAAGTGGCCAGAAGTCATTCATTTATAATGGTAGCTGGGTTACACTGAGCGACATGGAGCAATGAGTCACCTGGCGCCACAATTACTGTGACTTGATGACAAAAAAAAAAGAGATAAGAAAAGTTCAACTTTATGCAAATTAGCAGCAACAGCGGTAGATGTGCCATAGCATTAACACCACCTGTCTAATATTGTATAAGTTCTCCTTATGCCTCCAAAACAGCTCTGACTTATCAAGGCATGGGCTCCATCCTACTGAAAGAGGCCAGTGCCATTAGGGAATACCATTGCCATGAAGGGGTGTACTTGATCTGCAAAAAGTTTATGTATGTGTTACATGTCAAAGTAAAATCCACATGAATATCAGGACCCAAGGTTTTGAAGCAGAATATTGCCCAGAGTATCACACTGCTTCCACTGGCTTGTCTTCTTCCCATAGTGAATCCCTGTACCATCTCTTCTCCAGGTAAGTGACAAAGTGTCATGCACCTGACTTTCTACATGATTCATCATACCAGATCACATTCTACCACTGCTCCATGGTTCAGCTCTGATGCTCATGTGCCCATTGTAGATGCTGTCGGTGCTATACAGGGCTCAGCATGGGCACTCTGACTGGTCTGCAGCTACACAGCCCCATACACAGCAAGCTGTGATATATTGTGATCTGATGCCTATCTTAGACAGCACTAACTTTTTTCAGCAATCTATGCTATAGTAGCTCTTCTGTGGGATTGGACCAGATGGGCTAGCTTTCACTCCCCATACATATTAGTGAGCCTTGAGTGCCTATGACATTGTTGCTGCTTCACAGGTTGTCCTTCCTTGGACCGCTTTTGGTAGGTACTATCCACTGCATACCGTGAACACCACACAAGACCTGCTGTTTCTCCTGAACCTCCTTGCTTTCTTCCTATAGTCCATCCTGGTGCCATCTCTTCCAGAGGTAATTGACATACAAGCACCTGACCATTTACATGATGTAAAAGAAAACGTGAATCATCAGACGAGGACACCTTCTTCCATTGCTCCATGGTCCAGTTCTGATGGTAATGTGCTTACTGTAGGTGTTTTCAGTGGTGTACAGGGTTCACTATGGGCACTCTGAGTGGTCTGCAGCTACACAGCCCCATACACAGCATACTGTGATACACTGCATTCAATTTTTCAGCAATTTCTGCTACAGTAGCGCTTCTGTGGGATCAGACCAGACAGGCTAACCTTCACTCCTCATGCGCATCAGTGAGCCTTGGCTGCCATAACAATGTCACTGGTTCACCTTTTCTTAGACAATTTTGATATGTACTAACCACTGCATACTGGGAACACCCCACACGACCTGCAGTTTTGGAGCTGCTCTGACCCAGCTGTATAGCCATCACAATTTGGCCATTGTCAGAGTTGCTCAGTTCCTTATGCTTGCCCTTTTTTCTCACTTTCAACACATAAACTTTGAGTTTTGAGCATTGTAGTGAGATAATCAATGTTATTCACCTCACTTGGTTTTATTGTTATGGCTGATCCGTGTATATATTGTCCTACATCAGTGTCAGACCTCACAAGTGCTTTTCTATTTGAATGGGCAAAAATTGTAAAAAAAATACTGTCTATGGATTTAGAATGGAATGTCATAAAAGCTCCTGTAGATATAATGTGTAGGTGTCCAAATACTTTTGTCTATATGGTGTGTATGTGTGTGCGTGTATATAATAAATAAACAGAATAAATATTAAAGCTGTCACGCGATTAAGTTTTTTAATCACACGTTAAAAATTAATCGCACGATTCAAAATAGTTTTTGCGATTTTTATCACACATTTTGATTCGCATTGTACATCGAGGTAGGCATCCTAGGGCCATTGAAAATGTTGTTGCTGTTTATCACTGGTCTATTTTAAAGTCATTTGACTTTATTTGATAAAAGTGAAATATTAAAGATCTTTTTTTTATTTAAAGAGAACTGCACAGTGTGTAGGGAGCTACGGAACATGGGTATATCACTTCGCTGGAAGTTCTGTTGTGCTGCTGCTAAGTGATCGGCTGATTCGATTTTACCTCAGAGATCCACCGCCGCAATGGAAGGGAAGGAGTTTGTGTACGTGTTATTTGGATCCATCACCTTTACTGTCTCCGTTGCTCATTAAACCAATGTAACATAAAAAATATAGCAACCCAAAAAGAGTTACAACTTCTTCATTCTCCATTCTTTTTTTTTCAATCTTTAGTAATGTTTATAGTTAACGAGCTTGGAGATCCTAACATTCAGCATGAGAGATCAGAGCACTGTGCACGAGAAGTTAAACAACCACCAAAACATACATTAAAAAGTTTAAATACATCGCCCACAGTTCATAGATATTTCATCACATTTATTTCAAAAGTGGCTACAGCATACTAAATTAGGCTGAAAAGTTTTGTTTTATTTATCATGCTAAATACAGCCAAGTCCTGTCTTGTAGAACACAACCAATGTAATCAATGCTGTAATCATGGCGTCCAAATAGAGCCGTTTTTGGGACCGAGTTCCCTATGAAGAGCCCTTGGGATTCTGTACCCTGTGCAGTGTGTAGGGAGCAGGGATACAGCCTTGGGACCCTTGCGATCGGAATGCAGCCTTTGTGTTCACTGATGGCGCCACTGGTTTGCGTAAGTTAACAAATTTTTTAAATTGTTTTAAAAGTTTTAGTGGGGTTAATGTTTTTAATCGCGATTAATTCTTTACACATTATGTAATTAGTGCTCACAGGATGCTGCCTACAGGATGCTGGTGACTGGACATTTTTGGTTGGTGGACTATTTTGAGTCCAGCAGT
>JAOVVH010000048.1:20325836-20343163 GCA_028566435.1 Scorpiodoras heckelii | reverse complement strand
ATCTATCTATCTATCTATCTATCTATCTATCTATCTATCTATCTATCTATCTATCTATCTATCTATCTATCTCATCTATAGTCCATATTTTATGTCTATCTATCTATCTACAGATAGATAGACATAAAAATGCATTTATACACTCGTGACATTTAATTCGCATTTAGAGCTTATATTCTTTTAAAATGTGTTTAAAAATACAAGCCATTAAACAAGGGTAATAGCTATATTTGTATCCTTCATATGGGATATTGGCCAAGTGAAATCATAAGATAAAATTTTATCTATGCTCTCTTATAAGAAATATGTGTGGTAATGTTTATGCAATTTCTTCAAAAGTTCAGGTCAATAGTCATACATTATCCAACACCAGAGCAACTGAGGAGCAAAGAAATGATGAGAGAATGATGCATCATACCTCTTCAGGAGGATTTCTGACTTTCTGTAGGTACCGCTTCACTACCTCCTCTGGAGTCTTGCCTAGAAAGTAGAGGTGGTGTGTTTAAGTACAGTTTTCAAAAAAGTAGAACCATTTACATTGATGGATAATATCCTTTGGAATTATCTGCTAAAACATCAAGTCTTTATAATAATAGTTTGTAATTGAATACACAAAGTTGTAATCTGTATGAATTAAACACTTATTGTGTGTACGTGTTGAGACATACCTTTGCGAGCCTGTTTTTTGGAAGTTTTCCGGCAGCAGTGCCCAAGACCGGGGATGGGTTTGATGTCACTCTTGCTGACAGGAGGAGGGTGCAGCACCAGTTTAGGAGGACGAGTCAAACACACAGGCAGACCTGCTGCACTCATTAGTATACCTGTGATTCCTGAACACATATACATACATGTGGGTTGTAACAATAGATGGTGACATGATGCATCCCAATGTAAAAATGTGACAATGTGAATCGTGGAAATTCACATAGTGGAAATCAGTATTCTGTTAATAATGCATGTAATGCAGTTGCACTATTTGAACACCAGAGTTCCCAATCGGTACAACCCATAGACTTGAAATATACAGAGCACACTCTGGTCACATGATCACATTCTTTCATGGAGAGCCTGCAAGTTCTACAAGATCCAGAGTAGTGAAGTACAGCAGCCCTGGACTGCAACAGCCAACACACATTATACTTTAAATGGCTTTATGACCACATTATAACAGATAAAAAGAGCTCTTTGGTGGCTTTCAAACAACACCAAAG
This sequence comes from Scorpiodoras heckelii, assembly GCA_028566435.1. Lineage (NCBI taxonomy): Eukaryota > Metazoa > Chordata > Actinopteri > Siluriformes > Doradidae > Scorpiodoras > Scorpiodoras heckelii. The sequence continues at coordinate 20,341,952 of JAOVVH010000048.1, read as the reverse complement.
GCTGCAGAAAACAAGCATTTTACTCAACTTTGGAACTCTATTTGCCCTACATAGTTCAACATGCTTCTGTCCCCAGTCAAACACTTCGTTTTATTCAAGCATAAATTCTGGGAGCATTTATAGATTTATTTTTAAGATATGGTAAACCTGTATTATATTTTATATAAATCCTGTGTACAAATCAGTTTTTACTTTTTTGTTAGTTTTATACAGACTATATGACATTATATATTGAATGGAATTGAAATCAGGAAGCCAGCATTGTGAGTCAAACCAAAAGACAAAGAGTCAAAGTATATTATTACACTCCTAACATAGACTGGTTCTCTGTTTTACTCTTTTTTTATACACATGATTAACAACTTAAGGATTGGCACTGTTTGACATTTATTCTTACATCAGTCAGCAGTTGCATACATTGCTCTACGATTTTCTATTTATTTCGTTGTCTTAGTATGTCAGTTGTACTTAAATTTTTTTACAGCCTTACCTGCTAAAGCTGGATGGATGGGACTGGAACCATTGAGGTTCTTCACTGGCACTGTTGGCACACTAAGAACAAGAGAAAAAAAAGGAAATCAATTCTGACATACAGAAATCTTTCGACCTTAACATAACACACTAATCAAGTGAACTAATGCACACACAAAGAAAGAGTTATATAATGTTTTTCACAAACTGGCAGGGTGTCAAGAGATGCATTTGACATAAATCCCATGTTGGCTGTACACCTCTGAACAATTAAACTTTCTAATAGAGCATGCCAAGCGCTGTCTGTCTACTGACCTGGAGCACTAAAGCTAGTATGAATACTAATACCTGTAAGCACTGACAACTGTGTAATACTGTCTGCATACATGCAATGCTGTCCACATATGACCACTTATTGCGGTTTTCTAATGCACTTTGTTTCCATTAACAATTTTCATATTTTGAAGCACAAGTATAGTACTTACTGAGTATGAGTGAGAACTGTCATACTTCTGGTGCATCAATTTCTAACCAAATTACTCAGTTAAAAATAGCCCAGTTATTAAAAAATGAGAATACAATTTTTATTGTGTGTCTGAATCAGATGAAACAGATCATCAACTACAGTACACACATGTAAATGTCTTGTGGTTGTCCCCTGCTCTTCTACAGCCTTAATCCATTACTTTCCATCTGGTGACTGACCTAACAAAACACAAGCGTCACATCTGCAATGGACTGCATGTACGTCAGAAGCTAATGCAATAACGACCCATATAAAGACTCTCCCACATTTAGTCAGACACTCACACGAGCATACAGACACATACTGAAAATTTAGCACCAACAGCCTTTAGAGTTTGATTTTTAGTGGATATGTATTACTTTAAAAAAATAGGGAAGTATTAGAATGGGTTTATTAGCTGTTCATTTGTGTGGCTTTTTAAATGTGGAACTTGTGACTGATAAAAGAATCCACATTTTACTACTTACCGCTGGTTCACTTGTTATTTTGTAGAACTGCAAATGAATACTGGTCAGTACACTGAGTTCTGTGGTGTTGTCAAAGTGAACATAAGCCAATTACAATGACCCCAAGCAGCCTTTTTTTTTAATCAGCGGCTTTACAATCTTTAGATTAATAATCGCTGCAAGGGATCACAACATTGAGATGGTTCAGGAACTGTGTACAGTTGTGTACACATTTCAGATCTTTCAACTCCTCATGTGTGTACTGATGCGGAATGATTCAGCATTAGATTACTGATACCAGTTTAATAACAAACAGATGATATAAAGTGTTTTTTTGTATGCAAAACTTTGCCTTTGCTCCCCACCAGCTATTATAATTTGTTTAGTAATATTTTTTTTTCTATAATCTGTTTATGAGACAGATAGATGCTTCATTAATCTAAGAAGCATTAGCTCACTGTCCCAGCTGCCCCACTGGTACACGAACAAACAATGCAAAACAAAAGTGTGGACTCAAAAGTGTGAACTACCATCACATGCATTGGTTGAGGAGAAATAATAGGAACAGTGATAAGTAGATACCATGCATTGTGGTTTATGCGGTAAGAAAAAAGGAGCAGACTGAAACAGGGATATGATTAGGGGTGTGCAATAAATCGATTCATATAAGAATCTCGATTCTCATTTACTACGATTCAGAATCGATTCAAAATGTCCCAAAATCGATTTAAAAAAATAAAAAAATAAACCAAATTCACTGGCTGCCGGCCTCCAGTTTGTAAATACGCAGGATGTCCTGATGGCACCACGCAGCCGGTTCTGGAACGTACGCATGCACGGAAAGCACCAAAACAACAAGGAAACCACAGAAATGGAGGAGAGTAAGATTCAACCAGCCCCGTCTTCGTTGAAGGCAAAGATCTGGATTCATTTTGGTTTTTACCGAATTCCCGGGAAGACCGAGCAATCTATCTGCTAAAATGTGAATCGAATCAAATTATACTTAATAACAAGATTATAATAATTTGACAAATTTGAGTGATCAGAGATTGTTATTGAAAAAAAGAGGTTTGAGAATAAGATTCTGTGTTAATGATAAGGCCCAAGTTACTGCAATTATCTAAACTAGCCGATGATAAATATAACCACTAGCAGTCAAATACTTCATTTTATGCACTGCTAATTTCATTTCATATGCGATTAAATTTTTAAAAACTGGTCCAATTTTGGATACAAAGATGTAGCTCTGTAAATAGAGCATTGTTCAAAACATCTAAGGCAGAAATCAAACAAAGCTTTGCGGTTAGTTGGCATTCAGAGTCAGCGTCAGAACGAATCTAACGCAAGGTCATAAGGCTTCCCACAAAGGGGCAAACCCAGCCACATAACTATTGAATCAGGGGGGGGAAAACTACTAAGAAACAAGCAAGCATCTTAATATGAACAGATACACTCTCGTTCTGCCTCTTTTTCTCACACATACACACGAATGTTCACACGCACAGCCATGCTGCTTCGTGATAACATGCAGTCATATGAATGGATCATTCGCCATTGTCATAATCTCCTTTGACTAAATCACATAAAAACTCCCTTTATTTCAGTTTAGACTTGTTAAGACAGTGGCAGATTTAGCCTTCGTCTGCAAGGGTCTAGTTAAGCCTTATTGTTTGACGAGGTGGGGGAGGAGTGGGGATTTTAGGGAGTCCAATGTTTCAGTGCACAAACACACAGACACACCCACGCAAGAGGAGTCCAACTGATTCCATTTTCTACTGATTTAGCCCAAATATCACAAAAGTCCTGCCTCAAATTTTTCAAAAGACACTAAGAGAGCACTTCTTTGTTCATGTGTAAAAATACATTAGCACAACAGAAAGAAAATTAGGATTACATATGAACCTACTAAATGATACTAAACCTATCATAGAAGGCTGTGTCTGCAAGGTTAGCTTGTGCTTGCTGATTTGCTCAGATTTAAGGAGAATATTCAGGCATAGATGAATGCATAGTTTTGATCAAAGCTTTGTAGGCAGGATGCGCGACAGTCTTACTGTAGGACTTGTGAAGCACTTTACACTGTAAGGTGAAACATTCAGACGCTGCAAAGTCATCATGCTTTGTATATTATATCTTGCATGTCCAACAAAATCAACATCAAGCACTAATGGATTAAGGTTTCCTAGAACCATAAAGAGAAATAATTTCTCATATTAATTTCACTCGGTTCTTTGCAGAGGGTCTTTAATCAACGTTTACTTTTCTGCATGTGGAAGTGGACAATGTGTATGTGTGTTATAACCTAAACAATCATTTCTGTTCCCTAAATTCATTATAAAACCTCCTTGCATTTTATGAATGGGGTGAGTCAATAAAACTTGTTCCTGAGGATAATTTCTGGCCCTGAATTCCCTGTTCCCTACTGTGCTCAAACATCATTTTCTATGCAACATTCCTTGTTGGCTTTGGCCATCATTTTATTTCACAGTTTCTAGACAATCACACTTTACCGTCCCTTTCGTTAGCAGCCAGTCAGTCTCTCCTCCCCAAATGTGTGTAACGTTCAAAGCTTCCCAAAAACTCATAACGCAAGATAGGCATATACAGTACAATACAATAATGATTGCACTTTCATCCCTTCACATACACATGCACACACTTGATGGAAGCAGCATTGTGTTGCTAATGCTGACTAGGCCTTGCCATGCCAACAAAAGGTTACCATAGAAACCCTAGAGGAAAATACAATGAGAGTGGGGGTGAGGTAAAAGCCTGGGAAGTGGGTGGAGATGAGAAAGAGACAGAGATATGGAGGGTGGGCAGACTGAGGGAGATTCAGTCCCCCTCCCAGACTCCCCTCACAATCCTCTTTTCTGTGTTTTCCCCCCTCTGATTACTTCAACTTCATTCCTTCACTGTTCAAATGCTCAGTTGTATCCCCAGACGGTCATCAAACTGAGATGTGCTGGATGATTTAGCAGTGTGAGAAACACACTCCCCCACACTGCAAGGCATCAGTGTGCACACAAACATGCAGCCTACAAACACTCATCTAATACTTTTTTCTCACACACGCATACACTCACAGCAATATGGAGTATAGATATTAAAATGCAACAAAAGTCTATACACGGACGATCTGCAAGACACAGCCAGATTAACCACACACATACATTGTTGCATGCAACTGTACAAAAACCAACAAGTGTCACCTGAACAAGCTAGAAAATGGAAATGAGTCCATGAGAATCTCCTGGTTCTCTAAACTCTAACCAGTGATGCATGACAGAAAAACAATGTGTTCACAACGTGTTCACAAGTTAAGGTGTTACTGTTTAAAATGTTCACAGTACAATAGCCTGGACCACAGACATCACAGTTATAAAGATATCACATTATTAAAGATCATGGTGAGGTTACCATGTGAGTAAATACACCATGATTAAACATGAAACCATGACACTGTATCAATGGTAACACCAGCACAACTCAACTAATCACAACGAAAGGACACTAAGAGCAAGGACTAGATTTGGAATCATGCAGGTAAAACAACAAAACGTTTTTCTTCTGAAGAGGAAGAACTTGTAGGTCTTGTCTAAAGTCTAATTTCCATGTTAACATGCTGTTACAAAGCAAAGTACAAACAAATTAAACATATAAGAGGTCTGTCCAGAAAGTAATGAGAATACAATTCAGCATTATCACTTTCAAAATATGATCCTTGTGAACACACAAAACACTCCCAGCACCTCTGCCACTGTTGGTAACAGTGCCAGAAGTCAACTGTGAGGGTGCTCTGTCGCAACTCTATGGATGATCTTTACTGTGACAGAGTGGTGGCCTTTCAAACGTGTTTTAAACTTGACCTTCTGTTATGGATTCTTTATGGACGATCCCGTGAGAAACAAAAAAGGTGATGAACAGTGACTTGATTGTTTATTTGCTCATGTGAGATTTCTTTGGGTGAGGTGATGTTGTGTGCCATTCAGCACTTTGTCTTTTTGTCTCAGGATCATACGCAAACACTCTTGGTTCATCTCCTGTGATCACTCTGTTCAGGAAATTGGGCTCGCTTGTTAAACAATTTAATATTTGCTCCAAACTCACTTGCATTGTTCCAGTGATGAGGCACTTCAGCAGGGTTTCACAAAAACAAACATCTGGGCACTGCGAACCTAGAATGCAAATGAAATGGGTCCTACAGTTTATCTGAGATCCCACTCTAACTGACCTTGAACCACCATCCCCATGCATACGGAGAACAGGAATCTCATTCTCATTACTTTCCAGACAGACCTCTTATATCTTTTTAAAGAAATGCACTGATGCCCTCAAACTGAATGAATGAATGAATGAATGAATGAATAAGGAGCCAAATTAACAATGGATAATTGTCTCAAACTACACAAACGCAAATGCTAACCATTAGGAATTAGGCTGACAATTTCAACACTGTTAAAAGGTAATACTATTGCACCTTGGCAACCAGGTCAAGAAAGTGGAAAAAAGTGACTTAAATAGTACCTTAGTAGTATCACGGAAAATATTGTGCAGTGTAATAAGACAATAGTAGCCATTTCTCACCCAGAGGCGATGAGTGCCCGGGATTGAGCCATGGCAATTCTTTGTAGCGCTGGCCGACTCAGTCCTGCCAGACTGGCACGATGGGGCAAAGGAGCAGCACAGGCTGCAGAACGCTGAGGTGGAACGGCTGTTGATGCTGATGATGAGGATGTGCTACTTGTGGCCACAGTGATGAGTGTCGCAGTTGGCACTGATGGAGATGTTGCTGCTGATGTGCTGCTAGGCAAGGACAAAGACTGCTGTTGGGATGCTGGTGGAGGTGGTGGAGGGGGCAAAGATGGAAGAGGTGGGCGACTGGTGGACAGTGAAAGTGTGGCAGTGTTTGAGGTGAGCATAGACAAAGACTGAGCAAAAGCAGCAGCATTCTTGCGCTCTTGTGAAAGGGAGCGGTTCAAGGACAGTCCATGAGGCAGTGTTTGTGAGTATGAATTTGATATGGATGAGGTTGTAGAGGAGTATGGAAGTGTACCTCCGCTGGATTTAGGACTGAGTGCTTTTGTGGGTGGCAGTCTGCGTCCTAGCGTTTGTGATGCCATGGCATTTGCTTTCACACTCATGACAAGCATGCACTGTTGGCAGGCACAAGGCTGTCCAGGAGGGGAAAGAGATGACATTGAAAGTGTTCCGCTAGGGTACAGAGGACCACCATTTCCACTTGAGCTAGATCCAGAAACGCCAACTCCCAGAAGGGCGCCAGTTGAGCCTCCACCTGCAGTGCCTCCACCACCAGCTGACCCTCCAGGCCCAGTGCCCCAACTTTGGGCAGCTTTTGGCAATGGCCCAGAGACAAGTGGATAGGCCATGTCTGAGCGTCTCTGGATACGGCGACGCCTCTGTGTTTGCTGATTGATCTGAGTCATGCTTTGAAAGTCCACGAGGTAGCAGAAGCCAAGAGGTGCCAGATCCAACCATGGCTGTTGGCGATCCCGTGCTGACTGCAAGGTAATGCAGACCTCCATGTCATAGGGTGTCCATGAACCCGCATCGTTCTCCCACTCCCACAGACAGCCTTGACCTGGTGCTGAACTGGGGTCATAGAAACTCCTACGTACTGGCCTTAAAGTACCTGCAAGAAGGTGAAAGAGAGGTCAGATTGCATAAATGTAATGGTTCCAGAAGCTATTTACCAGTACAGCATTCATTACTTTGTTGTATTTGTTAAGGTATACCCCACTGGAGACACTAACTAAATACCAGATCTAAACAATGTGCTGGTTGGACGTGGAAATTTAACCAGCACTTCACAATGATTCAAGACACAGTTTTAATAAACCTTTTTTTATATCACTATTAGTTTTAATTAGCAAATACTATGAATATATATATACTGTATATATAAATAAATGTTATAACTGTCCAGAATGTTGTAGTTTAAAAAGGCCTTGAATTACTAAATTATTTTAACATATTACAATTAAAAATAGTAAACTATAGAATAGTGTTTTTATCTCAAAGAAAACAAGTTTTGGTATACACTCATGCAAAATCCCAATAATTAGTTGTACTAGTTTGATCTGTTGTAAATATGAATAATAGATCATACTAGTTCTTGTTTGTATATGGGCAAACCCAGATCAAACAAAATCAAACAACGGTTCAGTTGCTATTCAACAGACAGAATAGTGCGATTAGTGACCTCCAGAGGCACAAGTTTTTCAATATGTTTCCATCAGGCCTATTAAACACATGTTGCTTGATGATTTTCTTTTTTACTTGCACCACTTTACCTTATCAGAATAAAACTGCAATTTCAGATTAAGAGAGCAACTTAATTTGATTTGATTCTCTCCAAGTGTTTTCATGTCCATCTCATTAGCTATTAGTCTAGACCATAATCACTTCCTCCCAGCCCCTTTTGTGCCCTCTTCTGCAGTGATCTTTGTGTTTGGTAAGATAAACTTGTTTTCTTTCATTACGAGATGAATGGACGGTATTCCCTTGATCATTATGTGCCCATTTCTCTTTCTCCCAGTGAGTCAGCATCACTGGGGAAAGGGTGAACCTTAAGAGAGAATGAAAGACCAAGGTGCCTTCAACAGTAGCTTGCTGCAGTAACAAATAAAGCTTTCACACCTGTCTGTAAGCATTGCTCATGCTCAAAAGCCAGAATGTATTCATTTCTCATTTCTAAAGAGAACAAACACCACACCAGTAAGCTGATTATTAACAGATTTTTTTTAAAGTATTTCCCTGTTTGGAAACAAAAGCAAGACATGCCCATGAATGTAGTTTTATGAAATAAATGACATTTGAAATGGCTATAAAAGTTGCATTATTTACCCTTGATGGACTGTTTGTGCATGTTCTATTGTATACAATATTTCACTTTGGATATTCATCAAGAAGAATGAAAGACTTTAAAAACTTCTGAAGACATAAACTCATAAAGTGGATAGTAAGTCCATCCTAAGTCCTCTTTTAAATTCACAAATTCAATTTACTTTTAATTAACTTGACTGTTTATCAATAATTGCTTAATAAGAGATTCATAAGAAAGGCTCAGAATGTTTTTATCAATTAAAAAACAAAGTGCCTGTCTGTTTGATCCATCTCTATTCCTATTTTAAATATAATTGTTCCTTTTCTCAAAAATATATCCATACAGACAAATGAACTGGATGTGCAAAAAAACCACAACAATCACAGTGGTCAAGTACAATGGATAATAGATTTTGTCTACTGACACCAAAAATAATTAAACAATTAAACTACATAAAATTGTCTCTTCAAAGACTCATTCTGATGCAACTATATCAACAGCTGGCTGTGTCTGTGTTCACATGCCAATCAATATGCCCTCAGTTACAATGGGAGAAAAACTACATCTGTATATAGATGTCTGTATCAAATGTGTGCAAGTGTGCGTGTTTGTGTGTAGAAGGTCAGTGCCTTAGTATATCATATAGTGTGACATTAGGTTCAGGATCCCAGGACCTCTGAGGCGAGACAAAGCCTGAAAGCAGGTGTACAGAGCTGTCCATCTGTTCAATTGTGAAGAGCGCCTTGCTTCTGTGACCTCCTGCTCCTCTAAGCCACTTCTTACATGCTGACTGTGTGAAACCCTTATCTCACTTTATTGCAATTCAAGCAGTAAAAATTGTGAACTGCAAATTTTCATAGCATTAGAAACTAAACATGGAGAGAGACTATCCCTTTTCTAGTGTGACTGAAAATCTGTTCAAACACAAAGATGCAGTTTTAAATGGAGGAAATTAAATACCTGCAATAAAGTGAATAATACACATGGCAAGCAAATAAATTAACGAATTTGCCTAAAATATAATATAAAATATAGCTGCTGGATGCGAGAGGAGCCAATAAGACTCTGCCTTTAACATCTTTGAGGTTGTGAACTAAAAAGTGTGCAAAATGGATCACAACAGATACAGAGCAACTGCCACTGAGACTAACTTTGCAGTGGCTTTGAAAAAAGGCTAACTACTAAAGAGATTCAGGAAGATTACCAGTCAATGAGCAGATAAAGAACTGATAAGTCATCATCAGTGATGACAATAATCTTCTAAACAGCTAAAGAATATCATCTCATTATTTAAAATGTTTTGGCTTTAACAATCATACAGAGTGACTTTATTCAGATAAACTTAGGTGGTAGAATAATGGCGAAATATCAGCAGTTCACATCTCAAGCCAGCAAGGTATTATGAAAAAACTTTATTTCATTCCAAATAAGTAATACTCTGTCATGGGAAAAAGAGACATTCTACTTTGTGAGAAACGAGAACAATAGTAGTGCCAACACCACAAATTAAGTTGAATAACACAGCCCTACATACCATAAAGTCTATAACATACATTATAAGCCTGCTAAACAATGCTGTGTAGTTTGTGGCTCAATTCTAACCCAAGTGATTTTGAAAAAGGCAGACATGTTCCATACAGCCCAAACCACAAACAATTCATTGTTCACATTTACATTTCTTAAATTAATATACAAAATACATATATGTCATATGTATGCTTGCAGGCCCAATATTTTTGCATTGAAATTATTATGAACCTCATAGCAGTTCCCCTCCTCCCTTAATTCATCACTCATTCCTCACATTCTGATTCTCTCTCGTATTTCTTTCTTTTTCTTTTCTTTTCTATCTGACAGTGACATGTGAAACAGTATATGTCAAGGAAACAGCAAACTAAAGCTTCTCTGACAAAAAAGCAGAGGTGGAGGTTTTAGTAGAGAAAGGTATATAGAGGAAATAAACTGACTAACCCTGACCACATAAAACGTGTTAGCAGAAAACCAAATTCTAACTCTGCACTCTCCTTCAAGCGATCACATGAAAGTGAGTAGCAAAAAGGAAACCTAACCCAGCTTTGCGTGTGTCAGTGTGCACGCACTCATGCATGAATTTGTCTGTGTGCATGCATGATTAATCTCTGGCTTTCATTGGCGAACACATGGGGCCCAGGGCTGTTGAAACTCTATACAGCCTGTTGTGCAATCAGAAGGAGAAACTTAAAGCCCCTCTGTTTTCTTCTTCTGTCCCCATTTTCAAATGATTCCCCTAACCCCCCTCTCAGTCCCTTCACAACACTTCTCCCCCCTTCTGTGTATTTGTCCTGCATTTTTCAACTTGAAAGTGGCACATCTCCCAGGCCCATGTTTGCAGGGGAAACTCTCCTAAATTAAACTTCAGCAGTTTGTGCGTTTGGTCTGGTTTTCACATTTTGTTGAAATTTGGCAGGGACCTTGCTGGTTCGGACCAGCTGGGTATTACGGAGGCTCTAGCACAGTTGGCTCACATCTTTAACCCCTTTGGCAAATAGAGTTAGAGAGCTATGTTCCTTCTGTTTCAAAACGATTGGGGTACGTGTACATGCACATGTCTGTCTCTGTGTGTTTCAGTACAAGAGGTTTAAATTTTTCACTGTATTTTTTTTCTATAGTTTCTACTACTTTTGGAAGTAATGCTGAAAAAAACACCAGGATTCCTTAAAGTGTCCTATTTTTAATGAAACTGGCATAACTAGTTTTTAGTGTCACTGACTCTTTTATAAAAATCTTTCATAAAGCACCCGACTCCCCTATGATTTGTTTTATGACGATAGCATGACACAAATGGGTGGAAATGCTTATTAATCACTGGCGTTATGCAGATACTTTTTCCAAGGGCCTAATGAATTTAATTGTCTGCTTTGAGTGTCACCAACTCCTTGATAACATTATAAGATAAGGCACTTCATTCTCAGTGATAAAAATGCTATGTCTGATATTTATTCTTGTTTTTTGTACTTTTTTAGTATAGAAAACACATTATTAATTGATAAACAACTGTGAATGAACTAGAATACTGTCCTCTTTGTGCACAATGTACCACTGATTAAAAGATTATATGTTAGTTTCATTACCTATCTATAAAAAGACCTAAGATCCAAGGTACTCTGTGGATATAGTAGTAATAGAGAAGATACTTTCCATTATTACTTCCTACACAGGCTAATCTCTGACACCTTAAAGGCTTAATAAGCCCAAAAGTGCATTCAATCTCTGGCATGGGTCACTTCAGCAATTACGCACAATGCTGTTCAACTGGGAATGATCAGGGCCATACTACTTTTTCTTTCATCAGGGACAGGTACATCTCTCTTTTGTCTTTAAACAATGTTGTCCCCTGATCACATAATTATCAGGCTTGCTGTGGCTAATCTTTCTGTCTTGGTAAATTTCTCCCCTCCTGTTTGCACTGCGAATTCTGTCCCACGCTCTCTGCTCACATCTGTTCCTCCTCTTCAACAAAGAGAGTGGGTGATGGTTTCTTTTCCAACCACCCTTCACTCGCAAATGTTTGTGGCCCCCCCAACCCCAACCCCCACTCAAACGCTGACTTGTGCTCCCTTTCTCTGCCTGTGTGCCTTTCTGTCTCTCCCACAACAAATCCAACACAACTCAAGGCAAAATTCCCACAAAATCCCCTGTCGTGCAAAAAGAAAGCAGTTAAAAGACAAACAATATATAAAGCTCTTTGATGATTACGATTCTTCCAAAATAAAAAGCCTCTGTGCTCATCCTGTTCTGAATATGATCACATTTTTCCACGAGGTTCCTCTGCTCTCGTTAATGTGACATTTCTTCATCAGATTTCCCTCGAGGAACAGCTGAATAAGTAAAACTTGTTCTAATAGGACAAAAATGTGGCTTGAAGAAAAACAGCTGTTTCATAGTGTTACGTTTTATTCATTCCAACATGACAGACCTGGGGTCATCAACTGGTGTCATGTGGTTGGGATATGGATCCAGCCAAGTATGTATTATAGCATGCCTAAACAAGTGCTTGAAAAAAATTCTGTAGCAGAGTTGATAAATGTATGGGAGGGAAAAGCTGGCCCTGGTTCAGCAAGTCAAGTTTTCTAAACATGAGACTGTTCGCCGTCTGTAGCGGATCCTCTGTTGTGGCTTATCCAATCATATTAGTACATAAATTATGTAGTTGAAGGCAGATCAGGCCAGAGATTAGCTACAGGGCTGGAGACATCCAGTCCGAAAGAGAAGAGTTTTCACAAACGGTCACAGATTTTTCAATTTATTCTCACTCTCTGGTCTGGTTAGCAACCTGGCAATATGACTTGGTAAAGAAAAAGTTGCAAAAGAAGTATGTGTTGATTGATTCTCCTCACATCAAAACCACTGATCACCATTGCAACACAAAACACGCGCTTCAAACTGCCTTATTTATCGTCATAAATGGTTAAGCATTAGGAGAGACTGTGGTCGTCACTCGCCCATGTTAGTTTCTTAACTGGTCCTTTGTAAGCACGTTTTTTTTAGGTAAATGGATCATCGCAAATTCCAGTTGAATACCAAGTGACAGAGCAGGCAAAAAAAAAAAAAAGATCAACGCAAGTGCACTGTAACTATTGTGTTAACTATAAACTTGACTGTGACAGTTTACTGGATAGGGTGTGAACTACACCACTGAACTGTTGCAACACATGACCGCTCATGACAAAAGGAACCGACAAAAGCAGTCAGTGTCTTGCTCGGAGCTGCTTAGAGTCTTTCTTGTGCCACTTCGCAATCTCTTAAACGTCAACGTCCACACGACGAGAATTGTGTTAAAAGTGAAGTATCACTAAGATTAAACCCTAACACAACAAGACAGATTTACGACAATTTCTGGATTACTGAAAGAATCGAGACGAACCACATGTTTCGAATTCTCCGATTAGAACCGAGACATCGTTTCAAGACGAACCTTAGTCGAGAGACCCCTCATCTTACCTGTGTCCTGCCTGAACTGATGCATCGACTGTAGGTCGATGATGTAGGGCGAGAGGCGGCTGTCGGCTTGGCCTAGCACAACGCTCCCTGCCCGGGATTCGCTTCGGATCACCGCTTCGATGTGATGAGACACAGCCGGGCTGTAGGGCCTCCAGCGTCCGTGCTCGTTCAGCCATTCCCATACCACCGCCGCCGAGGCCAGCAACATCGTGTCCCTGAGAGCACCAAATAGCGAAAAAACACATGCTCCTGATATCAGGCCACCGCACGAACAGCTCCCGAGACTCACCAGCCACCAAAGATAAACAATGTAACGTTAAGCTCACCGGAATCACCGTAACACACTTCAAAATGTATGCCATAAAAAAGCTGATAGAAATCCCGTTTTAAACACAGACACTACCGCCCAAATCCAAAATGACTGAATTTGTTCACTTACTTGTACGTAGCTTACGGCACGCTAGGGAGAGAAAGAGCAGTATCTGGGTAAAAATCTCCGTCTCATTTTCATGGCGGCAGCTTCGTTTAAACGGTGCCAGGAACAAGCGATTACAATAAGCATCGGGTAAACTATTCATCCGAGTCATTCGTGTATATCCACGTTTACACCGATCCGGATTCCCCGTCCGTCCATCACAGATGATGAGTCGGTAGCGCAGTGGCTCGTAGCTCGTACGCGCACTGACATGTAGCTCAGCCCACTGCGCGAGAGGAGCGGAACCTCCACCGCCTTCACATTACTCACACACACAGCAGCAGCAGCAGCAGCAAACACGTCCACACCGCCGAGTCCAAACATGTCACCAAACACCAACGGCTCTAGACACATCTGCATAAATCCTAACCGCATTCAGTCTTCCGCACACTGTTTGTCTACACAAGACAAACCGGTTTAGCTGGTCTCGTTTTGCTGTTGCTGTTGTGTTGTCGTTAAAATGGGACTTTCAGACAACAGAGCAGTTGCTCTCGAAGTGTAGGAGAACAGATGAGTTTGTGTTGTATAGCCATGAGTACCTGTATCCTGTATAAAATTTTAACTTTTAGAAAAAAGAAAAAAAAACAGCAACAGTTTTGGTACTCAATCAGCATGGCACTAACCAACATGAACAGCATTTTTTTCAGGAGGGAATTCATATATGATGTATAAAAGGGTTTTTCAGTTTTTCTGTTAATATTTGACTATCCTGCAAGTTGATCCAGAGCCCATCCCGTGAATACGGCGTGTGAGGCAATAATACAGTTATTGGGGTGCCAGTTCATGGCAGGGCATTATGCACACACATTTTCACACCATCATTCATGACTAGGGGCGATTTAGCATGGGCACTCCACCTACCAACGACATTGGAGGAAACCAGAGAACCTGGAAGAAATTCACACACAGAGAGATAACCATATCATACACAGAGTAACCCATGCTCAGAATAAAACTGGGGCATCAAGGTTAACCACAGTGCCTCTGCAGCACCCGTTTAACAACATAGACATACGCAGTTATTACTTTCACACTTATCACACTTGTCATAAACCATTTTATGAGGCAAACCTACCCTAGAGCTAGAGTTTGTAGACATACGGTTACCGACCATAGCCCATCTGTGTGATGCACCAATAATCTGTCAACCTCCACCCTGTCCATCATTGTAAAGGGACCACCATAGGACCAGATATTGTGTGAACGGTGGACTGTTCTCATCAGACCAGAGATACAGTCATGGGAGTGTGTGTCGTGTGATGTTGTGCATGCATACATCAGGTGTAAGAGCTTTGCTGGGTTTCTTTAAATACAGTACACTGAAAAACAGTTCACTAGACACAAATAAACTTGTTTTTTTTTGTCCATGCACAGTTTGCTTTAGTCAGTCCCTAGCCCTTACTCATTGTTAGTTTCTGACAAGAGAATTGCTATTAGCTGGATATTTTTTGGTTTGCTGACTGTTCTCAAGCTAGCAATGACAAAACTCCACTCGGAAGGCTGATACTCATTGTTTCAACTGGTGAAACAGACTTGTTAATGGCTCACAAAATTAACATTTTTCTATTTAAAATAGAGCTCAGTTTTAGTGTTAGGAAGGAATCTCCCCAAGACTAGAGGATGAACTGGTATCCAGAAAAGCAGCAAAATTTGAGAGGTCAGGAAAACTTGTTCTGATATGTGTTAATTCATTATCTAGCTAAAAAATTAGGGTTATCTAACATTAGTATAGCTATTTTTATGTTAAACATTAGCACATCTCTACTAAATATTAATAAAATCATTTATTCATATCATTTTTCTGCCCAGAAGTGGATGTGAATGTTTACTCCTAGTCAGAACATGTAGCATTGCTGTGGAACATGTGGTTGCTAACATTGCTAAAGTTACAGTGGTGATGAACTAAAAGGTTTTGTTTATTGTGGTGTATTTGGTTTAACTGCTGTTGACCTGCAAGAATCTAAGCTAAGAATCTGACAGTGTAAAAAAAGAGTTGTAAACCTCGGGCATCCACATGACATACAATTATTGACACAGGCAATGATCTGATATTCAATATAAAACTTAATGTGCTATTATGCTATACCACAGGTTCAATGTAGCCACCTCAGACCAACATGTGACCATTTTGTGAATGATGATGATGATATTTTTGAGAAGAACTATTTTAAAGTATCAGAGTTATGGGAAAATCACCTGAAGTGTGATTTATTTTTTGCACTTACCGGTACATTATTTAAGCCACTTATTTTGCTGCAGGGTGATGAGGGGTGCTGGAGCCTATCCTTGCTCATTGGACAGAGGACAGGGAAACACCCTGCACAGGTCACTAGTCCATCACAGGACAGACACACAAACTGAAACATTCTCA
>JAOVVH010000048.1:20302391-20316737 GCA_028566435.1 Scorpiodoras heckelii | reverse complement strand
TTTTTGTTTACTAAATAATTCCATATGTATTTCTTCATAGTTTGGATGACTTTAGTATTAATCTACAATGCAGAAAACTTTTAAATAATGAAAAACCACTGAATTAAAGGTGTGTCCAAACTTTTGACTGGTACTGTACATAATCAAATACATTTCCTGTAGTGAATAATTCTACTTGTCAATGTAATGCTATGTCAGGCAAACATTTAACACAGGATATTTTAGAACAACATATAAGATAGATTTCTGTACCTCAAACATCAAAACACCATTTAAAGGAACATGTTTCAAGTTTAGTTCTGGTGGCTCAACATTTTACAAAGCCTACATTCACACTAGCAAGCAACAAGCCAGCCACATCTGTGGGCATGTAGAGGCCCCTACTGCTGTCAATTGTGTGCATGGACTGTTTAGCATTTTTTCAGTTACTGATAAAAAAAAAAAGGTAGTAGCTAAAATCTATAACCTACACCCGACTTCATGCCACTTTTGTTTATTTAAGATTGATTTACATGTTACATGTTTCATATTAGCTTCGTTAGCCACTAAGCAAAGCATGCTAACTAGCATGCTCACCAAAGGCACCAATAATCTCTGATATTTCCTTCCAAGTTTATTTTTCTTTGTAATGACAATATACACATTTAATGAGAAGTTGTAAATGTCATGATAAGATGAAACCATGATTTTTCTTGGTCGAGGAGAATGAGTGGTGAAGTAGCATACACCTCTGTGTGGTTAAAGGTGCATTCTGATTGAAAGGGTTCCTAAGCTATATCCCTGCTCCCTACACACTGCACAGGGTACAGAATCCCTCGGTTGCTAAAACGGCTCTATTTGTATGCCCTGCAACCTCATCAACAGCGGACAGCTGATTACATTGGTTGTGTTCTACAAGACAGCACTTGGCTGTATTTAGCATAATAATTCAAACAACACTGTTCAGACTAATTCTGTATGCTGTAGAGGCACTTTTGGAATAAATGTGATGAAACGTCTATGAACTATGGGTGATGCATTTAAAATTTTTAATGTATGTTTTGGTTGTCGTGCACAGTGCACTGAACTCTCGTGTTGAATGTTCGGATATCCTAGCTCATTAGCTATCATAAACATTGCTAAAGGTTGAAACGAACAATGGAGAAAAAAGACGTTGTAGCTCTTTTTGGGTTGCTATATTTTTGTGTTACATCTGTTTAATGAGTGACAGAGACGAGAAAGGCAACGGATCCACATAACACATACACAAACTCCTTCCCTTCCATTGCGTCAGCGGGTCTCTGAGAATCAGCCAATCTTTTAGCAGCAGCACAACAGAACATCCTGTTAAATGATATACCCATGTTCCCTCGCTCCCTACACACTGTGCAGTTCCCTTTAAATTTGAAAAAATGAAAAGACATCAATCATCTTTAATGTTTCACTTTTATCAAATAAAGTCAAGTGAATAATGAGGCAAAATTCAACAGTCCTTTCTCTTAAATAGAGCAGTGATAAACTGCAACAACATTTTCAATGGCCCCATGATGCCGACCTGTATGTACAACACAAATCAAAATGTGTGTTAAAACTTTGATTAACACACAATTTAAATGTTTTTTGTGTGATTAACGCAATTTAAAAATTTATTGTGTGACAGGTCTAATAAAAGTCTATGATTTGACAGCATTTTGATGAGAAAACATACTTGCTCTCTCTGTTATGCCTGCCTCTGGAGTCCTCATTCTCCTCACAACAACCAGGAGGTCACAGAGGCTTTAACAAGCTATACCTAATCTGCTCAGAATTGAGAAAATCTTAATTCTCAGCACTATGTTGCACACATACATAGTACTGAATGGTAACCTGCTGCTTTTTGCCTGCTAGTGAGAAGTTACGGTACACTTGATGTTTTCTGCCATATCTCATATGTCATAGAGGATTCTCTAAAAACTAAAAAAAAATTATTTCATCAATCACCAAAATATCTTTAATATTAATGAAAGAAAATTTCTTGCTACCATAAACTAAAACTTGCTTCCACAAACTAAGCATTATTTGACAAAACATTACACCTTTACATGTTTAGCACTTTTTCTAAAAATATTTAGATATTTACTGAACTGTAAATAGAGATTTTTTTTGCTATAACACCATAGACCAGATGTACTGATACACAGTTATAATTAATTAAGGTTATTTCAAGTGCCGAGACAGAACTGTTTAATGTCTATGAGCTAATGATTTTACCTTCTGAAGTTCAGTGACGTATTGAGCCACAATGAAAGAGTTCAGGACAGTGAGACCCTCTGCTGTGTTGCCAATATGGGTGTACATCCGCTCCACTAGCATGGCACACTTTAGAAGTTTCTCAGAGTCCTTTCCTGATATTAAAGAAAATAAAGAGGTATTATGATCAATCCTAATTAATAAGAAGTCTCAGAGAAAGATTAAAATTTGACTGCAATTTAAAGCTAAAACAATCAAATATTGCTTCATATTAAAATGAGTTTTGACTCGGTTAGCCAGTCATACTTCTGGCTATACTACATCATGCTACAAAATTATTGAAAAAGAATAGGCTTACATAAAATACAAATATGCTCACATACTTGAGGTTAATACAAATCCCCTTTCCAGTAAAGTTGGGACACTTTTGTAAAAATGTAATAAAAACTTAAATCTGTAATTTTTTTATTTACTTTATTTAACCAACAAAAGGACAAAGAAAAGATTTTCAGTGTTTTCAATGACAAACTTAATTCTATTTATTAAACACACTCAAAAAAAGTTGGGACAAAGGCAAAATAAGACTGAAAAGGCTAAACAAATAACACTGGAAGGTTCCAAAATTAGCAGTTTAACTGGTAACTGGTGAGGTCATCTACCAAGAAGCATCTACCAAAGGCTTAGTCTTTGCAAGCAAGGATGGGTCGTGGTTCACCACTTTGTGAGAGAATTGTCAGTCAGTTCAAATATAATGTTTCTCAGTGCAAGACTGCAAATAATTTAGGACTTTCACCATCTATAGTTCATAATATGATCAAAAAATTCAGGGAGTCAGGGGAAATCTTGGTGTGTGAAGGCCAAGGGTGAAAACCGCTGCTGAATGTGTGTGATCATCAAGCCCTCAGGCAGTATTGTTTGAGAAACTGTCATGCTACCCTGATGGACACAGTCACATGGGCTCGGGAATACTCTGGAAAATCATTGTCACTTAACACAGTCTGCTGCTGCATTAAGAAATGTGACCTGAATCTGTATTATGCAAAGTGGAGGCCATATATTAATTTTGTGCAGAAACACTGGTGAGTTCTCTTGGTCCGAAGTCAACTGAGATGGACCAAAAGTGGAACTGTGTTCTGTGGTCAGATGAGTCCACATCTCAGCTTGTTTTTGGAAAAAAACAGACGCTGGATTTTATGTGCCAAAGATTAAAAGACCATCCAGACTGTTACCAAGTAAAAGTGCAAAAAACAGCATCTGTGATGGCATGGGGGTGCATCAGTGCCCACTGAATGGGTGATCTGCACATATGTGAAGGTACTATTGATGTGGAGGCTTATGTTAGTATATTTGAGAGACATATGCTGCCATCAAGACAATATCTTTTCCAAGGAACTCCATGACTGTTTCAGCAGGACAATACCAGGCCTCATTCTGCATGAGTTACAACAGTGTGGCTTCGTAGACATAGAGTGTGTGTGCTTGACTGGCCTGCCCCCAGTCCAGATCTGACTCCTATTGAAAATGTATCATGGAGGATTACTATTCATTCTTCCAGGCCATCCATGAAGCCTTGTATGCCATCATCCTAAAGAGGAGAATCAGACAACAGTGTCCATGGACTGTTGAACAGCTCAAGTCTTGTATACAGCAAGAATGGGCAAAAATTCCACTTACAAAACTGCAGCAATTAGTATCTTCATTTCCCAAATGATTAAAAAGTATCACTAAATGAAAAGGTGAGGTGACCGAGTGGTAAACATGCCTCCGTCCCAACTTTTTTTGAGTGTGTTGCAGGCATTCATTTCTAAATTTGTTTATATTTAACAAATAGAATTAAGTTCATTACTGCTCATCAAGCTCAACAATGAAAATCCTTTCTTTGTCCTTTTGTTGTTAAAAAATGTTCAAATTTAGCAAAATTAAAAAGTGTCCAAACTTTCTGGAAATGGAGTTTGTACATTTAATAGTAAATAATGCATAAAACTATACAGTGTATGATGTAATATCACATGATTACTATTTCATCACCACTTCATACTGGGAATTTTAAAGAAAATATTATGTGTAAACCTTTCATGTTTCTTAAATTGTGATGAAAGTACCACATTGACAGCATGGTGAGTTTTAGCACTTAAAGTGCTATGAATAAATAGCTGACTTGCCCAACCTTTCTCATTCTCGCCTTTTTGCCTGCCCTCGCGTATGATGGACGCCACCAGGCGATAAAAACAGTTCAGGAAGACTGGAGAAGCTTTCAGCATCACCTATGCCCATTGAGAGACAGTGTTAAATAAAAATCACACACTGGAGACAATTGGCTGAAAACATTTTTCAGGAAATTCACTACTACACTAAAAATTTGTAATGTTCACTGTTCACACTGAATTCATTTGAACTCTTTCTTCTTTATTCAATTGTAAAAATATACAATTTTCATAGAGACGATATCAAAATGCAGAACTCAACTAATCTAAAAGGTTTATAATTACAATTCAAATTATTCATTAGGGTGAATGATTATTCAAGTTCTGTTGGTCTGTGGGTTTAGACAGCTAGCTAGTTCGTTTGTTTTTCCAAAAGTAGTACTTGAATTGTACTGGAACAGAAGCATTTTAGCACATGACACTGAAGATTTTTACTGTTTTCTATGAGTTTGAAGTAATCTTTTTTCACAGATTGAAATGGGTATGCTGAAGACAAAAAAAATAATCAAACCAACACTAAACCCAGAAGAAAGGGCTCTAATAAAATCCTTTTAAATATTACTACTTGTATCTTTTTCATTTATGGGGGATTAAAAACACTCATCACTGTCTTCTGATTCTGGATGCACTGTTAGTGTACACAAATGCTTTTAATTTTGTTACACAAGAAACATACAGTTCAAGTTTTAATTATTTTCCTAATCTCGTTTCTGGTTGTGAAAACATCACTTATTGACCCAGTTTAAGTTAAACTAAGGCACTCAGGCACAGACTACCTGAGGTACCAAAGGTACCTTGCCAGGAGAAGGTCACTTACCTTAGGGTAGCACAAGATGATGGCATACAAGGCTTCATGGATTGCCTGGAAGGCTGAATAGTAATCCTCTATGCACTGGTTTTCCAGAGGCACAAACTCGAGAGCTCCCAGAACCAGGATAACATGGTGTGGGTCAGAGATGTGAGTTTCTCCTTGACGAAGCAGTATGGTTAGAGTTTCTACCACTGGCACAGTCAGTATACTGGTTAGAGAAGGCACCTGACCTGATGCTCTTACTACAAACTGAAACAAACAAACAAAAAATAAATTAAAGCAGGCATAGTTAATACAAGTTAACATGCTTTCAATTACTGGATTTGCACTATTATGAATTAAAACACACCTGGGAAATATCAAATGTATTACCCAGGACACTCCCATGAAGTTTTACATTTCATTACATGCATGTACTGCAGATTCATTACATGGTACCATTTAAAGGCAAAGAGACTTTCTATGAGCAAATGCCCCTGCAACATTTGTTTTTTGTTTTTTTTTTTAGCTTGGGGATACCTATATCCTACCAAGTCTTCACATACAGTACAGTAAGGTTTATTCATGGAAGCCAAAAAAGACGATAAAATCACAATTTAAATAGAAGTTCTTTCTAAAAGTAAAATTCTGTTAATGGGTGCAGTGCTGATCTGCTCAGGAATTATCTGTTATTTTGACAAAAACGCCCTTTTTTCCAAATGAATCACGTTACTCCCTTGGACCATAAATATGGCTTTACTCAACTAAAATTATGGCATTTTAATAGATGCATGCTTCAAGCCTTTCAAAGCCTTCATTCAACACACAAAAATCAGACAGCAAATATATATATATATATATATATATATCAGTAATACTGTTATCTTAAGGTTATCATTCCCAAAATCATCCTCTTGTAAAATATTCAATAGTCTTTATGTCACATTAATTAAGGCCCAATGGCAGTAATTTGGTCAGGTTGCTACAAATCAGTGAGACAGGCAATCTTAATGATTTTATGGCTGGTTTATTAAAACTGCAATTGCAGCATGCTTAATTAAATGTGACCATATTAAGACCTTTTTTTATGTCAGGAGAAATTAAACAAAAGCAAATCTGATGAACAAATTAAGTGACTACATTTAAACAAAGGCTGCAATGAAATACTCACAACAAGTGAAGACATGATGTAAGGAACAGCATGCCAAAATGTCTCTGAGGAGGTCTCTGACAGTGAACAGCCAGCAAGCAGCTTTATTACAGTCACGGTTGCAAACACATCCTGTCAAAGTCAATACATATTGCTGATATTTTCATTTAGCAGGAACGGATATATTCTTGTCTGTGCAAGTTAGTTTATTAGAGTGATATATCAAAGGCTGTCCATTAAAAACTAGCTCAAGCTAAATTTTAATAAAAGGAAAAACCAGTCGTTGTGTTATGCTTCGAGGGGTGTTTGTTTAATTTGCTGGCATGGCCTGCTTCCCCTTTTCCATCACTGGAAATTAATACAAAATTCTTCTGACTGATTTTTTTTACCCTATAATAAAATATTTTTATCCTGATGTTAGTGGTCTCCATCACAAGTGGACTCCGCACACATTCACAGGGCATCAGGGTTCACTGAATGGTTTGATGAAAATAAAAATGATGTAAACCATATGGTATGGCCTTCACACTCATCAGATCTCAACCCAGTTAAACACATATGAGGGATGTTGGAACCACACTGGAGCTATGGTTTTGGGAGGCAGCGCTCTCCACCACCATCATCAAAACATCAACTGATTGAAAACCGGGATAACAGTGAAATTAGGAGGATTCCATTCCAGTTCAATTCCAGAGAATTGTTAAAGCTATGCTAAGACACAATGAAGCTTTTCTAGGGGGTTATGCCAGCCCAACATCTCATTACTATGCTTTACATTGCATTTTCCTTTAATTTGTCACCCACCAGTGTGTGTGTGTGTGTATGTGTGTGTTGACTTCATTTGGATCAATATGAATTTTGAAATAGCAACTCACTTTGTGGCAGCCTACTTCAACTTGGGCTGCAATAAGTCCATTCCGGATCATGAGAAATAGTGATTGGAGTTGCTCTTCTGAAGAGCTGACCATCAGTTGAGTAAGCAGGCTCCTGAGTGGCACCTCCAGTTCTTTTACTTCTGACACAGAAAGCCATGCACCTATGGGGCATGAATTTTAGGTTAAAAAAGTGGTAAAGAATTAAAGGATAAAGGCTTATCTTTGCAACAAGATAATTTCAACTGGATGCTTACTTGATAATAGCTTATAAACACTCTGCAGAATCTTAAAATGGAGACTGTTAAGATCAAACTCCTGAGTTTTTTCTGCAGCCCCATAAAATGCTGAGAGATATTGGAGAGATGAAATTAGAAACTCCACGGGTTGTGGTTCTGTGTACATTTCCTCCAAAATCTGCTGGCCAAAGCTATTGTACAGTGTCATATTGGATAACTTGTGCTGTGGATCACCATCACCAATATTGTGGGTCTGATGAGAGACCATTGCTAGCTCACTCTTGATCATCACAGTCACCACATCAATAGTGAATGACTGTCGGAGCCCACTGTCTGCTGTCCCCATCAACGCTGTCTGAGTGGAAGGAACCATTACAGAGATGATCTTCCCCAACAACTGAGTCAGAGCCTCATCCAGCTGAGGATTTTTTCCAAGCACAGACATCATGTCATTACAAAGTGTGCTCAAGGTTGCTAAGTGAAGCTGAAATGAGTACACAGCTTTATCACAATCCCCAGAGTCCACAGACGATGTTTCAATGGCAGAAGCTCTACTAATCATAAAAGTAGTAAATCTGTTCAGATTTATACGCACGCTGCTTTTTCGCTCCAGTATGACATTTGTTATACTGTGAATAAATCCTTGGACTGATTGAAGAAAAGAAAACCAAGCTGAGCTGTCCACACTTTGAAACAGATCCTTATCAAAGCGAGAGAAAAGAGAGGTCATAACCGCCTCCAAGAGCATACTACCATGTACAACTTTGAGGACTGTATGAGAATTTTTCCCCACCAAGAGTGCATCCATGAGGTCAAACAGCTCTTTCAAAAGGTTGATTGGTACTGAAAGTACCCCATTTTCATCATGTTGCACACAAAGCATCATGGAAAACAAACCCAGAAAAAGTCCTAAGTAATCTTCAGGAGATATTGCATATGGATTTAGGACATTTGTTATCCTGACTAACTGCAGAAGGGTGTCTACTTGTGTTTCAGATATGGGAAGATAAGCACCTTTTTTAGCACAGCCCACAATTTCTTGTGCTATGGCTTTCAGTCTGTTAAAAGCGGACGAGATCTCAGCAATGTGTCCTTCTTTGCCTTCAGATGCAGCAACAATTTCAGTGCAGGATTTAAAAAATGTGGGACAAAAGGACTGCACATCAGAAGCACTTGGCAGTCCAAAAATTTTGTCTGTTATAGAAGTCACCACTGCTGAGTGCAAATTGGGCAACTCACAAAGAAGTGTGCTTTCGAGCAATTGTTTTGAAATCAGTAGGAATGACAGATCAGTTTTTTCCATATTGCCTCCTGAGTGACCCTGAAGCAGGGAGTTCAAGATGGTGTCTGCTATGTGAGCTGTAACCTCTTGTGTGAGGTATGGAGCAATTAATGGTAGGTTTGTGGTTACCAGAAACCAGAAGGCCACTGGATAGGTGTCACTATTAACACTGCATAACTGACGGTCCCATGTTTGGACAGTGTACAGGTTTACTGAAAGTTCTTGACTATTTACCACAATCTGAGCAGTTTCACGAAGAACATTGTGTGTGTTCATGTCCAGAGTGAGTGAAGGCGGTGAGATCAGCAAGTGTCTCTTCATTCTGTGGACAGCAAGAAGTTTTTGAAGAAACCTGCTCAGTGGACTAGTGACTTGGCCTTCTGACTCTCTAAGTGCCAATACTTTCTGGACTGTATCAGAGATAGGACTGACATCACCATTTGGACCAGCTGGAGATGTGTATTTACTGCAGTGAATTTGAAATAGTGTGTCTGCCTCATGGCAAGTGTGACTAAGGAGAAGGCTTGCTTCTTGAATCTTCTCTACGCAGAGGCTGTCTGTAATCAAAACTCCCTCAAGACGTTGCAGCAGAGCATTAACAAACTTAAACATCTCCTCCATTAGACTCTGACTTTGTCTGACTATGGGCAAAGGAGTGCTGTCATCTAGCGTCTTAAGACTAAAAACCACTGCATGCATGAGAACACTTAGAGAATACATCTTTAATGCAGAATCTCTTCTTCCCTCTTGCACATAAGGGAGATCGTTTTGCATCTTCTCCAGAATAAGTCTGCAGATTTCGAGATTCTGGCTAGGAGGGCTGTCTAACAGGCACTGACCTAAGCAATTCTGTAAAGCTTCAGGCAACAACTCCTGCCTCAGTTCATCAGCAGCTGGTCGGCAGATTACAACCAGCAGTTCCTCAATGAGTCTCGGCAGCTGGCGCAGCTTTGCATAGGTCTGAAGAACTGCACAAACAAGCATCTCTTGAGCTTTCTTCACCCGTAATTCTGTGTTGTCGGCATCCACCCAGACCGAGGAGATAAGCTCATCGAGATCTGGCTCTAGAATTTGGTGGTTGAGTGACAGCAGTATTTTCAGGCAGCGGTACCAGGCTGGGATGCCTGTCTGTGCATTATTGAATAAAAGTTGAGCCACTTTCCTGTAAAAGTTTAACTGTACCTCTCTGTGATGTATTTTATCTGCAGCTACATTATAGATATCTCCGGTCAAGCAGGAGTTCAAAATATTCTCTAAGGCAAGTAGAGCAAAGCTCCAGTTTGCCTCGTTAAATGTTTCTTTGATGTTTGGGTCCTCTGTTAAGTCTAGGGCAGTAAGAAACTTTGTCATAAGATGAAAGCAAACCAGCTTGTTCTCTCCCCCTTTGCAAAATGCATCCAAAGCAAATTTGAAGAGCAGTGGCAAAGCACTGGATTGGACAGCATAAAAGAAAGATTCACTGGCATCATGTCCCTGGACAAGCTTTGACAGAATAGTTGCAGCAGGGCACAGAAAAGTTTTACTTGTGGATCCCTTTCTTCCACCTGATCCCTGTTCCGATGGGAGAACTTCTTCTTTGTAGTACTGTAGGTGCTCGTGGTAGAAAAGAGCAGACTGAAGAATCAAGTCCACTTTGCTCCGGATCTCTTTGCTCATGTGCTGCCGGATCCTTGTATCATCTTTCTCTGTCCATGTCCTAGAAGTTATTAGCTGCCTTAACAGGCAGAGAGGCTGAAGAAGGTGCTCCGTCACCTGGACAAAAACTCTCTTAGGGTTTCCTTGCTGCCTTTGCACAGTCAAATAGGTGCCGAGTACGAGAACGAGAACCTCAAACGCCTTAATTGAAAGAAGCTCTGTAGATTCCTGCTGCTGGAGCTGAAAACAGGCCAAGCCACTGGTCCTAACCACAAGCTCCACCAGCAGATCATACTTGGAAGTGTATGCCACAGCGAGGACAGGAAGCGTCAAGATCCCTTCACAACAACTCAAAATAGTGGACAAGTCGACAGACAGAGTTCCTGAAGTGCTTTCTAGAATCCTTTCATTGATCATCTAAGGAAAAGGAAACAAATATGCAAAAATGCAATAAGATACTTTTTTGATGTTTAGGGTTAGTGTAACGCAATTCTCAGTCCATCTGAGGATTCTCATTTGTAATTCTAACAGCTATGTGTACTTTCCTGACAAGTGAAAAAATTTATTTTGGATGCCAAAATATTTTACCACCGAAGTATACACATAGTAAGATAAACTGGCACTAACATGCTTATAAAAACTATAAAACATCTGAATTCAGTATGTAGCTTAGATGTGTTTAAAAAAAAATTGGTCTGTATTGTGCATTAGATACCTGGGGAACTGCAGGGGGTATGTTAATGACCTTCCCTGTGCTCAGGACATTACAAAGCTTCTTACTATGAAGAATTTCATTCAGATAGGTCCATAAGCCCTCCACAACCTCCTGTGGCACCTCTATTTTCTTGCTGTAATACCCAGAAAGGGCACGAGCAACCCAGTCAAACAAAAACTGAAAAGAGAAAACAATGAAAGATAAAACAGCAGGCACAGGATAAGAGATAAAATGAGAATGAAAGATGTGCAATGTGAGAGTTGCGCATAATTTGTATATTCTTAGATGCTATGTGTCATCTTAGCAATTAGACCTAATGTTGTAGGGCATGGTAAGTATAATTGTATTGTTATCTGAAATAAAAGACTTTAATGCCAGTGAGTCAATGTCAAACACGATATTAAATAAATCAAAATCCCAAAGCATGAGAAACAAAATGAATATTAACCTGTTCCTTATTTAGAAGAAAGCACTGACTGGATACCCATGCAAACCGAGCCAGCTTCAGCTTATCTGGCCATGGTGTGAGATGGCTGTTCAGCTTTTGATGGACGCCAGAGTAGATGGCAGTCATTTTTTTAAAGCAAGTCTATCTGAAAAGAAAATAGGAGATAAATGAAACACAGATCAATAATTAAAAAGAGCACACACGTTTATTAGGACATGTCCACTTCAACTTTGGGAGTGAGGTTAATTAGATGATTCATTGCATCATGTGTGTTGGGAGAAGGGAAACTATTAAAATGTGCATGGCAAGGGGTTCTCCAGGACCAGGGTTATGCCTGTGGTTCTCGTGAACCAATTTTTAATGACATTACTGCGGACCAAACCATGTTCAATCAACATTAAAGTTATTATAGCTGTAATGGTAATTGAGTAGTCACCTGAACTGAATTGCTTTATTAACTCTTCGTAACATTACAGAAACATTAAATATCTACTTAAATTCAAGAGTCATTTTAATAACATTAGGAAAACTATATAATGTTTAACATTTATATTTTAACATTGTGTGACTGATTTTGGTAAGTAGAATAGTTAGTAGAATTGAAATGGCTCCCAGAAATAAACATGATGGTATTTGCTTAATGAGCTTTGCAGTTAAGTTTTATTATTATTTATTTATTATTTAAGACTATAAACTAAATGTGTGATCGTCAGGGGTTCGTGATTCATATCTTTACGATATTTTCACACTACAGATGCAAACTGTAACTAATTTCACTGTTCAGTGATTGACATGTACTAAATAATTACAAAATAAATAGTTTACTGTGGCAAAATAAACAACGGTTCTATTCGAGGCGCACATTTTGCCACTCGCTTGTTATTTTAATGATCGCCAACACTCATATCTTCTCATGCGTTAAAACGGAAAACAGGACATACAAGAAATCCGAATTAAAGGTTTTTTAAGCAATCCTGAATACTTACAGTCCCATCACACACGTGTTCCTGTTTAAGTTGCAACGCTTTCCCGTGCACGTCCCAGCAGACAGGAGTAATCGATTGACTATTCGTGATAGAGGGCGATTGTATAACAACTGAATGATAAAGCATGACTGAACTACTTGTTTCTGATCTATGTACTGTGGACGTACAAGTTCTCTACCCTTGACTACCTTTAATTCCTACACCTTCCTAACGTTTGGAAGATTTTAAACATTTCGTGTCATATTAACATGACTTTCACTAGTTTTATAAAAAAATATTTTTGTTGATATAGCCTAGCTATGCTTGTGTTTAAGTGACTGGTGTTCAGATTAAGATTTAAGTGATTGTTTACAATTGCTGGTTTCTAGAACATTCTGGGAACGTTTGTTTTTTTAGTTCTTGTTTGATTTGCCAAAAGGTTTTATTTGTAGTAAATATAAATTTTGTGTGTCTTTGCTCATTAATCAGACGATCAGAGAATATTCTCCTACCATCCCATACCTGTTACTTGAAATTTGAACCACTCTGAAAACTTGCGGTAACGTGTTATGCACATGAATCGGTGAATCGGACATCCTCAAACATGTCTGTGAGAATGGATCCCCCCCCCACACAAAAACCGGAAGTACTTAAACGCAGACCGCAACGGTTTCCGCCATGTGTTGACCTCGACATGGAAACTGTTTCTGCTTTATTTTCGTTGTCAGAGTCTTTAGACAGTAAATACACAATGTAAAACGATGTGATGAAAAAGGCTGTAACCGAAGTCTACTCTTTACGGGGATCCCCTGTAACTTGCTTTGGGGTTGAAACTTCAACTTTAGTTTTTAAATCGGATTGTTTGCGTTACACTAATTGTGTTACTCTTTTCTTAAAGCCATTTATAACACACATGAGGCTTTGAGGACATGCTGAAGCCCACGGACGTATTTTATAGATCCAGTAAAATAATCATATTACAGAAACAATTCTTTTGTATAGCACTTTGTGTAAAAAAATGTATTGTGCAACTAATTCTAGTAAAAAAAAACAGTAAAGTATTTCATTATTGTGCGCAGAGTTTATTTAATAAACCTCACTGGTCACATGAGCAGGTTCACCTGGATTAATCTTACATTAGCAGTCACACTGTCATTCAAGATTCAAGATTTTTTATTTGTCACATATAAATTTGTAGCAGGTACAAATATACAGTGAAATGAGAAGTGACTGTTCCTTAGACTATGCAAGTATTTAAGTTACAATTACAATTTACAATTATCTCATGATATCTCATGATAGCGTGTTCAATGTGGTTTTACCCCAGCACATGTCTGTTTCTGATGGAGAGGGTGACATCAATATTGTTGTAAACAGAAACAGATGGACAATCTCAGAAGCACAAAATTACAAGGGCTGGTGATAATGACAGCTTTCAAATCCTTAATGTGAGACAGGGCATCACTTAAAAAGAGGTGATTAAAAGGTTTGTGTTATATTGCCATATACGTGTAAAAGGTTCGTTATATGTGTATGTTGAATTGTGAAAATGCAGGTCATTTTGTTTGTTTAGAATATATAATGCACAGAGTAGGAGTTCTTACGTACAAATGTAGCTATGAAACTAATTTGTCAGCATTAAACATGGTAATGGCTTGAGGGAAAGAGCTGAAAGCTGTTAGTTCAACTATTAAATGTGGCGTCTACTGTTTGTGTTCAATACACAGGACAGAAAAGGCTTGTTTCAGTATGTTGTCTGCAATTGTTAGATAGATAGATAGATAGATAGATAGATAGATAGATAGATAGATAGATAGATAGATAGATAGATAGATAGA
>JAOVVH010000048.1:20283182-20297636 GCA_028566435.1 Scorpiodoras heckelii | reverse complement strand
CAAAGCACCTTGGAGTTGCACTCAAATTTCATTGTAATGTAAATTATAATGACAATAAAGGCGATTCTGATTCTGAAAAGTGGGATCGTCCAGCCCTAGTCCATGGCACTATTCCGCCCATATTCCCAAGTCATTGTCTATTACAAAACGCCTTCAAACTTCTGAGAAAATCCACATTGTACTCATCCGAGCTCTTACCCTCCCAGATACCGACATCTTATCAAGGTAAACATGAAGAGTGCTGCACTTAAAGGAAACCGCTCCCGCTTTTAACTGATAACTCCGCATCATTTTCCCTGCGATTTCTTTTCATGCGTACTAACTATATGCCATAAAACGCTTTTAACCTTTCGTTAATGGCAAAGCCGAAAAGGATAAAATGCAGCTAACTAATTTGGTCAGAACATATCAGTGAGCTACCGGAGCTCTTGTTCAGACTTTAACCATTGTGCTTTCAGTCGAGTTAAAGTTACAAGACAAGCACAGTCTCAGGTAGGAATATAAAAAACCCGGAAGTAAAACAGAAGGCTGTACGCGCTCTGATAGGTCACACGCGCCCTCCTGTACTACACAGTATGTGAGAGAAGTACGCGTCCTTCTGTCCGCACCTATAGAGTAGAGTAGAGTAAAGTAGTGCTGAGTGCTGGAGCTGGATACTCCGTGTGCTCATAACCGGTGTGTAGGGAAACTGGTCTCTACTGGTATGATGTCATTTAAAAGCTTAGATCAGGACATGACTTTTTTTTTTTTAAATCTCGCTTATATATTTTAATATATAATTATCTAAATTTATTTATAGTTGTCGGTTTCGTTTCGGTGCTAGTAAATACATCAGGCAACATGGACGCTACAAGGAAGGACATGTAGGACACATTAGTTTGTGACAGATTTCGGTGACATTTGGGAGTGCCAATAACCTGCCTGGGTGTGAGAGCAGATAACGAAAGAAAAGGCTGTGTGTAGCTGTCAGACACAGATAATGTCAGTAACCGTCAGAAACTGAAGAGTCGCCTGGTCTCCAGTATGCTTTCCTGCTCTTGAAGAAGGTCCCAGGAGCCGAAACGGTGCCTTGTGAACGGGGACGAAAACTACCAAGATTATGGTTATTAGTTTATCTCACTACTCCGTAAGAGTCACGCGGACTGTAATACGGTTTCTGCGCTGTCGTGAATGTGCTTTGTGATAATGACCGTCACTGGAAGTGAAGTGGACCAAAGCTAAAGCCGCAGTTAAGCTTCCTCCTCTAAATGTGTGGAGTAATAATGTTGCACATGTCGAGATTCGCTACGAGTAAACTGCTCCAGCAGTGGACTGCTACCTGCAAGCGCCCGGTAAGACTTTACCAGCTGTCTGCTCTGACCTTAATGACATCCCAGAGAAAAGTTGTTTGTACAGCGGTACTTCCAGCATCCTCTTTCTTCCACTTCCGACTTGAAGAGACTTTACGTCCACGTTATATCTGGGCACACTCCAGGGCCTCCATTCCGTGTGCTTTTTACAGCACGTCGACTGACTCCAAACAAGCAGGAGAGCTTGCGGGAAGTCAGGTGAAGACTACTGACAGTCCGGGGCGGATATCTACAGAGGACTTCAAAAAGTTACTGCAGCTCGCTCGTCCAGAGCGCTGGAGGCTATCAGGTAAACAGCACACACCTCAGCTACAGGCATGGCACAGGCAATCAGCTACAACAATTCACATCAGCCACCCAGACTCTTAGAGAAACAAATAGGGTTTCTCAAAGCTTCTGCTTAGGGCCTTTTTGCTAAGGAGACCTTCTATTTCATGTAGAACCTAGGGTTTTACCTGAGGGATGAACCCTGAAGGTTTTACTCTTTCGTCTGTTAGATTGGATCTTTTCGGGATGTTGTACATCAATCATCACAACACCTAATCACAATCATAACAACACCTAATGTACTAAAGCAATGACCAAACAACACCAAATCTCACTACCGTTGCCTTAAATGTGATCTACTGAGCAAAAAGTTCAAAAGCATTCAAATCAGAGCACGGGAATTGTCTCCTCAATCCTCTCCATATACATTAATAAACATACAGCTTAACATGCCTTAATGTGTTAAAGCAGTAACCTGGAAACACCAGTCTAAGTTTTCTTACACTATATTAATTGATTATAATTACTGTCTACTGAGCAACCCAGTAAAATAAAAAATAAACTAGATTTTCCAATGAATCTTTATTCCATTACAAGCTTATTATGCTTATTACACAGGCTTGAACGAAAGAAAATTCTATGCTAAGCATGAAATCTGCACTTTATGTTTAGTCTTTTTAAGTTAAGCACTTTAGTGCCCCCTTTTCTCAAGTGCATGCAATTTCTGCAGACTTTTAGGAGAAAAAAAGATTTTCGCAAAGTTTAGTTTTGTAAAGTTTAGTTTTTAGAGTGTCGTTTCATATCATGTTAGACTCACGGTAATTAAAACATGACAGGGTTCTCCTGGGAGCTGTTCATGTCCTGGGAGGTAAACACCTCTCCAAGTCTGTGTTTTAATCGCATTGTCATGGTGATGACCAGGGCTGCTTCTGATCCCCTCTGGGCCTTAGGTGACATCCTGTTAAGAGGATTGCATATCACTTTATTTTTCAAACTGGCCCCATATCAGTTTATATTATTATAATGACATTAATGCACACCATTTGCCTACCTCAGTCACAGATGTCCTGTTTTTTTATTTGTCTCTTGCAAAAAATGTGTATAAATCAATATATCCATAACCAGTATGTTTCTAAAAAAAAATAAAGTGTAAGGTAAAAGGAAGATTGCACACCAGTTACAATTTTACATAAAGTAAAATTTCATTTTATGAACAAATGATTAAGAAGTTCTAATTAAAATACTTCAGCATGAACTACCAAAGTAAAACCACCTTATAATAAACACAATAAGTATCCAGCAATGCACACCCTTTGTTCATTCAGTTGTATCTATTTTTGACCTCTTTTTGCCCTTGATGCACTTACAATAATGGGGCATCTGTCGGCTTGTGGGTAAGGAACCAGCCTTGTGACTGGAAGGTCACTGGTTTGAGCCCACAACCAAATAGTCACGACTGAAGTGCCATTGAGCAAGGCACCTAACCCCCAACTGCTCCCGGGCGCCCTGGACAAGGCTGCCCACCACCCTGGCCTAGTGTGTGCTCACTTCACCAATGTGTTTAAATGTCTGTGTTTCACTGCACGGATGGGTTAAATACGGAGGACAAATTCCTCGTGTGCAAGCACAGTAGGATATGCTTCATGTGGTTAATACTTCACATTCACTATTTCACTATTTCAATAACATGTGTAGGAAAAACTGCAGCACTTGAGGTGAATCTCTGTCCTGTTGCCATCTTAATGACTAAAATATACATAGTTTACAAGTACATAAAACCAGTGGCATAATCAGTTTCTATGTACACTGAAGTGAACAAGTAAGAAAAACTGGTATACCAGTTAATATGGGGTAGGTCCCCCATGGGATCTTGAAGGGAACGTTGCACAGTCTTTATGCTGATGTTTGTTGAGGCTCCAGCCCTGAATATCGATGTTACTTGAGGCAGTGTTGCACGCCTATCATGTGAAGCAATTCTTGCCAGGCGACGCTGGTCATGTTCACCCAGAGTCTTTTATGGCCACACTGCTGTTGTAAGTTTGATGTTTTGCCGGAATTCTTTTAGTCACAGTACACCCTTGAATTGCTTATAAATGAAAACCCAAACTTTGCTTGTACATCCAAAATGCTATGACCCATCTCACAAGCTCCAACTATTAAACCAAGTTGAAAATAGCGCAATCATGATAACTTGCCATTGTTCATAACAACAAGCTCCAACAATCTTCCATAGATGTCTATCGCTTTATATATGCACTGGCAGACACAATGAATGATGTGCATAGGTGGCATTGCGATGCATTTTGCATAGGCTTCAGTACCAGTTTTCTGGTACTTCACTGTCTTCTTCATCAATAAAAACACTCAATAATTGTTCTTTTCTTTTCTTTTTTAAATATTACAAATTTCAAAAGTTGCAAATGCAGTAAAATGGCATGTCCCTGGTCTTAATCAGATGTCAACCACTAACAGTTTTACTTTAAAATGAAGTAATAACTAAATAAAATACTGCTAAAAATGTCATTTTAATTTGTAACGATCCAAAATGATATTTCAATGCATACATAATGCAAAAAAAAAAACATTTTAAAGTTGCCCTTAAGTTCCTGTCACCTCTATTATGATGGGGGAAAGACTGCAGGAAATTGTAATCTGTTGTCTTGAGTCATGTGTCTGTAAAGAAGTGACTTCATTTCATTACAAAGAAGAATAGCATGCAAAGGATGTTAAGTTAGCTCTTTTTCAGTCAGTTTTTAAAGCATATTTTTGTACACTTGATGCATAAGGACAAACAGAACTCAACCCTGTTGCACTTAAATCATGCAGAAAAAAATAAAATATAAAAAAATTTCAAATATACTGTATAATTTTCAAAAGTTAGTTGAGCTGCCTCGCAATACCTTTCATCACATTGCTAGCTATTGCAGATTTAGCATGCCAATCATACGCCCTGTTATTGTCAAACCTGTTAGTGCTCTTTTGTAACAGCATTGACACTGTTGCACTGTAGCCATGCCTGGGGCACAAAACCTATAAGTATATTCACAGAAAATTTAGAAAACGAATTCACAAATGAATTGTATTTAAATAGTTACATAATCATGACAAAGGGAACACCTGATGGTGTTGCAGGGGATGCTGAAGAGGATCGCAGATAAACTGGTCTGTACTCGGCATGACATACCTAATGTAGTGGAGCTCTTCGAGGCACATTGCATTTGTTCCATCAGCAATTCATAAAGCGCATTCATAAAGTTGTTACAACACACCCAGCACAGCTGGTGTATTGTCATGGGAGCTGCATGTGTGCCATTGCAAAGGTACTCCAGTGAAGTTGTTACAACACATTTCACTTTCAAAAAGCCTAAATCATCTTCCTCTCCATCAGAAAATGAGTTTAATAGCCCAGAAGAACTTGGAAAATGGTGCATTGTAAAATATGATGAAGACCTGTATAGGAGTAAACCGCTCCTTCGGGCCATTAAGGGAAGACATGTTATGGTATGTCTATGATGACATCTTACAGTTAATTTCACCACCAAGGTCTGTTACTGTGCGTCATGAGGTCTTTGACCAAGACATATGGTCCGAGCTACAGAAGTTAAGATTAAAAATTTCAGAAGAACAAATATGAAGTCAAGACAAGTTACATGGAATAGTTAATACATTTTGTTATAATGCTGCAGTTTTCTAATTAATGTTTTTTGAAAGAAATCATCAGAAATGTATATAGCTCCAACTATTAAACCATGTCAAAAATCGCAAAATCATGATAACTTAGCCTTCTCACAGCGGAAACAACTCAGGAAGCTTCCATATATGTGTCTTCCTTTGTGTACATGCTGGCGGACACCACCAGTGATATGTGTAGGTGGTGTTGCTATGTATTTTGCATAGGCTCCAGTACTAGATTTTCTGGTACTTTAGTGTAGTTTTTAATTAATTCATTGCATTTAAAAAAATGTGAATGTTCATAAAATGGTTCATTAGACTGATAAATCATGATAAATTAAAAAAAAAACCATTTCAAGTCTTAATGTTGTATGAAGTATAAGTTACATTTGCTTAGCCTTTGTAATGTAAAATTTTTTAAATGTGAATTGAAATGTGAAATGTCTACATGCAGTACAGTTTTTACTGTTATGCTGTTTTTGCTTCTTTATAGCTTCTAAATGATCAAAGTTGATACAACCTAAATGTTTTGAATGTAATAAATGTTTCACTCTCAGTCAGAACCTTTAAAATTGAGAAGCCTTTCGATTTTTTTTAACACTACAGTATCACATTAGAATAAATTAAAAGGAAAATGAACAGACTTCATTGATTGCTTCATTTAATGCCATATAACCAATGTCAACCCTGTTAACATTGTGTCAACCCTGTTTATACCCTATCAACCCTGTTATTTACAAATATTTAAGAAATTAATATATTTTACCAAAATTCACAAAAACATGTATGTACTAGAAATTGAAAAGGAGTAGTAAGGAAGCTGTAAGCATATTTCTTTCTAAAATCCAAACAGAGTTGATGCCATTTTCTCTAAAGATTAAGACCAGAAAGCTGTCTATGGGAGAAAAGCAGGTAAAACTGATCAGAGACATTAGACAAGCATTATATTTTTGTGCCAAAATCCCCTGAGGCAATTAATTTCCCTGAGGCAATGCACCAATGAACAATTATTATTCTACAAAATGTAGGTTTGTCTTGGGCATAATTATGTGGGTACCATCCCTTCATGTGCCTCTTTGTCACACCCTTATAAAACCCTGGAGACATCACTGTTTAGTTGTTGTTTTTGCCGTATAATTTCAGGTATTGCTATTCCAGCATTCATTACACACAGATAGCACTAAGCAAACAGACTGAACAGACTTTTTGTACAGTGTCAGCCATGCCATATGTTTTTAATAGTTTGTACTATGTGCATATGATAAATGTGTTTAACTATTGTTCATTGTGCTGCCATCTAAATATCTTCGCAGCTGCCGTAAGCTTCCTGGTCGTCTCCAGTGCTGTCACCATGTCAGCTCCATTTTTCCTGGGTAAAGTGATCGACACTGTCTACACAAACCCATCTGTAGACATTAGTGCCTCCCTTACCTCCCTGTGCGTCATGCTGGCAGGGGTTTTCTTGTGTGGTGGCGCTGCCAACGCTGCACGTATATACCTTATTCAGGTCTCAGGTGAGGTCTCACCAGAAACCACAAAGAACAAATGTTTTGTTCTGTCTAGTTTATTTATGACACTTACAATATGGAAACTTTCACAGTAGGTTTTATACTGCAGGTGTTATGACTGAATAGGAGTCTGAATGAATGAAACTGTCATCACCGATTCACTGGTTGACTTAAACATATTCTTGTCTGTGATGGTTTTTGCAGGTGAGCAGATTGTGAGAAACTTACGTGAATCCCTTTTTTCCTCGATTATGAGGCAGGAAGTCGGATTCTTTGATAAGACCCGCACTGGTGAGCTCATAAACCGCCTTTCGTCAGACACGACTCTAGTTGGACATGCAGTCACTGACAACATGTCTGATGGTCTACGGTCAATTGCTCAGGCTGGAGCTGGAGTTGGTATGATGGTGAGCAGCAGTCTAAAGCTAAGAGATTCTGTGACTGGATTCATGTTGAAACGTGACTGGAATAATGTTAGATCCAAATCATTAATATAGACATTTGCAGCATTTTTTCCTGCAATTATTTTGTGAGAGAATATTTTGTTCACTCAGGCACATCTCAATTTTTCTCTGTTTGTTCTGATGTGGTTGACATCATATATGTAATCCTAATGGTTTCATTACAACCCATGGGTAATTTTTCATCTCTATAAGTATAAATATGATGGTCAAGTTATTTGTCCTTGACCATTTATACCAGCAATGAATAAACAGCAGCAGATTTCTTAATTTATACTCCACTATTCAACTATACTAACCTATTTTTATAATTGTAGCCTGTACTTTCCTGAACAGTTTCCTCTAAACAGGCATACAGTGCTAGATTATGTTGGTAATTGCAGAAATAAATTAATATTTTGTCAGCTCCCTGAATTTCATTTCTTACTTTCTGTCTCTTTAGTTCTATGTCTCACCCAGTCTTGCCACCTTTGTCCTAATGATTGTACCTCCTGTGGCAGTCTTGGCAGTCATCTATGGAAGATACGTGCGCACCATATCTAAACAAACACAGGATTCTCTGGCACAGGCCACACAGGTCAGAACCAGCTCTTTGTGCATTCATAATGTAGGTGCTATGGCAATGATACTGCTTGCATGTAATCGTTTTATGGGACTTTTTCTATCAGGATTGGATCCTGATAAGATTTTGGCCATGCCCTTCTACACATTTAAATTTGTCTGTGGTTAGCTGCATTAAAATCTAAGGTTATGTTATGCATATTATGCAAATAATCTAATACCACTTCATAACCGATGTCTGCTGTTTGTGGTTGCAGTTGTTTTATATGCAAATGATAATTGCATTATTAAAAATTTCAAATTTCCACTTTCTTAATTTAACTGTGGCAGATTAAGGATGGGAGGCAGGTTAGGAACGCAATTCACTGGGGGAGCTTTATTAACAGAGCTAACATTTGGCTTTGCAACTCTCTCTCTCTCTCTCTCTCTCTCTCTCTCTCTCTCTCTCTCTCTCTTTCTTTCTTTCTTTCTTTCTCTCTCTCTCTCTCTCTCTCTCTCTCTCGATCTCAGCTCCTTGGTCATGTCTCTCTCCCTGGCACTCTCCAGCACTCCCTTTTTAAGCCCTCACTCACTGCACACACACACACAGAGGGAGAAATAAAGGTTAAATAATAAGGCACAGGTGTGAGTGCTAACTTTGTCTGCCGTTCCAGCTCCGGCCCTGTTGCCAGAGCAGCGCTTGATTGCGCCCCATCTGCCACATTACCTAGGGGCTTAGTTTACTTCTAGTGTGAATTTATTTACCATTTTATCTCCTTGTACTTTTCTGTGCATGGTACAGCTGGCAGAAGAGAGGATCAGTAACTTACGGACAGTTAGGGCATTCAGTAAAGAGCTGACAGAAGTGCAAACCTACTCAGAGAAGGTGGATTATGTTCTCCGACTGGCTAAGAAGGAAGCTATGCTTACTTCTGGATTCTTTGGAATGGTATGTCCTATTAAAACATATTTACAATTTCTACCTCTACACATTGAGCAGTTATATTCATGTGAACTGTATATGTGTGTATAGGCAGGTCTGAGTGGCAACATGATTATCCTGAGTGTGCTGTATAAAGGTGGGCTGCTGATGGGTAGTGAGCAAATGACAGTAGGAGAGCTTTCCTCCTTCCTTATGTATGCCTTCTGGGTGGGCATCAGCATTACTGGTGAGGACAAATTACTCTGCATTATGGAAACAACATGCGTCAATCATATGCCCTCAATACCTCACACACTAACAGACAAATCACAGTAGGTTCATGAAGAATTCCTAACTTATGTGTGCTCTTTATGTACAAGGCCTGAGCTCCTTCTATTCCGTGCTGATGAAGGGGATGGGAGCTGGTACGCGTCTGTGGCAATTAATGGAGCGGAACCCTGAATTTCCTCTCAATGGTAAATATCACCAAACTACAAATACTGAAATTGTATTGATCAATGAGTCTGAACGACCCGTTTATCCTATTTTCCACCTATCTCCCAGAGGGACTTGTGTTGAGACCAGAGCAGCTGAAGGGAGCCCTTGAGTTCCATAATGTGTCGTTTGCTTACCCAACAAGGAAGGATGTCCCTGTCTTCCAGAACCTGAATCTGTCTGTGCCAGCTGGTACAGTGATGGCAGTGGTGGGGTCAAGTGGCTCTGGAAAATCTACTCTTGTGTCCCTTCTGCTCCGTCTGTATGACCCAGACTCAGGTGAGCAGTATGGCCTGTGTGCACCTCTATTTTGCGATCGTACACAGAATAAGGCTTTGGCACCAACAATTCTGTTTAATTTCTCACGCTGACATAGGTATGGTAACCATCGATGGCTATGACATCCGGAACTTGAATTCTTATTGGCTGCGGAGTTGTATTGGAACCGTAAGCCAGGTAAGCAGCACCACCAGCAAATGGTTACATCATTATACTGTGTCACTGTTATTATTATTTAATCCTTAGAATTATCATGATCATTAGCATCATCGGTGCTCTGAGTATAGTATTTTTTTTATTGTAGGAGCCAGTCCTCTTCTCCTGCTCTATTGCTGAGAACATTGCGTACGGAGTAGCAGGTCCCAGTCACGTCACAACACAGGACATCGTACGAGCAGCAAAGATGGCTAATGCTCATGACTTCATTAATGGATTTCCCAAAGGCTATGACACTGTTGTTGGAGAAAAAGGAGTTCTTCTGTCAGGTACCAAAATATAGCATTGTAGTTTTCATGGGGGCATTTGAAATGTTTTAGTCTGCTTTTATTCTCTGATGCATTGTGTGTTATGAAAATGCTGATATTTCAAACTTGCTGTCACTAATGAAATCATTGGATGAACAGGTGGACAGAAACAAAGAATTGCTATAGCCAGGGCCTTGCTAAAGGTAAATGATCATGCTTTCCTCCAGCATATTCCATAATACATTCACTCATCATTAAAGTCTAAAGTATTTTTTTTCCCTTATAGAACCCCAAAATACTGTTGTTAGATGAAGCCACAAGGTAAGATGTACATGTTTTGTAATTGCAATGGGCTAATTAACAGTACGTAACAGATACATCACACAAATTAGTTTTTTCAAACTACTGTGCCGGTTTTTGGTTAAGTAAGGCTTACTGGACCATTGTTCTGGTTATTAATAGGTTGACCTGTCAATTGGTTCTTGTTACATTGAGCCACTGGGGCAGGTTTTGTTTTGTTTGTTTGCTTATTTTATTGACTGTTTGCACGCAATTCTGTCTGTGATACTGAACAACTCACTATGATGTAGCCTGGTTACTGATAAGCTTGTGTGCAGTGTAGTGTGTTCCACTACTAATGTATATTATGCAAGCCTAATGCTACAAACTAAAAAAAGTCAGTGATTATTCTCTCAGGAGTACGTTTTATATGCTGTAAGCTATAGTATAACTCAGAGGACTGTGATTTGTTAAGTAGTGATAAGGGTGGTACAGTGGCACAGTGGGTAGCTTTGTTGCCCCAAAGCAAGAAGGTCCCAAGTGCCAAACCCAGGGAGGGCAGCCTGGGTCCCCCCTGTGTGGAAAGGTGCATGTTCTCCCCATGTGTAGATTTCCTCCCACAGCCCGAAAACCTATTCAGTCATTTAATTCCAACATATTATACCTACCTAATGGTTTGACCATAAGCTAAGCTAAAGATCTGGTGATTTTTGTCAACAATTGACACTTACTTCATATTTATTATAAATCTAATTTTCTTTTTAAAAAAGGGTATACTGTTTAGTTTAATTGCTTTTGCTGGAATGCTTACAGTGCTATGAGTGCTTACAGTGCTATATGCAGAAGTAAATTAGGTACAGTAAATCACTGTCCAATGCTCTGAAATCAATTTCCATTTATGCTAAGAAAAGATTTAGAAAACTGTTTTTGTTTACATCTGATGTATTGTACTCTTTATTTTATGTAGTGCAAGCTTATTCTTTATTCCTTATACACTGCCTGGCCAAAAAAAAAAGGTCACACACACTAATATTTCGTTGGGCCGCCTTTAGCTTTGATTACGGCACCATTTGCTGTGGCATCTTTTCCACAAGCTTCTGCAATGTCACAACATTTATTTCTCTCCAGAGTTGCATTAATTTTTCTCCAAGATCTTGTATTGATGATGGAAGATTTGGACCACTGCACATCCCAAAGATTCTCAATGGGGTTCAGGTCTGGACTCTGTGGTGGCCAATCCATGTGTGAAAATGATGTCTCATGCTCCCTGAACCACTCTTTCACAATTTGAGTCCGATGAATCCTGGCATTGTCATCTTGGATTATGGCCGTGCCATCAGGGAAGAAAAAATCCATTGATGGAATAATCTGGTCGTTCAGTATATTCAGGTAGTCAGCTGACCTCATTCTTTGGGCACATAACGTTGCTGAACCAGCAACCCCAGATCATAGCACTGCCCCCACATGCTTGTATGGTAGGCAATAGGCATGATGGGTGCATCACTTCAGCCGCATCTTTTCTTACCCTGATGCGCCCATCACTCTGGAACAGGGTAAATCTGGACTCATCAGACTACATGACCTTCTTCCATTGCTCCAGAGTCCAATCTTTATGCTCCCTAGCAAATTGAAGCCATTTTGCCGGTTAGCCTCACTAATTAGTGGTTTTCTTAAGGTTACACAGCTGTTTAGTTCCAATCCCTTTAGTTCTTTTTGCATTGTGCATGTGGAAATGCTCTTACTTTCACTATTAAACATATCCCTGAGTTCTACTGTTGTTTTTCTGCAATTTGATTTCACCAGATGTTTAAGTGATCGCCGATCACGGTCATTCAAGATTTTTTTCTGACCACATTGCTACCTCAAAGATGATGTTTCCCCACTGTACTTCCACTTTTTAATAATGTGCTGGACAGTTCTTAACCCGATTTTAGTAGTTTCAGCAATCTCCTTAGATGTATTTTCTGCTTGATGCATGCCAATAATTTGAACCTTTTGAAACAGATTATCATCTTTTCCACAACCACAGGATGTGTCTTTCAACATGGTTGTTTAACAAATGAGAAGCTACTCACTGCATCAGGGTTAAATACCTTGTTGCCAGCACAGGACTCTCTTATAAATGAGACGGTGAGTCTCAAGAGACTATCCTGTCTAAATAAACGATTAATAATAATTAATAAAATAAATCCAGGTGGTGACCTTTTTTTGGCCAGACAGTGTATATACACTATATACACTATATAGACAAAAGTGTTCAGACACATTTCTTAATCAGTGAATTCAGGTGTTTCACAGAGTCCCATTGCCACAGGTGTATAGAATCAAGCATCTAGCCATGTAGTCTGCCTTTGCAAACATTTTTGAATGAATGGGTCAATCTAAGCAGCTCACTGAATTCGAGTGTGGTTCTGTAATAGGATGCCACCTTTGCAACTAGTCAGTTCGTGAAATTTCTTCCCTCCTAGATATTCCACAATCAACTGTTAGTGATATTATTGAAACATTTAGGAACCACAGCAACTCAGCCACAAAGTGGCAGACCACGTAAAGTTACACAGTGGGGTCGCTGAGTGTTGAGGAGCATAATGCATAATAGTCACCAACGCTCTGCTGTCTCCATAACTGCAGAGTTCTAAACCTCCTCTGGCATTAACATCAGCACAAAAGCTGTGCACCTTATGCTTCATGGCATGGGTTTCCTTGCACAAGCAGCTGCATGAAGCCTTCCATCACCAATCACAATGCCAATGGTCAGATGGAATTTTATAAAGCACATAGCCACTGGACTCTAGAGCAGTGGAAACATGTTCTGTGGAGTTATGAATCACGCTTCTCTGTCTGGCAGTCTAGTGGATGAGTATGGGTTTGGTGAATGCTAGGAGAATGTTACCTGCTTGACTGCATTGTACCAACTGTAAAGTTTAGTAGAGGATGGATAATGCTATGGGGTTGTTTTTTTTCAGGGTTTGGCCAAGGCCCCTTAGTTCCAGTGAAGGGAAATCTTAAGGCCTCAGCATACCAAGACATTTTGGACAATTGTATGCTTCCAATTTTGTGGGAACAGTTTGGGGAAGGCCCTTATCTGTTCCTACATGACTGTGTCCCAGTCCACAAATCAAGGTCCATAAAGGCACAGTTGGGTGAGTTTGGTGTGCAAGAACTTGACTGGCCCACACAGAGTCCTGATCTCAACCCCAACAGACACCTTTGGGATGAACTAGAAAGGAGATTGTGAGCCAGACCCTCTTGTCCTACATCTGTGTCTCACCTCACAAATGCTCTTCTGGATGAATGGGCAAAAATTTCCACAGACACACTGCAAAATTTTGTAGAAAGCCTTCTCAGAATAGTGGAAGGTGTTATGGCTGCAGGGGTGACCAACTCCATATTAATGCCTATAGATGTAGAGTGGAATGTCATAAAAGCTCCTGTAAATATAATGTGTAGTTGTCCGAAAACTTT
Organism: Scorpiodoras heckelii; assembly: GCA_028566435.1. Classification (NCBI taxonomy): domain Eukaryota; kingdom Metazoa; phylum Chordata; class Actinopteri; order Siluriformes; family Doradidae; genus Scorpiodoras; species Scorpiodoras heckelii. The sequence goes on along the minus strand of JAOVVH010000048.1, from coordinate 20,283,935 downwards.
TGTCTATATGGTGTATATGCAAATACTATTTTCATTATTTCATCCTCTTCTCTTGTGCCCCTGAAATCCATAGTGCTCTGGATGCAGAGAATGAGTTCCTGGTGCAAGAGGCTCTAGAGCGGCTGATGCAAGACCGCACAGTGTTGGTCATCGCTCACCGTCTCTCCACCATCCAGAATGCAGATTCTGTGGCTGTGCTAGACCAGCAGCATGTGGTGGAGTGTGGCAGTCATGCACAGCTTCTCAACATCCAAGATGGTCTCTTCCGCAAGCTCATGGAGAAACAGGCCTTTTTACAGAATGAGCAGAAGCTGGCTCTTGCCAAATAGAAGACAAGATTTTGAAATCTGAAGAAAGTACTAATGAAAATGAAAGTGTATGTATACTGACATACAGTGTCAAAAGAAAACCAGTGTGGTTTTATGTGAGTGCCTTGCAGTGAAAACTACCAGTCAAAAGTTTGCTCATAGAAAGATTTTTAGAATATTAATGAAGATTTTACTTTATGAAATAACAGTGGAATTATGGATAACAATACCAATGGAATTATGGGCATTGATAGCTCAGTGGTTAAGATGTTGGACTACTGATCATGAGTTCAAATCCCTTCACCACCAAGCTGCCACCAAGGGGGACCTCAGCAAGGCCCTCAACTGCTTGGCTGTTTAAAGTGAGATAAATATAGGGTGTTTCATAAAGTACGCAGTTTTTAAAAATGCAATAAATCAGCCAAAATCGAAGCAAAATTCAAAA
>JAOVVH010000048.1:20265231-20282891 GCA_028566435.1 Scorpiodoras heckelii | reverse complement strand
GTTGATCGGTCACTCTAAATTGCCCGTAGGTGTGAATGTGTGCATGAGTGTGTGTTGGCCATGCGATGGACTGGCAACCTGGTGTACCCTGCCTTCGCCCAGTGACGCTGGGATTGGCTCCAGCCCCCCGTGACCCTGACTAGTGGGATAAAGCGGAAGATGATGGATGGATGTTTAAAGTAAAAGCTTTTTTTCATGTTCTCCCAATTTCATGTTGGTTTCCTCCCACAAGGTCCTAAACGCCTTTGAGACACTGACAAAAATATGTATTCCATCTAGTGTGTACAAACATTTGACTGGTAGTGTATGTTTACTGAAAACTTGATGTCAACACTCATCTCCATTATAAGATAGAAGTGTAACAAACGCAAAGGACTATTTATTTAAGAACCTGCCACTGTACATGCAGTATAACTGGAAACAGTGCTTTTTTTAGACTCACAGATCATGACTGTATGCTTCTGTGATATTATTTGTTGAGTAACAGTAATTGAATATTTTAGACCTTTTCATACAGTAGAAAAATTCATATTAATACAATTTTCAGGATCATTATCATTCTACTCAAAGTTTAGTATATGATGCAATGCTCTTTTTTTTCCAGTAATAGACAGGTATGCTTTGAATTTACATAAAAAAAATTGGGATCTGGAGAAAACTCGTTATTATTGTGGATTCAGTTTTACTGTGTATAATGAAATGTTTGACAATGTTTGCCTAAACTGTGGTATTTCACCTCCTAAACAAATCACCTGGTCATTCCTGTATCAAAGATCAGCATATTGTTAATGTATGTTGAAAAAAGGTCAGCTGCTGTAGAGGAAATATAGAAGGATCCACCCAGAAATGTTGTTTTGCAGTCATCCTTAAAACTATTGACGTTCAACACAGAAATACTGTACAATGGATACTAGTATGAATGACCACCAAGTACAAACTAACCACCATTAGTAAAGCACCATTATAGAGATAAGTCTGCCATCAAAATAGTGGGAAGCGTTTGTGGGAAGAAAGAACATTTCTTTAAATATTATAATGTTAGGTGTGCTAACTGCTGCTGACAGAATGAATTAGTGTGTCAGGAAACGTCTCACAACTTGAGTAGGATTTGAGGATCCAAAGACATGTGATACCAAAAGAGGGCACTGTTGCTTTGACATTTTAGATGCATCTTCTGCAACCATCTATTAGTGCACAGTTATAAATAAAGCAAAGGTTATGATTTATATTAAATTAGTTACTCGTACCTGTTATAAACAAACTTAAACGTTTTGTGTTGTGTTATAATACATAGCGTTCAAAGCAGCATTTTCTCAAACTCAGTGTATGATTTCATTCCAGTTCACATTAGCACTAAGACGACGTTTAGATTATTGTTTAGACTCCTCTCCGGTTCAGGTTACTAAACTGCTCAGCTCTCTTGGTGATATAGAGCCTGTAACAGTTGCTCTGGCTATCCGGCCCTGATAAGCATATAACCTATAGAGTGGACTGTCAGAGCATCAAATCCACTCTCATTTATTTAAAGAACATGATAAAATGTATTCATTTAGTTAATAGGTCAACGATTAGCTCTCTTTGAGGAAAGGAAAAGAACCCGATAATGTATTTATAAGTAAAACATCAGTGTGCAACTACACCATAACTACATACTTATTCAGGATATACTAGGCTCGTGGACATAATTTGTCTCAAAATTTATTTGTAAATATTTATTATAATTTATGGAAACTGCATAACAGTCTGTATTGCACCAATACAGCCCTTTCCCAACTGATGTGTCAAGTCACTTACACACACATATACATACACAGCCTATATACACACATGAACGCAATATGTGATCATTAATATGAAATTCATTTTATTCATTTCAATATGCACAGATCTCCAAAACCGGAAACTGTTAAACAAGGAATGCTGTCGATATGACCATTGAATAGTAGTTTGTTAAACCTTTACAATAGAAAATGAAATATCACAATTTCATTATCTTCACAACACCACATAGTCTAATGCGAACAGCCCTATACACCCAGATTGTTGGCACTGGTTAAAGATATAGCTGGTGCTCTCCCAACTCCCAAATCCCAGTTTAATCCCTGATCTCAAATAACTATACAGGCACAGCTCTTGTCATAGCAATATAAACATCATTACATTCTCGTATCTCACACCAAAGACTATCCATAGCCCTTGCTTTGTATTATTTCTTTCCCACTTACATTAAATAAAAGGGCTGATTGCTTACCATAACGTTAACATAATGCTGCAGTCACTGAATTCATACATGGCTCTAATAACTTTCTTGTCCTAATCGCTTGCACCTACAGCTTTCAGTTATACCCTTCTGTCGGAACCCTCTCGCAGCAGCTGAATCCCACTACATAATCAGAAATGACAGCCTGCTCTCACTAGTAAAAGTCATGCCAGCGTAGTAAGATGCACCATGTGCGAACAGAGTGGTAGTGAAAACATACACTCCCCATATACGGCTCGAGCGCCGTGGCTTCACATCAGGACTGTCACCATATTAGGACAGCCGTGCAGACTTCCAACAGGGAGTCCCGTTCGCTCACCGCCCAAGAACCTAATATGGCCAAAGATTGGGAAAAAATCCAATTGAGCACATGGACCATGTTCAATGGGCGGGAAATGAAGGTGATCGGGTATAAAAGTTTGCCAAGGCCAGCAGTCATCCTGTAGCTGGAACCAGCAGAGGTTTCATTCTGCACTGAGCTTCATCTGAGAAGGGCACCACCAAAGGTAAGGAGCTCTGACCAAACCACACCATAGTCCTCGTGCAACAAGGACCGGAACAGGAAAATAATGTTGTCCTTTTTTTCTTTTTTTTTTTTCCATTTACGTTAATGAAATTATTTGAATGACCTAATGCTAGTTTTTCAAGGGTGATGCACAGTAAAAAGTTTAACGTGTTCATATATGTCAAGCTGGCGGATTTTGCTGTGCACGTGGTCCAAATAAAAACATAATAATAATAATAATAATAATAATAATAATAATAATAATAATAATAATAATAATAATAATATAAGAAGCGGCATATCAATTGTTGTGACAATACAAATATTTATGTTCAAACTCTAACCACAATTCTGTATTTAAAATGTATAGTTTCGATCATTTAACAAGAACCAAAAGATTTCAGACAGTTTATTCTCAGAGCACACTGTGATGTCTTTCTTAATACAGTATGAAATTGTATACAAAAACGTAAAACTAACCGATTTTTCAACGCTGTTTAAACAAATCTGATTAATAATATTATTATCATTTTATAATCATGTTATTTGTGTGATAGAAATCATTGTATAATTACAATGGTTAAAAGCATAGTATTGAACGTTTCGCCTATTTTCTTCTGTGCTGCATGTGCTACAAAGCACACGCTCAGTGATATGTGAATATGTGTACACACAGAACCTGCCAAGATGTGTGACGAAGATGAGACTACCGCCTTGGTGTGCGACAATGGCTCAGGCCTGGTAAAGGCTGGCTTTGCCGGTGATGACGCTCCCAGGGCTGTGTTCCCTTCTATCGTTGGTCGCCCCCGTCATCAGGTATGGCTTTATAAATTATACTATAATTCTTCACTGAGTTTTTTAATAATTAGATATTGTCGATGGTAAATAAATATTTAGCGTCATATTAAATTTTATCTTTCCTCTCCCTTAGGGTGTCATGGTGGGTATGGGTCAGAAGGACTCCTATGTAGGTGATGAAGCTCAGAGCAAGAGGGGTATCCTCACTCTGAAGTATCCCATTGAGCATGGCATCATTACCAACTGGGACGATATGGAGAAGATCTGGCACCACACCTTCTACAACGAGCTCCGCGTTGCCCCTGAGGAGCACCCCACCCTGCTCACTGAGGCTCCCCTGAACCCCAAGGCTAACCGTGAAAAGATGACCCAGATCATGTTTGAGACCTTCAACGTCCCCGCTATGTATGTGGCCATCCAGGCTGTGCTGTCTCTGTACGCTTCTGGCCGTACCACTGGTGAGAAGTGCATATTCACAAACTTTTACCTTTTTCAGTCCTACATACCACCAACAAATTATTATTATGACATCGTGCACAGAAAGTAGCAAAACGTGAGGCATGAACTTATCCCATCTTGCTGTGGTTTAGGTATTGTGCTGGATTCTGGTGATGGTGTCACTCACAATGTCCCCATCTATGAGGGTTATGCTTTGCCCCATGCCATCATGCGTCTGGATCTGGCTGGTCGCGATCTGACTGACTACCTCATGAAGATCCTGACTGAGCGTGGCTACTCTTTCGTCACAACCGGTAAATATTATCTTTCTTTCTTGATGCTTTTATCTTTAACAGGTTGATAATAAACATATTTAAATTGCTTTTTGACTCACACAATTCTCCACTACAGCTGAACGTGAGATTGTGCGTGACATCAAGGAGAAGCTGTGCTATGTTGCTCTGGACTTTGAGAATGAGATGGCCACCGCTGCTTCCTCCTCCTCCCTGGAGAAGAGCTATGAGTTGCCTGATGGTCAGGTTATCACCATTGGTAATGAGCGTTTCCGCTGCCCAGAGACCCTCTTCCAGCCTTCTTTCATTGGTGAGTAACAGCCTCTCCTTAACACAGGCTATGTCTACATATGTTAGCCTCACTTTACAACATAGGCTATGTCTACATATATCAGCCTCTCTTTACAACATAGGCTATGTCTACATTTCTTTACAAACTGTGTGTTTTTCTCTTATATTGATCATCATCTTTTTCTGAAAAGGTATGGAGTCTGCTGGTATCCATGAGACTGCCTACAACAGCATCATGAAGTGTGACATTGACATCAGGAAGGATCTGTATGCCAACAACGTCTTGTCTGGTGGTACCACCATGTACCCTGGTATTGCTGACCGTATGCAGAAGGAGATCACTGCTCTGGCCCCCAGCACAATGAAGATCAAGGTAATGCATTACTGTATTTTCTCACATATATCTTCATTCCACACCTACAGGGACCACTTCTGAAATATAATCCTCTCTCTTTTATTCCAGATCATTGCCCCACCTGAGCGTAAGTACTCTGTATGGATCGGTGGCTCCATCTTGGCTTCCCTGTCCACCTTCCAGCAGATGTGGATCACCAAGCAGGAATACGATGAGGCTGGACCCAGCATTGTCCACCGCAAGTGCTTCTAAATCCACCATCATCATTATCATCTGTGTCTACTCGCCATAAACCGAGCAGCAGTGGAGCACTCCGTTGGCAAGGGACAGATTTATTTAAAATTTATTTTGTAAACCTGTGTTACACAATAAATATACTTCAGTGAAGATTAAGCAACATCAAGAAGATCGACATGCTATGTCATACAGCATAATGTGAAATGTACATACAATATTTATTAAAGTCCATTATTTGGTATCATTTTGATTTTGGGCATTTTGTGTCTATGGCTATTATTCTATTTGCAAAGCACATGCCTTTGTTGTTCCTTGTCCTTTGACTAAATCCCATTCAAATCATAGTTACAGCACACATTTAGCTACTTCAGGGAAATTAAACTCAGTATGGATATATATTACATAATAATTCATAACTGTAGCCATACAATAGCCTCCCAGTACCTCTTCTCAGTTACACTAACATGTAATTGCTCCAAGAAAGCACAAAGAGTGGTCACTAAGGTCATTTATTGCTCCAAGAAAGCACTAAGAGTGGTCACTAAGGTCATTTCTATTTTAACACACACTACCGTGTGAATGTATTTGAGGTGAGTGAAAGCTGACACACCAGTTATCTTAGCTATGTTGGGCATGTTTTCTTCTTTGAACCATATCTTTTATTTGACCCTTGTCAGTAACTTATAGTCTACATAACAGGCTTATAAGAACATGAGACATGTTTAAATGTATTCCTGAGGCTCAGCGAGTTAAAACTTGTCAGTCCTCTGGAGTGTCTTTTTTCTTTCTTTTTCTTTCTTACAGTAAATATTGATACTATGCCCATATCTAATGTATTAATTTCTGTGTTTGCAATCAGCTGAGATTCTAGGGCTTCTCAGCATTTACTTCAAACTCATGTTAATTTAATTCAATTCTATTTACTTGGTGCTTGCAAAAGTAAACAATTTCACAAAGAAGCTTTACAGAAATGTCAAGGAAAATCTCACTGTGACAATATAAGGAGGAAACTTGAGAGGAAACAGACTCAAAATTAAACCCATTATCTTATGGGTGACACCAAATAGTGGGATTATAAATCATTACTCTTCTTAATTTGTATAATATAAAGTCAAGCAGTACTAACACATTCATTAGTATCAAACAGTACTAACACATTCATTCATTCATTATATTGACTGCTTATTCCTGTCTCCAGGGTCATAGGGCGCAAGGCGGGATCAACCCTAGACAGGGCGCCAATCCATCATAGGGCACATGCACATTCTTACACTAGAAGCACTTTAGAGGAACCAATTAACCTAATATGTATGTCTTTGGACTGTGGGAGGAAACTGAAGTAGAGACATGCAGACTCCACACAGAAAGGACCCAGACCACTCCACCGGGGGATTGAACCCGGGACCTTGCTGTGAGGCGATGATGTTACCCACTGCACCACCGTGCTGCCCCAGTAATAACACATTTGTTTAAAATAACATGCAAAAGTCCAGACCAATTTGGGATTAGATCACTGTTCAGCTATCTAATTTTATATTTCAGACTGCCAAGATTTTAGTTTATTTATCTACATTTTTATGCAGACAGTAAACATCCACAACTAAAAAATGCCCACAGAATGATTAATTCTGTGTTCAGTAAAGTAATGCAATTCATGGTATTTCAGGTTCCTTATTTAAGAGGGGCACAGGGAGTCCAAACTTGCTGTCCAGGGGCATTGTGTGCCCCAGACCATCCCTAGAAACACAAATGTCAGACCAAATGGCAAAACAAATGGAACAGATCTGAAAAGTGGACTACTACTGTTGAAAATCATGCTTGGTCTTACAGCATTTGACAGACACATTTATCCAGAATGACTTACATTTATCTCATTTATATATCTGTGTAGGTGGAGGTTAAGGGCCTTGCTCTAGGGCCCAACAGTGGCAGATTGGTGGTGCTGGAATTTGAAGTCATGATCTTCTAATCAGTAGTCCAATGGCTTAACCACTGAGTTACCAGGTTGATCTGGGTAAAGTGGTAGACCATTTTTTTTGTTGCTGTTTCCTTAGTACTTGAATAAATTGACCAAGGCATGATTAAGATTTGAGAATACTGTTTACTGTTATTTTATTTTCAAAGGCAGTCCACCTGTTTGACAAGCTCAGGCTGTGTAACGACTTTACACAGCTGGTCAGTCCAAGATGGATTTTTCAGCAGGGAAGATTTAGTTCACTGCCATCATTCTTGAAAATAAGGAACACTTTGATATTTTTTTATTTCAGTTATATATGTTTTTTTTCCCCTTTAGAAGACTGTATGCTTGTATCGAGACTCGAGTCTATTCTCCACCTGTTGCTCTCACCAGCGTCGGGCTTTAAGCAGTGGGCGGAGCTAAAATCAAATCAGGAGCACAACAACAGGGAAGGGTCGCATTATCGAGCCCACCTGCCGCCTTTCGCTTGGTGTGCAACCTGAAACCGTAAGTAAAATCCCAGATACTCTTCTGTACCCACATTTGGATCGAACTGACATGACACAATGGCGGGATTTTATCCATCAGCGTTCGTTTAAAAATATCATGGCGGATGGTTGTTGACTTGTTTAAAAAAAAAAACAGTTCAGATCGGCATCATATCAACTGCAGGCTTCTAATAATAAAGTGGACACCGATTTAAAAATACAATGCATGTCTAATATGCGCAGTGTACATAATGAAGCATTTCTGTGGACCTGAAACCTCAGGCTACAGTGTAGTTGACACAAGGGACGATACGTGTGGTTCAGTGTGTAAACAGACGCAATTATTGATAGGCAGTATAAGTGACAGGATTATCTTGTTACTGCACCGCGCTTGTCTGTGTGAATGGGCTGAAATCCTCGGTTTGAACAGACATTATATGGAGATTAAACAGGAGGATAGACTTAAGTATATAAACGAGGGGTGTGACAATGCGCTGTCACGAGCAGCTGCTCTGTGATTGGCTTCCTCCCAGGAAAGGGCTGGTCCTCAAGACGTGTTTTGATTTCAATGTCGGGCGCCAGAGGAAGACGTTCATGTGCTATTGAAACGCTTATAAAGACCAATTTACCGACCTAACCGTCACCCACGAACCTCTTTAAGAGCCTCGGAGCCTCTGATAAACGAATTCTGTACTTAACCCTATCAGGTATAAGTATCCTTTCTCCTAATAGAAGAGAAAAGGGCGGATCCATGGTTGATGGTTAGTAGTTTGTACTAGTTTTTGGCACTAACTATTTGGGCCATATACTCATACACACCGGTTTACATTGTCTTTTGCATGAGTAGAAAGTGTTAGAAAGATATCAACATACACCATGCTAACTAGTTAACCTAACTAGCAGACACTAGTAGGCTTGTTGCATATAAGGACGTTGTAATTACAGCTTTGCGACTAGGAAATGCTTTTGGGGAGCACCGTTGCCTCACAACAAGAAGGTCCTGGGTTTGATCCCAGCTGGGAGCCGTCTGGGTCCTTCCTGTGTGGAGTCTGCATGTCCTCCTCATGTCTGCGTGGGTTTACTCCGGGTACTCTGGCTTCCTCCTACACTCCAAAGACATGCAAGTTAGATGAATTGGACATACAACATTGCCCCATGACTGTGCTTGAAAGTTGAACATGTGTACAGAGGAAAAATCTGTGTATCGATGTAACCTTGTGCTTGTCATGAATAGCCACTGAAATGACGTTAAAAAAAAAAACAATGACAAAACAAACATGTACACTGTGTCCTAGGCAAACGTAATTTCACCTTCTCTTTAGCAGGAACATGGTGACCAAACGGCTTAGGTCCGAATATATGAAGAAATTTAAGGACCCGAAATGGGAAACGTACGCGAAGTGTTATGAGAATTTGGTGGTCTACAGACTATCGAGGCGAACCTTGGAGCAAACACACAACCCGTGGTTTTGGGAAGAAGGTGTAAGCGACACAGAGTCCAGTGGCAGGTGTACGCCTCAGGAGACAACTAAAGATTATAGGGTGCAGAAGGAGGAAAAGGCATCAACAGCAAAGGAGACAGCAGGGCACGAAGAGATTGGAGCAGAAGAGGCGAGAGAACCTGACACGAGCCAGATTAAAGGTAGGATAATATTGTCTAAACCTTGTCAGTACCTTGTAAAGCCCAATCAGTTATTGTTATCCATAATATCTCTCGAGATACAGTGTCCTCAGGATCATGATGCTTCACTGAAACAACACCAGTGCTCTGTAGATAGGCCTTATGTGTAAATAAGGGTAAAGCAAGAATGATGTGGTTGCAATGCCATAGTTTTAGTTGAACAATAAATTCACTGGACAGTTAGAAAAATTTAGAATAGTGCATTCTGAGCTAAGGATGCACAAACCTATCGCGTTTTTGACAGCTGGGTTCTCTGCAAGCTTCTCTCGCCAAGTTCTTTGGCAAAACCTCAGAATCTTGATAGAGATATACTTTAAAATATATGTAGTGTTTACATGAATGATCAATGGTATAAGGCAGTATAACATTAATAACATAAAATAATAATAGTGGGAATTAGAAAAGATGTCAGATTTCATTAGATATTTACGCACATGTACGCACACTATCAGACCTGTGAACAATATTAGGCTGATACGTACCGCTGAACTTTTAGGCTACTGGGGTTTTATAATTAATGTATGGCATTAAGTAACCCATCTTACAGAACAACAGTTGGAGAAAATTCTGCCTTCAGTAGTTTAGTTGGGTTGTACTCTCCAAAAAGGCAAACTCTCAACTAACCACTTTTTTTTTTACAGAACAAGTAATAGAAGATGTCAACCCTCAGGAAAAGGAGGAAGAGAAAGGCACAGCACTCGCCACTGTTGCCCCTGTCATTCCACCAGCAAAGTATACCTGTATTCAGAGCAAAACTAAAAGTAAACCATCAAGCCAACACAAGCCAACCCGAACTAAAGCCAAACATCACATCACCAAGGACATTGACAAAGAAAGCAGACATCCTTTTGCTATGTATGGCTCAGGAGAGAAACAGGCAGATATGGCCTCAAAAAGAACACACAATGTTGGTCCATCTGCATCAACCAAGGAGGTGAGCTGCTCCTCAGCTGCAAAATGTTATTTCTATGAGCAAACAAACTGGGCAAAACATTAGATTACAGTAGATCAATACAACTTTAAGTACTTGTGAAAAATCTTTTTTTTTCTGTTGACGAATGGGATTGAGCATTTCTTTCTGGACAAGGCTGTACCTAGGAAGTGATTTTATTTGTGTACATGAAACAAAATTTTAGGTTAACAGACAGTGTGTGAACTGTTTCAGTCATAAAATGGTTTACAGGACTTGATTCAGGTTTTGTTCATGAGTCTCATTTCCTCTCTGCTTAGATCCATGAGTCAGCACTACGAGCAAAAGCCAGACGAGAGGTTGAGAAACAGATGAAGCGAATGGACAAGCGAAGAGCAAAATCAGCTGACTTGGAAAAGTCGAATAAAAGCAAACCCGTCCCTGATTATAACCCCTGGATGACCGAGTATATGCGCTGCTTCTCTGCTAGGTCACAGTAAATCTCTAAAACTACAAGCAACATTCCTTCCCATCACAGGTACAGATGTGAATGCAGCTTGTCTTGTCTTCCTAAATGGTCAACGTATCATAAAAATCAAATGTCAGAAATATATTGTCTGTGCTATTTATTTGATCTTACTTGGCGAATTTGCCACACCTTTTGAATGGTATTAGTTATCAAAGTTTTAACAGATATCAGGGACCAGTAAAGTAATGGATTTTATATGCCATTTTAAAGCCACTGTTAGGCACCACAGACTCTCTGAGTTTGCCAATGAGACAATCCATGAAAACTGCAGCCATTGCATCCATGTTACACTCGTAACATTTCATGCAGGGTAGAGTGAAGTTACTTAATTAATAACTGTTGCAACTACATAATCATAAAAACTAACTGCATAATCCTAAAAAATTAAATAACTGATATGGGCTTACCTTAACTTCTTAGTGATGCAGTCTGTACCCAAGAAAATCTTGACTTCTTTCTTCTGAATGCTAATTTTAATTGTGTTGAAAATAGACTAAAGAGTTATCTTGAAATATTTAACAGATATTGATATTGGTCCAAATAGTTATTTTCCTACTTCTATTTATGTTATTTATTGACTTAAGTTCATTGTTGTTTTCAGGTCCTTGTGTGTTACATATTCAGCGCCTCATAACATGCCTCATGCTGCATGACATTACACTGATGATCATGTCGGTGGGAGTGTTCTTTAAAAATCTCGTTCTAAAATTTTATCCTCATGCAACATTTTGGCTGCAGTTTTCACGGAATGACCCCAGTGTTAAAATATATGTTGGATGTTTTATGTGCATTGGTGCAGAACCTCAGAACTGGCCTGCCGTGTGCAGTCATCAGCAACAGAAGCATTTAGTGCAAAATAAAACCTACCGGTAGTTTTAACATTGTTCAACAATTGTAACTTGCATCATAAGCACATGAATACTGTACTGAAGGTGCAGGCTAGATTGTAGACTCCAGTGTTTTTATTTTTCTAGAAAACATGTCAGTTTTTCAGGTTTGTATTTGGCCCTGGGTTTCATATTGACATTTTCCTACCACTTTTTTATGTCTGGTTATGTAAAATTATCAAATGTCAAAGCATCCATTGTCCTAATTTTACTGTATAGTTTGAGAAAACTCCTGGTTTACATGAAACCATTATCTTCATTTTTTGACCTGTCATTATGTCCCCAACACTTTTCAAAGTTTACAAAAGTTCTGGTCATTATCTACATTGTGTATCTTAATTGAAGTGAGCCAAAAGCTTTGATAAAATATCTCTGGTTTAATGTGAAGGTGTATAATATATTACTGTTCAACAAAAATTACATAATGCTACAGATATGTGTAATATCTTTTTCAGGGAGGGATTGTAGCACTGTAGCCCTGCAGTTTCTTCTCCATGAGTTATGTGTGTAGCGCTGTGGTCTAAATCACACATGGTTCATAAATGATGCAGAAAATACAAAGAGGGATTGATTGGAACATGATGTTAAAATAACATGAAATGGCATGAATTGCATGTATTACCCACCAGGTTTTCCTTTTCTACAGAACAGAACCAAATGGGGCACGAGTATACTCCATTGTTACTGTAACATGACAATTAACATCCTAAAAATCTGCTTACCTTGTAATAGTGGATTGGGTCACCACTGATACCAGGTTTTGTGAAGACAAAAATGACAGTATTACTGAAGGATGCTAAATAAGGTAATTTTCTGTATTGTAATAGTGATTTGTTTAGTAGTGACTTGTTACAGTGGTAATGAAGCCATAATGTTGCTTCTGAGCCAAAGAAGCACAAAAGAGGTCATAGACTTGGGGCTTGCTGTTTTTGTCTATATGTGAATGTGCAGTTGTGTATTTGAACAGTGAGAGTGGATTATAAATCACTCACTGCAGATTTGTGGAGACTTTCTTTTCTTTTTTTTTACACTTAGTATTCCAGTACACATTACTTGAAAACTTTATAGTTGTGAGTGTTAAGTCAGTGTAATCATGATGTATTTCTCAAATGTATTAATAAAACCTTTTTTAGTTTTATCATGTTGTTTATGTATTTTTTCTATTACATTTATTATTCACAGCTATGCCATCCAGAATTATTGTACAAGATGGAAATACACATAAGGAAAATCATTATATTAAAATAATTTAATATAATATTAGAATATGTCTTATAGGAGTTTATCAGCGTAAGCCAGCAGATGTTACCAAGTAATGCTGGACCATATTGTAATTATCTTTCATCACAATAATGGTTATAATATTGCAACATACAGTATATGAACTGGTCCTAGCTTTGCTTCCATCTAGTCGTTTTACATTTGTTTAAAAAAAATGTAAACCACAAAACATGCTTATTTCGTCTCTCCTAAAAAAAGAGTCATTTCTTAAACACAATGAACCAATAAAATAATGCAAATATCTTGTATGGCCTGTGAAGCATGTGCTCCCATTAACACTTAACTGTAAACACCTTCAGCAGTGTATGCATACAACGTTGAAACCACAGTATTTTCCACTCCTTGTTCTCAGTAACACAGCTGGGTTAAGAATAAATTATATGCAGAACATATATTTTCCAAAAATGTATGAATGAAGCTGAATGCAGATACATAGCAATTATATATATAATTTTTTACAATTACAAATTTGAGACTACATTTAATAACACTTGGCATGAGTTAGTCAAATGAACATTTTCAAACAGGACAACAGCATTTAGGTATGCTGTGTAAGGTATCACTATGCAACCGTGACTTCTCGATGTAGTTCATTTTTTAAAATATTTTTCACTACTATATATATGAATATAAGATAGGTCTGTGACTCATTATACACTATAATTTGATATTAAAATGAACATAATTTCTGATATCTATTGATTATGTTCAAAAACAACATAAGTAATATAATGGAATTAAAGAACAGTGCATGCTTTCCAAAGAAAGCAATCACATTTATAAAAACATGGCATATGTCAGTATATTACTTTACCAGGTCAAATTACATATCTGTTATTTGGGAAAAAAATAAAATAAAATAACTGTTTTCAGATATGTCCTAACCAACAGCACTCCTGAGCTGATAAAACCTAATCATTTAAGTTATAGAAATGCAGTCCATAAACATGCTTCAAAATAATGATTTAAGTTCTTCTATACACAAGACCTTGATAGTTTAATGGAAGTAGGACAGGAAACAGAGGGTTAAGTGGGTCAAGCTCAGTGCAGATTGTTCAGCATGGGCCTAGATTCATCATCCTCAGTTGGTGTCTTTGCCTCGGCCCGCATTATTCTTAAGCACAGCAGCATCCCAAGATCTCAGACTTGTCCGAACCGAAGTGAAAGGATGGAGAGGGAAGAGATTCTCTGCTGTTTTGGGTCTGTCGTTCCATTCCCAATCTAGCCTTCACGAAACATTTTCTGTAGAGAAATCAGTGAAACCTTGAAAATGAGTAACGAATAAAACACAGCAGGATATGAAATTATAAGAAAATAATCAATGTTGTGCTGGTGTAATATATTGCAGACAACAATTTCTTCCAGCAATTACAATTTTTTAAATCAGATACAGAATGGCATGTCTTCCTTTTCCACAGTTTACATCACAGCCCTTTACAGCTCTTATCACTTACATTATAAAAGCTATAAAGTGTCATCACCTCACAAGCCTCTCTTAAATTTAAGAAAACAAATTTGGTCATGTTAATGCTGCAAAATGCTGACACTCCCTCCTAAGAGAAAACAATATCAATGTTTATTATTATTCCTTGATAAATAACCTTTTTAAATCAATTTATTTGTCTTAGATTGTGTGGAGTGTCCACCCTACTGTAGAAATTAATATAAGCCTGCATTCTGAATAACTTTACTACACTATTGTCAGAGAATGCTGGTATAGAAGATTAATTAACACCTTCTCACCAGTCAGAATCAAAAATTCAAAAGTGCTGTGGTATAAATGTAAACAAGTGCCTACACTCTTAAAAGACACTACCCGAAGGACCAAGACATAAAATTAATTAACCATATGCACAATTACCATTCACATAATAATAATTTGCTTTGGCTTTAAAATATTTGACTTAATATTTGGTATCCTCTATATATATATGTTCATTTGTCAGGCAGTGGAACTGTGTATCCTTATTTAATTGATAAATTACACAGGCAATAAATCAAGTTTAACATATGTGCTGAAACTTATTTTGCAAATCCGAGCCAGATCATTTTTCAAAAAGTTCTTAGTTATCAAAAAGGAAACCCAAACCAGAGACCCAAAACCTATCACCTTCGTATACGTTTCTGTGTATTGAGTATAAAGTTGTCTCTACGTTGCTGCATGTTAATTAGACTTCTCCTTTCATAGATACCTTGGGTCCTGGACCACCTTAGATCTCTATTTCTGGTTAGCATTCCAAAGTAGCCAAATAAGGTGCCTAAGATACTAATGGTCTGGGAAGGACACAGAGAGTCTGGAGTTAAATATAACCAATAGTCTGCACTGTTCTGTATTTGTGAGTGAGTGCAGTCTAACTGATCATTTCTAGGGGTGGGAAAAAAGGTTTAGGCAGTTGTTCTTACTCTAGTTGGGAAAGACGCTAACTCTGGGTGTGCATGTGTGAGTGTGTGTGGGGGAGGATTGAGAAGGACATGCTTAGCGTGGCTCAGCATCGCTGTGTCATCGTCACTCAGGCATGCAGAAGCAAACTTGATCAGGGCTCAGGGGGCATTAATGACCAAAATAGCCCCCTATATTAAAGTGGACTCCGCCTTCCCTGAGCAAACTAAATACAGAACAGATGCTTCTGCGTTGCTACCACCAACATCCTTTTACAGACAAGAAGGAAAGGAAGGGGAAATCATACAGGACATGCCATTATAAGAGATTAGGAGTGTTAAACTCCAAACATGGGGTGGCTACAAGGATTCAGATTTTCACTCTTCTAACATATCAAATTTAGCTAATTAGCTGGTGGGCTGAATCTGGTCAACGTATGGTCAACGAATCTGATCAATCTGGTCAACGTATAGAGTGTTTTTATCAGTGGGCATTGTACCAAAGCAGCTTTGCCAAAACATAAAATCTGACAACTTTTAAATTTCTATACATTTGATCCCTAATGAGCAAGCTGGGAGCATGAAATACAGAAGTGACCATACTACATATAGTAATCATGATTTTATGTCATATTATATACTGCATAATTTTAAACCGATCCTTAAACACACTCCTAGAAAGGCTGAGACTGAAATTATGAATGTAAATAGCAGAGACAATAAGGCTCAATAAAAATAATTTTCTGATTTCTTACATTAATACATCATGTAAATTTGATCAACTATTTATAGAAATTACTAATAAAAAATAGTTTGTTGTGAAATACTAATATACTAACATGCACACAGTGTAACAGAGTTCAATCCTGGCACAAGCAAGATGCAAATATCTAAGAACTTCTGTTACTAAACGTAGAACAAATCTGAAATATCTGAATATGACCCATTCTATCCCTTATGAAAACTCTAGGAAGCCTTGCTATTATTAGCAAGTGTAGTGTTTTAAGAGCTGTGTATACGAGCAGCAATCCCTCCCCACTGCATCTGTGATATCTACAGGGCAAAGGTGACCAAGTTTGTCTCAGATGCCTGGGTTCAAAATGCCAGAGGTACACACATGGACTTGGCAAATATTTTCCTTACTCAGCCTTAATGATGCAGCCCCAACACAGGTGACGAAATTCCACAGAACCATGTTCTGATTATTCACATTTTGTCTCACCTGGCTGTTGGCCTCTAACAACCGCACTCCTGCACGCTTTCAGCCTGAGCTCGTCTTGGGGAACGAAGCTGCCGTAGCGCTGCATCGCCATACTGAATTCCTGAACCCATCCGCTCTGGATCCAGTTCACCTGACCAACACAACAAAATCCTGTTAGAGGAAGATATTCTAAATGACATGACACGCTCTTTCAGTTTGAACTTTGTGCTTTTACCTGATTCTATTTTGTTGAGGATTTTGCGTGCACACTGGACAAAGGCCTCTTCCACATTTTCCCCTGTTAAAGCACTGGTCTCTAAAAACATGAGCTCTAGAATACACAAATATATAAGCTTCATTTTATTAATTAAACACTGTAAATAGATAAACCTCTAGTGATCTGATTCGATATTGGTTTTGATTACATTAGTAAGCTCTTTTCCATATAGATCAAGTTTCTTTTGGAGGGGAGTGAGAGTTGGGCACCCTGTACTGAAATAAGAGCATGGTAGCCCTGAGGATGTTGGCGCTAATTACAATCCTGCAGTGGCCTCTTGTGGTGCATAGTTGTAAGTAATATTTGTGGCATGACTTTTACAACAGTTATAACTACAAAAGATTTAAAAATAGCCCAGATTTATACAATAAGGTTTTGTTTAATATTTTGCAAATCTAAATAAAACAGCTAAAATGCTATTTTAATATTTAGTTTGGAAATTGTTGTTTTTAATTCATATTAGGTAGTAATGTTCAAAGCATGTGATATTAGTAAGCTTCAGTGTACATACTGCAGAATTGTATATTTCTAGCCAGACGCACCATTCTCCTGAGCAAAGCGAGATGCCTCCAGAAAGGTGACCTCCCGATCAGCATCCAGATCCTTCTTATTGCCACACAGTATTATAACAATGTTCTGACTGGCTAGCATCCTGGCATCTGTCAGCCAGTTGGTCAGAGCATTATATGTCTCCCGACTGATATGAAAAGAAGAAATCACAGAAAATAATTAGTAGTACAATTTGTATATCATTAGGGCTTTTTAAATAAATGAAACAGGCAACAAGAACACTTTACACCAAAACAAGATGAGGTATACAGTGAGGAGAACAAGTATTTGATACGCTGCCGATTTTGCTGGTTTTCACACTTGCAATGCATGTAGAAATCTGT
>JAOVVH010000048.1:20226590-20236723 GCA_028566435.1 Scorpiodoras heckelii | reverse complement strand
GCCCTACACCATACTAATAAATTATTGTGGTCTAAAACCAGGTGTTTCAGTTTCATTGTCTAACCCCTGTATATACTCGTCTTTTTCTGGTTGGCGCAAAATCATTATGAATAATCCAGTCTGCACACCACCAAGGTGAATTGGTTTAGTCTTGACTTTCAGCTGACAGTGTTGGGGGATGAATTGATGCTCAAGTACCAAATCAGCAAACACTAATTGATAAGATAACGTCTATTCCATCAGGTGCCCAGTTTAGGAAAAAGAGGAAAGAAGAGGAGAAATGCACAAAAGTTAAAGGTATGCAGCTATGTCATCTCTTTATGACTATAATATTATGCATGTAATGAAATAGTCTAACATAGCAAACATGTTTGTTAACCTTAGTGGTTAACCTTTGTGGCTGTTGCATGGATTGCTCTGCTATTACACATAGGGTGAAAATATTCTGTATACCATTTGATATAACTTCACACAGTTCCACCATGATAATAGGTTACAGCCTAACTAGCACATTACTGATTTGGTTAACCTTCAATGATGATGTAATTGATGACTTTGTTACTTCACATAATGTGTGTTTATTTGTTTATGTGTGTTGAGGGGTACAAGCTAGAACTCTTAGAGGCATAACACTGATTTTGTTATAAGTTACTGTTAGTTATAGTTATTTTATAGTTAATTTATAACACTAGTATATGTCCCCACTAGTATATGGCTTTTTTTGTTCCTTGCTAGACAACAAACAAATATTGTGCAGCTGTGTGTCCTTATGTCCGATGAGGATGCTGCTCAGAGCATGCACAACATGGTAGTCACATTATGTTATTTTATATTGATGTGTATTAGTACTTTGCCCCATCCTAGACTGCCACCTCAATAAACTCTTTGGATTTAACCCGGCCACCACATTGTAAAAGGTTTGGCTCCTGCCACTAAAAACTCTTAACATTTAGCAATATAGACATTCAAAGAACGATGTGAAATTATCAATATTTTAATTGCTTAATTTAGTTGTTTAATTGACACTACTGCAGTAACCACATTTTTATTTTAGAGACTAGAGCACATTTAACATATTAAAGGTGGAAGAGCGCGTCAGCTGATTCCATCCTATAAGTGTGTCGGGATTTTCTAGTGAAGAAGCATGAATCACCATTTCCAGGAAAACACTTGCTGCTTTCACATTGTGTCAGCAGAGAAAAGATGAAAACAAGACAGTGTGTGGAGGCGTGACAGAGTCCTGGAGCTGAGCCAAGCATGAGCTGGGTGAGAGCAGAGGTTCCCAAATCCCACCATAACAACATATATCAGCTCAAGCACACAGAAGGGGATGATAAGTGACATAAAAAAGACAGCACAAAACTAGTTTAGACACCTGGATTATTTGTTATTCATTCATTCATTCATCTTCAGTAACCACTTTATTCTTATCACACAACCATAAAGTTTGAGTCTGCACTATATAACTGTTGTCCGTCACAGACACATGATAACCCTGATGCTGATGGCTCATCTTCAAAGAGAAGCAAAGAGACATTTGGCCATACCTACAGCAAAATTTATCTCAAGTGGATGTGAAAAGTGGCGGTGAGCACAGGGATCATTTTCCAAACTGGGATCTGTTGTCTTTAGTTGAACAATGACTGAAACAGAAACAGAAGCTAGGGTCAGAAGAGATGGACAGCCTCAACAAAAGACTTTCACTGCTCAATGCAACAAACTGAAGGTAGATTTGCAAACAGCTGTGTCTTTGGAAGTTTGGCAAATGGCTTGTTTAAGACTAGCTCTTCCTATTTTGAATGCATAAGCTTGAATTTAACACACACACCAACGCACACCATGTTGCTGTCTCTGTTAGCCATATTCACACTGATATTCAGATTTTGGAAACTTACTCATTCATCACTAATATGTGTAAAGCCCTTCATAGAGCTCAAGCTCTGTAAGGATGAAATTTTTTCACCCCACTAGGTATACAGTTGTAATAGTGAGAATACTGCTTTATAAAGCAGATTTTAGCTGTCTACTTAATATAAACAGTTGTTGCATAATAATTGAATTTATTAATGGTGAGTTGTATTAGCATAAATGTTTCCAATGTAATATTTGCTCACTTTGGGCAATGTGCAGGAATACCTGCTGCATCACACTGACCTAAACAAGGCTGCAAAGTTACTCTGCAATCAGAAAATGGATAACTACTGTGAGTCAGAGATATTGTGAAACATTAAATATAATGTTTAACTGTCTGGCCAGTAATGCAGTCAGCTTGGTTTTGCATATATAAGAATTAAATACGTGTAAACATATTGTGACTATATTCCTCAATATAAGTGAGGAGTAAAACATTATGGAGCAGGCTGATATAGAAAAATAATCTATGACAGGTAGAGTAATGTTAATACTGCAAAGTGGTAAGACTCCATACAAGTTTTATAAATATGCTGGCTAGTTGCTTATGGGTATTCAGTTCAATTCACTTCAATCTTATTTCTAAAGTGCTTTTAACAATGGACATTATCCCAAAGCAGCTTTACAAAGACATAAAATCCAGACATAACTTTTAAATTATATACAATTTATCTTTAAATGTTATCCCTAATTAGCAAGCCAGGGTCGATGGTGGCAAGGAAAAATTCCCTGAGATGTTAAGAAGAAGAAACATTGAGAGGAACCAGCCTCAAAAGGGTAGCACTGTCACTTAACATCAAGAAGGGTTCAATTCCCTGACCAGGTGGCCAGTGTCCTTTGCATGTTCACCCCATTTCTGTGTGAGTTTCTTCCCACAGTCCAAAGACATCCAGGCAGGACACCTTGTGTCAGGCAGTTGTGTGTGTGAGTAAGTGAATGAGTAGTTGTATAATATATAAATCTGTGAGATACCTTGTTGTAGATATCAGAGCAATTTGCCAACAATTACATTTTTCCCTTAATTAAAGAACGATAAATCATACTATATGATTTTTATATACATTTATGTCACGCTGTTGTGGCATGCCCATGAAACAAATTAGTTGTAAACAATTGTTCCCATATCACCCTCTTTTTACCTGTCTCTTGACATTAATAAGACAAAAAAAAAACAAAAAACAAAGCATGACATACTACCAAGAAACCCAGAAAGCACAAAGACTCTCTTGTGGTAGAAACCATAAAGGACGAGCTTTAACTCTGCCTGTTGCAAAGTGCTGAGAGTAGGGAGTTTGTCCATAATTTTTAACTAAATATCTCCTCACAGAATCTCTCACTATATTTACAATTACATACTGTATGTTGTTGATGTTGATGTTGTAATACAAATGTACAGTATATTAGAACAAGCATATTAATATCAACCTGGGATTTGAATTATAGCCAAAATATGATGCCAGATATGATGTTATGGAATTTTTTCTTCTATTTAATCAGATTTGAGAAGTCAGCTAAATTGTGGTCCAAAGAGAATATAAAGATGGGTGGCACATTAAAGGAAAACATAAACAAATGTTTTAGCAAGATGCTGGACCACTACAAGCTCAGATCAGCTTCAGTACATCAGTTAGCATCTATTCTTCCAAAACACATTCACTCATTTATTGTTTTGATGATGATGATGATGATGATGATGGTAGAGTGCTGTCTTACACGACACATAGGTGTCTTCATCAAACCATTCAGTGAATTCTTGTGTCCTGTGGATGGGGCGGAGTCATCCTGCAAGAGACCACTGCCATGAGAAATTGCCATGAAAAACGTTTTATTTTAGGGCAAGCATAATCAGTCAGAAGGGCTTTCTTTAGATTTTCTGTGACTTTTCACTCTAAGGGGACAAGTGACTGCTCCCATGGAATGACAGAATGACCATTTTTCTTTTAATTTGTCACCCATCTGTATGTTTAATCTGTCAGCTGCAGTGATTTCATAAAGGCTGTGATGCCTTGTGTTTTTAATTAATTAATTCTTAAGCACTTACTCATTCCCTTTCCTGTAGCTGGTTATCACAGCACATTTTAAAATGGTGCCTGCCTTTAGTTAGTATGAGACTTGCTTTATTTTTCTATCCTATATGAAGTCCACAACAACTATACAGTGTAACTGTGTTACACAGTGGAATTCTTGACAACCTTTAGACACAGCATGCAGTGTTGTTTACAGTACTTAGAAATCCTTACTTATTCTGCACCCTTAGTACACAGGGTGCTAATAATTCTGTTAAAGCATAATTTGTTCCAGACACACTTACAGATGTGGAGAGCTGTCTCTGGATTAGAGTCCAGGCTACATTTGTATTGCATCTTAAGATAATGCACACAATGTTCTTTCTCCCACTGCAACTTATTACAGAGAACTGCAGGGATTTTTTTGCACTTCAGGAAATTGCTTTATGAAAAGGTGATTGATTAAAAGATGTCAAGGAAAGTGAACAAATGGGAAGTGCAGACTATGCTTATCAAATACTTTTCAAGTCCTGGACCCAGTTAAGTTGATTGTGGTTAAAAGTGCTGGTCAACTTCTGAGGGCTTTACAGATGGTCTGTTACAAAACTCTTTCTGAATACCTCCCTGTACACACACACATGCACACACACACATTCAGGTGACCTTTTAGTAATAAACTTTAAACCTTGTGATGTGGTTGGGGTGTGGGGGGGTGGTGGTTGAGGTGGACAGAACATAAGTTTTTCCTTTTTTTAAACATTTTGAGTATACCATTACACATTGTTCTTCCTTTCTTTGGACATAGCTCATATGCTTCCATTTGAATTAAGAACTTAATTAATCAACTAGAAACCCTGTCAGAGGGTGTGTTTTTAATTTACTTAAAAAATCTAGGGTTAACAGGGCAGTTCAGTCAACATTAAACACATCTTTAACTTCTGGCTTATGAGGACAAAGATTCCTTAAGTCTTAATAACTGGAGTATTACACTAATTCAGAGCAAGAACCTAGAAGAATCTAAGAGAATATCTGAATGCTAAAGTGGCTCATATCTATGCATGCTTGCATAAAATATAAACTTCATTTAAAAGGATTATATGTCACAAAGATTTTTGCTAGTTCTAGTGTGGCATTAAATGCCTTGTAGCTTTATTTCAGTTAGTGCAGTAATAGTCACTGGAAACCACAACATGAATTATATTAAAGTGTAATAGCATGGTGTATATGATATAACCTCCAATTTATGTTTGACTTTTGCAATGTGTTGTACCGTATTGTATGTGCTGAAGAAATTAAAAAGGTTCACACTGAAAAGTAAAAGTTTGATCATGCAAGAAAAATCATGCCTGAAAATGTTTGCAAAATTGATTATGTAACCGTTTTGAAAGTATAAATTAAATATTTTAAAATATTAAAATTTCAGATGTTATTAAAACTTTTAAATATTAAAACTTTTAATATATAATTAAAATGTATTCTTAAATCAATAGTACACTATAGACAGGTTGATATTTTTGCATCTTTATTTTAAAAAGGATAGCAATTTCTATACACTTCTCTGGTATTATCTCATTTCATGTCCCACCAGGTCATGACCAGGTCCTGAGAATATCACCATTTACTGTAAATCTTACAACATTTTGCAACATTACCCCTAAAAATACACAGTTCATAGTGTTGCAAGCAATGTGACAATAAAGAATGGGCCCAGCAAAAGCAAATTGTACTGTAACATTCAGCTGTGACTTTTATCCTTTTACAAACCAACATTCACTTTGATTTAATTCAAAGATTAGCAAAATGTCTGTCAAACACAATTCATGCATTATGTAACTTAATTACATTTGCAGCATGTTGACTGCAATGTACCAACTATTGCTTTAAAAAAATCTTTCAACATCATGTTTATATCCACTTCATTGTGCATTCTCTTTCACATGTACAGTATTCAGTTTTTCACATTCAGAAAGCCAATAACTCCATCTCACCACATTCATTTACACTCTTATTGATGGTAGACATGAGGAGCTATTTTTGTTTGTTTTTTTTCAGTAAATGAAGTCAACCTTCAAAGTGACATCAGTTTCAGTTCATTGCTGATACAAGCATGCTGGGAAGGGCAGGCTTATTGATACTCCGGTGTCTACCACTGCTTATCTTGTGAAACTTTAACCTCTCTATTCAGTGCCACTCCATTTTCACTTGCTCATGTCCCATTTCAGCAGGTGACTTTTTCCAGTTCGTCCAACGTGGGTGGACCTGATCAATTATTTATCTAAGGATAAAGCTCTAAAGTTTACAACAACTGGAGAAATGTTGAACAATAAATTATTCTTCATAATTGTGGTGTTTCTTATGACTTCATCAGGTTCAGATATCTCAACAGGAGACAAGGCACAAAGTTATAGTGATGTCTTTTCATAGACATTTTCATGCTTTTATAATTCAAATACAAGTCAATGAGACTGATTAAACAATGGCACAGTTATTATTAATAACTGTAAATGCCAAAGTTACTGGCTATTAATAGGACTTTTATTTCTTTGAAATAAGTAAAAAAAAAATGAAATAAAGTTCTTCTGTGATATAACATTTAAAGTGTAATAGCAGGTAAATAATATAATCTGCTAGGGTCACTTGTTCTAGACTTAT
Source organism: Scorpiodoras heckelii (assembly GCA_028566435.1). Lineage (NCBI taxonomy): Eukaryota > Metazoa > Chordata > Actinopteri > Siluriformes > Doradidae > Scorpiodoras > Scorpiodoras heckelii. Next base: position 20,230,154 of record JAOVVH010000048.1, on the reverse strand, counting down.
TAAACAAAACCAGTATGATACAGCTTTACCTGAAACCACTTTGGTCATTTCTCTATTTCTCTATATTTCTATAAGTATAGAAAGCTATGTGCACACTTGTATGTAACTATACTGATTTTTAAAAGTTATACATTCAAATTGATCAGCATTACTAAGGCTTTCTGAAACTTCAGCTCGGCGAAATAACAATCTGTAATTTCATGGGAAACTCCTATATTAAACACTAACCCCTATTCTACACCTTATCTTCACAACAAATAAACAGCGAATGTCTAGTGACAGAAAGAAAACATCCTTTCTCAAATTCAAGCACTTTTTGCATGAGTGTACATGCAGTATGTACACAAATTTTAACTGGCCTTTTTAATACTCACTTATTGATCATGACTTCATTGTATGTTTTAAATGGAAGCTCTGGATTAAGTCATGAAGTAAACAAGACTTTCCGTTCAGCTGTTTTTGAACTGGGCTGTCCTTCAACCTCACAGATTGCTGAAAACAAACTGATGTCAAACTTATAGTGCTCCAGAATATCTATTTGTTTTTGACAGACAGGCATTTAACACTTTAGTAACCTTTGACTGAAACAGGCCTTGGCAGCTTGCCAACACGAAATTGCAATATTCCAGCTTGAGGAAAGCTGTTCGTCCAGGTAGTTTTATTAGGACTTGGCAACAAATTTATGTTGTAAAAGAAGGACAGAGCATAAATATTGGTGGACTGTTGTGGGTCCACCTCTATCTGGGACCACCCAAGTGGTCTTATTTCACAGTGCAGGCTGAGTAGTCTGAATTTCAAAAACAGAAACTTCAGAAACATTGTATTTTGTTACTATTCAAGGGGATCTGCTGCATACTAAAACACCAATGTTGAATTAATTGCACCTGCCATGATAATTTGAAGTAGTGCTGTCATGCGATTAACTTTTTCAGTCGCGTTAATTGTGCAATTAATTTTTTTAATTGCGTGTTAATCGTGGTTTTAATGCACATTTTGATTTGTGTTGTACATGCAGGTCGTCATCGTAGAACCATTGAAAATGTTGTTGTCTTTTATAACTGGTCTATTTTAAGAGAAACGACTGTTGAATGTTGCCTCATTCTTTTAATTTTTTTAAATAAAAAAATTGTTTTTGTCTTTCATTCATCTGATATACTGATTATAGTTGGAGTTTAATTAAAGGCATCAATTTGCCATTTAGAGTAATGCGGCACATTGCAACCGAAGAGTAAGTTTATGTTCCAACCACAACCAAAACATACATTAAAACGTTAAAATACATCTCCCACATTTCATAGACATTTCATCACATTTATTTCAAAAGTGCCTACAGCATACAAAATGAGTCGGAACAGCGTTGTTTGTCATGTTAAATACAGCCGAGTGCTGTCTTGTAGAACAAAACCAATGTAATCAAGGAGGCTGTCCACTATTGATGACGTTGCAGGGCGTTTCAAATAGGGCCGTTTTAGTGACCGAGTTCCCAATGAAGAGCCCTTGTGATTGTGTACTCTGTGCACTGTGTAGGGAGCAGGGATACAGCTTAGGGACACTTGCGATCGGAATGCAGCCTTAAACAAGTAACATAATGGTCAATTTTGGAATGTCTGTGTTTGCTGATGGTGCCGCTGGTTTGCGTAATTTAACTAATTTATAATGCATTAAAATTTTTTGTGGTGTTATTTTTTTAATCCCGATTAATTCTTTAACATGTTAACACGTTCATTAACACGTTAATTTGACAGCATTAATTTTAATTGCACTGCTAGTTTGCATGTGGCTCTTCTTTGCAATACTATATTGCAGGTTTTCTTCTCCTTGCTCATGAAACTAGACATTAGCAACTCATTTCAAGAGTCAGCTTTGCATTTTACACTATAAAGGAGGGGTAAGTGTAGTTAATGTGTGTAGATTCTTTTCGTTTCACTTATTCTGTTCTTCTGTGCTGTTCCTCACGTTTCAGTATAATTTTATGTCTGTTCATAAATTAATCTAGCAAACCCCTAAAGCCATCAGTCGTATCTTTCAGTCCATACATAAAACCTTTAAGAGTGAATATCCCTCTTGTTCCTCTATGCCAAGCAGCAGTATTTCCTCCACCAGGACTTGGAGAGTGTCCTCATCTTATTGGGTGTGCGTTTCATCAGCCTCTGCTGCTGGCCGTCTGTGTTCTGAATGCTGGCAAGAATCGCTGCATCGAACACTTCCTTCAGGTTCTTCTGGGTAAGTGCTGAACACTCCATATAAGACACGGCACGCGCCTCCTCAGCACACTCACAGGCCTCTTGTGGCTCCACTGGACGCTCTTTGTACTTGGCCAGCTGGATAAGAACGTTAACATCCTGCCGGAGGTCAGCCTGGGTACCCACTAGCAGGATGGGGGTGCGTGGACAGTGCCGTCGAATCTCTGGTACCCACTTCTCCCTGACGTTCTGGAATGAGGATGGTGTGACAACACTGAAGCACAACAGGAAGACATCGGCATTGGTGTAGCACAGAGGTCGCAGCTTATCAAACTCATCCTGGATGAAAAATAAAGAAATATTCTGTTAAGGCCACCAAATCTATCAGTAATGCCAGAGGCAAGAAAATTCGTTCTTTTAAACAAGTTTGTTTTTATCAGATACTGCAGATTAAAATATACATCACAGAACAAACTGCTTGGGAATCCAATCAACGCTGACACTTGTACTGCTCTGAAATTACACCTTATTCTCACAGTTTATACATTTGATACAGCTGGGATCAAGACATCTGGTTTACTTCATATCTTAAACCAAACCAACCAGCAAACAGCCCAACCGAAATCACTCCAGAGTATTACATATTTATAGTAATGAATGACTACACAATGGAAATGAATTTTTTTTTTTACATTTAATTTCAATTAATCATTCAACAAGTGAGTCTCTGAGAATCCCCATGTGAAATAACCTTTATGGGAAAGTAAAAAGCAAACAAAGCTGGGTAAAAATATTAAACCTTTAGACATATTTTCGTTCAACATCAATCAGTATATTTATCTGCTGTAATGTGTCATTTATGTTTTCAAGTGGCAAGACAAAAAATATATGGCATATATTGATCTTGACTTTATTCAGACCTGCGATGTCAAACAGCACTGAAGATAAAGTCTTACAAAATACCCTTGTGTATTAACACAGCTTTCCACCAGTTTTCCAGTTTTTCACTTTTCCTCATAAAATTTTGGACTGGAACTACGTCATATGCCAAAAGCCATTTCCTTTAAGTTCAGTTAACTGGGAACTTCTCACCACAAGGAAAGAACCTTCATGATTCATAGCAGTTCAGCATTTTTTAAAAGTTAGTTATAAAGTTAATTACTGTGGGTGCAGTGACTAATAAAAATGACATTCCTTTAGCTGGCTTGCAGATGGCAATATAAAATCGTATTTACCTGTTTACTTGAAAAATAAAAACACAAGACTGTTTTATTAGGTGCTTATAAATAAAGATGTATTGCATTTCACAGTATGTCACCATGTCACCTTTTTGTAAATATAATAATAATAATAATAATAATAATAATAATAATAATAATAA
>JAOVVH010000048.1:20169192-20186429 GCA_028566435.1 Scorpiodoras heckelii | reverse complement strand
TATAAGAGAGGAAGAGGAAGAAGAAGAGGAAGAATACTGTATGATATGCTATAATAATAATAATAATAATAATAATAATAATAATACTGTATGATATGCTATAATAATAATAAGAAGTAGAAGAGGAAGAATACTGTATGATATGCTATCATAATAATAATAATAATAATATAAGAAGAAGAAGAAGAGGAAGAAGAAGAGGAAGAATACTGTATGATATGCTATAATAATAAGAAGAAGAAGAAGAAAAAGAAGAGGAAGAATACTGCATGATATGCTATAATAATAATAATAATAATAATAATAATACTGCATGATATGCTATAATAATAATAATAATAATACTGCATGATATGCCATAACAATAATAATAATACTGCGTGATATGCTATAATAATAATAATAATGCATATGTTATAATAATAATTATTATTATATCATGCATTATTATTATTATAGCATATCATACAGTATTATTATTATAGCATATCTATCTCCAAAAGGCCCAGCTGCTGTGCATTTGATTGTGAACTGCATTATATTGGGATTGGCATTCTGTGCATACTGACATATTAGGACACACTCACATTTCATGTTATACAGGGTGTCCTAAAAGTCGCCATACATAGGGAAAATGGGAAATTGTAGATAAATGTACCCTTATTTACAAAATATTCATTACAAAATTTTACTAAGTATTCTCTACATGTTGGCATATTAAAAATATAAAATGAGTTTGTTAGTTTTTCCTATGTATGGAGATTTTGGGGACACCCTGTAGTTTCACGGTTTTACATTTCACTGTTAGTGAACATTCAATCTATTTGCAACACCATAGAAAAGACAAGCCACTTTGCTCTAGATTTAATGACATAAAGATATCACAGAAGAGAAATCAGTAGTAGTTACAGAGTTAAGTCACAGTTTGAAGACTGAATGGTGTATTACAACCTAAAATCTAGTGGTCATATCTCAATAATACATTATTAACACATACAATGGTGTTACGCTTGTTAAGACAGCCAATAATACTCTTTACCAGTTTGGCAGCCAATGCTTTTAGCATCTAGATTAAGATAAATATGTTTAAAAGATTGTGTATAAAAGTAACAAAATTATAAGAAATTATGTAAAATCACGAGTTTACCTAGCAGGTATAATTCTCAATACATTTTAAATCCATATCTTAACTACCCTTTAAACTTAATTACTTCACATTTAATTGTAATACAATACCGAAAAGTAAACAAATAACAGATTTTGTCTATCAGTGGTTTACTGGATGTTTAAATGAACTGTAACATCTGAACATAACTATAAGGAAAAAAATTGTTGAGAATGAGTACTTTCACATTTATAACACTGGGTGTCACTACATCTTCAGTATCTTACTATAATAGTAATTCAGTGACACCCGTAAGAAACCGGGCATAAATGCCCCTGGAGTATATCCAATGAAGCGTTTCTTATTATTAATGTCTGTTTAACAATAATAATCATGCACCAGAAGACATATTCAGGTAGTCACTTTGCAATGCAGTCCCCATCAAATCTCACTGTCCCTAGACCACGACTCAACTGACCTGTGATGAGACATTAAGCCATTATGGAAACAAATATTTACAGCACATGTTTTCTTATCCATCTTCACAATGGTTAATGTTTCACAGGTGAAGTAAAGATACAGCAAATAAATAGAGCCAGCACAAGAGGTCAGTCTGTCAATGATTCTCCTATCTTTACAAACTACTTAAAATAGGAAATAATCTCACTTTTAAACATGAAAAAAAAAATTCCCAAAGAGAGATTAATAAAAATGTTTGGCACAATATAAATGGTGCGAATGTAACCGCACTGATCACTTCGCTATCTCATTCTTTCTATTGTGCTAACACCACAAAACAAATATACAGCAGGTTTCACAATCTGTAGACGGGAGATACAGCACGTATTCCCAGATTTTAGACAGGAGCAAGCAAGGATCGAGTTTGGAAATGCTTTGAGTTGATAAACTGCTTTCAGTGGTTAGAAAGTACGTTTAGAACATGGACTCCACGCCATCATTTTCATCAGCAGAGTTATATGAGCAGTCATCACCCAGCTTTTGGTGTGTGACAAGAGGCGAGGTCTCCTCTTCAGCCTGGACATTAGCCACAGCTTCCACTTTAACCTCCTTCAGCTCCTCCTCTTCCTGGCCGTCAAAATATTTTTGCTTTTTCATCTCCTGCTCATTTATATGGTGCAAGATCCCAGCACCTAGAGCATCACCTTCCACATTTACAACAGTGGTGGTACGGTCCCTGAAAAAAAAATGCAAGCACACACACACACACACACACCATACCAATATATAAATAACTTGAAACTAAATTGTCAAGCATGTCTTATATCACACATGACATCACACAAAAAAGTTTGTGATTGTAACATAAGAAATTGTGCATATTTTCAGATATGTGATATATGATTAATTATAATAAAAATGTAACTGGAGTAAAATGTGTAGTAGAGAATAATGAACTTGATGTAGTAAAACATATCTTACACAATCCAGTCCACGGCCAACATGAGAGATAGATCATTGGTAGGCAGGCCAATTGCTTCCAAAATGATTGCGATGGTGATGATACCTCCAGCTGGAATGCCCGCCGCTCCAACACTGGATGCTGTAGCTGTCACACTGCAAGAAGGATAAAAAAAAATCTCTATTATTTTCATTCTCTCAATGCAGTGGCAGAGGTTAAGGCTCAGCTGCTTGGACTGCATCCTATTTCAATTTTAATTCATTTTAAAAAATGAAACAAATGAATAAATTATGAAAGTAAATCAATGCCTATGATCCGCTTTCTTGAGAACGCTCTCACAGACAGCAGGAGTTAAAGAAACTGAGAAGCAAGAGTAGCTTTGCTAGTAAATTTAGATCACTCTTAATAGCACTGAGTTGGCATAAGACAGAGCCTGCATGAGCTGTTTTAACCCCTGGGACAGGAACCTTGCCTAGGACACATTCTTTGTGCCTATTAATATGTCTGTTTACTTTGTCAGAAGCTATGTCATCAGGAATGCACTCACAGAATAGTGAAGATCTGGCCTGCATTGAGCTCGACATTGTTGAGTTGGGCAATGAATACAGCAGCAACGCACTGGAAGATAGCAGCTCCATCCATGTTTACAGTAGCTCCGATGGGCAGGATAAAACGGCTGATCCTTTTGTCCACACCATTGTTCTCCTCAACACATTTAATCATGGTGGGCAGTGTTGCTGAGCTGAGTAAGCAGAAATAACCATAAGCCAAAATGAAAGGAACGCCACAGGACAGAGATGAGTAGTACTTGATGAGAAACAGAGCATATGGTCACATAAATTTACAACAATATACATTACCTTAAAGTTAGAGAAGCTTTCTATTTAGATTATACATTTGAAGGAAGTTTTTAATGCAACAGGACCCAGAGTTCAATCCTGAATGATCCTAATAGTTAAAACAGCTCTGTTACCTCTCTGAACAGATCAAATACAGCTAACGGTTTGCCAAAGCCTACATTTGTAACCAAATGAAAGCAATATCTGGCTAGCATTGTGCTCAAAAGCCCAAAATCATGCAAATAAGCTAAATACACAAATCACAATTTAACCTGAGCTGGGACAGAAATCCTGTTTGGATAAAGAGAACCTGAATACGGTATACACTACAACATGCACAACAGGAATTACCTGGAACAGGTAGCGAAGGCTGTGGTGAAAGGTGTGATCAGGCCAGAGAGGAAGCTGAAGGGGTTTTTGCGGGTGAGACCAAAGTAGATAAGAGGTAAGACAATGCCACCATGGATAACATGGCCCAGGATTGAGGCAATGATGTATTTTCCTAAACTGGTGACAAGCAGAACTATATCCTCCATCTCCACAATCTTACTGCCTACCAGGAACATGATGCCAACTGGTACATACCTGTAAAACACATTGTTTTACTGTACATAACAGGTCTGAATGTACATGTACATCACAGGGCATTTTACAGCATTGGAAATGTGACATTTTTTACACATTATTTAGGAGGTTAACTTGTACTAAAATATGTTAAACCTTGTCTGTCACAGAGACATATTTATGGGGACAAACTGTTTATGTCCATTACCCAAATGATGTCCCAATTACCCGTAATGATGTTAAACCCAAAACAGTGTTAAGCAAACTTCCTGCCATAATCAGGAATGACTTAGGGAAAAGATTATGAACCTTCTACAAATGCATATTTATTAATAACTGTTTTAAAAGTGCATTTAAAACATTCTGTATAATTCTCTCCAAACCATTCAATAAGACCTGACAATGAAACTGTAAGCTAATCTAACTCAAATCTGTCAAAAATGGATAGATAGATAGATAGATAGATAGATAGATAGATAGATAGATAGATAGATAGATAGATAGATAGATAGATAGAACGTTATTTATTCATGAGAGAAATTGTATCATTACAGCAGCAGGAACACAAAAAAACTTTAGACATCAGCAATAAAGAAGACATGCAAGGGCTCTGCTATATACAAGTATAGAGTAAAAGACAATATAAATAAAAAATTAAAAATACAGTATAAATTATCCATTAAAGTGTCAAGAATTAGAGCAGCATTATTGTCCACTGAGTGCACACAGCAGTAGCTGCAACATTAATGCATATAGACTCCATGTGCAGCTTATTAATAAGTACCAAATATTACTGTAGCAGAGAGAGTACTGAGAGTACAGAGGAGTGCCACTCAGTACCAGTGCTGACCTTATTAGTAATCAATCCAGCATATAGAGTCTGATAGCAGTGGGTGAAAATGACCTTACAAGCCACTCTGCTGAACTTACTTCTCTATTTAATCTGTCAACTATATTGTTATCCCTCATACTTCTTCTTCTTCTTCCACACATTTCTGCAATTAATAGAGCCCGAACCGCTTAACGTACAGACACGGCTCAAACAGTGTTGCATAGATAATCTTGCTGTGTGGTGTGCTATGTATTTTTTGAGTTGATTCAATTTATCATTTTTAATGAATTAAAATTTAAAAAATAAAAAAATTCCCATAGGAATGAATGGGGATAGTCCAATTAATCTCACCGCACACACTCACGGTGTCTCTTCTCTCTCCCTCTAATGCTAATAATTTCAGCGCTTTTCAAGCACTATATATGTCCTTCAGGAAATGCAAATCTAGTTAAGGCTTGTTAATATTAGAAAAGGTTCAGAGATAATACTCAGATTTGAAGCAGTACAAAGCAGACTGCTCGCATCCACTTTTATCAAGCTGGTCTTTAATCAGAGGGTTTCACTCACCACATTATCCAAGATACCAGTACCATAGTGGCTTCATTGAAGGCGTTAAAGAAACGTATGAGCTCCTCCCCTTCCTCTCCCAGCTTTCTCAAGGCCACTCCAAACACCATAGCAAATAGAACCAGGCCAAGAATGTTCATCCCATCTGCTTCTGTTCCCACTGGCACCTGCAACCAGCCACATCTGTATTTAGATATCAGCCTAGTTCAAGGTGCTTACTTTCACAAACATCACTGCAGGATGAACTGTCAGGTAAAAAAACAAATAATCAAAGTAATGTATGTTGAGATATTAATAGTTTAATATATTTCTGAATGTGAAATGTATATAAATGTAGACCTTCATTTCACTTGTCTCTCAGAACTGAGACAAACTGTGTCTTTTTGTTTATTTTAGAATTGAGCTCTTTTTCTGTTATTATTAATCCTCTGCTTGGTAGTGTCTTTGTGTCAATTTAGTAATGATATCCCTAAAGATAATATTTGTGTAACCTTCTCAGCACAGTGAAGATCAATTGTTTATAGGTAAATGCACCGCATGAATGATCTGGTTTGAACTTTTTAGGATTTATAATTCTAAGATTCCATAATGAGGCAAATTCAACAAAATCAAAGAGCAAATTCAGCAGTGTTTTTTCATTGTTGACTTACCCCATGTTTAAACATCATCTGTATCACTGGTAACTGGGAAGCTATTCAGAAATATCTATTTGGTCATTTTTACAGGTCAAACACTAACAGAAATACAGACAATTCTGTGGGGCTGATGAGGACTATATACAGCATGTGCCATCAACAAAACATAAAGGCTGAAACTCTTCACATGTTCTATAACACAGGCTGTGTTGTGTCTCTTAGAGCTTTTGTAGTTAAATCCTGAACTGGCTCAAGTAAATATGCTTGATAAATTAATTTGTATATGTCATTAAATGTTAACAATTATTTAAATAAGTAATTAATTAAATGTTAAGCAAGACCTCAAACAAGTACAAGAAATACATTTTATTGTTTAATATAATATTTGTTTAATTATCTTTGTATTTATGTCATGCTAAAGTCTTTGTGGATGCTATAAAATAATTAAATCTGTCAACATCAACCATGGTGGTACAGTGGCTGTGTGGAGTTTCTGTGCAAGCAGGGCAACACTGATTGACAACTGTGCTCTATTCCCAACCTGATCTCATGCTTATATTTAGTTCACCCCTTGCTACCCCTTCACACAAGGCATTCTCTGTCCAGACTGTTCTCCTTTATGGTTCCCCGATGGTGGAACAAGCTACCAGGGCGTCACTATCTATCTTCAAGGATCTCTTAATCATTCATCTCTTCTGTGAGCACCTCCTCTCCTGACATCATAATCTAACATCAGAACACACCTAACTCTCACATTATGTGCACTTCCGTTCCAGATTTCTTGCCCTTTTTCCTACTGATTTAGTAGGAAATGCCTCCTTCTGTACTGAAGCTTGAGTATTGGTCCTCACTTATAAGGATAAAAGCATGTGCCAAATGAATAAATGTACATGTAGTTCCAAACTGCATGGATTGTTACGAATGTGAGGCCATGTTACTTTGTCACTGCCTCCAGCTGTATTCAGTATGGGTATGTAGGCTCCAAAAGGCCTCTGCTTTCAGATTGTGTCTCACATGGGCATGGGTTAGACCTTTCACACTGAGATGAGAATGTGAAGGGGCTACACTATTACCCAGGCTACATCAGATAATCTTGAGGCATGGCTCATCTATTTCTGATGTGAGTAATCAGGAAACTCACTTCTTGATGGAATGTGGAGTCTATTAAAAAATATATTTTTTCTTCTTTCTTCATGTGAAATGGGATTAAAAAGTAAATACGACTGAATGACAAGAACAATCCTGTCCTCTGGAAAGATCAAAATGTTTCAGTGGGGGTTAAATGCTGCTGTTTTGAAATACACACCATCTCCAACTGTTCAAGTGTTTTAGTAGCTGAAGAGTGGCGAGAGCATCTGTATCAACCATGCAACAGGCAAACAAACAGCATGTTTATTCAGAGCTGCTACATAGCCAGTACAACCAGGGCCCAGGTTCTCAGGGAATCCAAACAAAACCTTTGCCAAAAACCTCAAAAAAAGATCACAGTCTTTGACATTCAAGGAAGCGAAGCCTAAAATCAAGGTATCCTAAAAAAGCAATATATAGCAATTCTAGTTAAAGCTGACAAGGCCTGTCCTATGTCCCTCATTGGAATAAAAACAAACAAGCTTATAAACTTTAGCAGTTTCACGTCTAAAAAAAGTTTATTGCCTTAATTCTCATTCTCAATTCTCAAAGGATTCCAGCCATTTTAAAAGAGTGCATGATACAAATACTAAATAATAATTTAGGTCAAATGAATGCAGTATGCTCAGCATTGCCAGATTGTTTCTATGTATTGCAAGGTATACCACAATTGTAATGTCTATCAATATAATATTTTTTTTTGCATACTGTGTAACCCTATGTACAGCATACAATGATCAGCCGTAACATTAAAACCACTGACAGGTGAAGTGAATTACAGTGGCAGCTTTCAAAGGTGGGATATAGTTGATGTGTTGGAAGCAGGAAAATGGGCACCTGTAAGGATCTGTGTGACTTTGACAAGGGCTGAACTGTGATGGCTAGACAACTGGGTCAGAGCATCTCCAAAACAGCAGGTCTTGAGGGGTGTGGTCCAAGGAAGGACAACTGGTGAACCAGGGGCAGTGTCATGGGCACCCAAGGCTCACTGAGGTACATGCAGAGTGAAGGCTAGCCCGTCTGGTCTGATCTCACAGAAGAGCTAGTGACTGCTGAAAATGTTAATGCTGGTTATTATAGAAAGGTGTTACTGTATAGAAGGCTGTTTAGCTGTAGACCATTCAGAGTGCCCATGCTCACCCCTTCATGTCAATGGTATTCCCTAACGGCAGGATGATGCACCGTACCATACTGCAAAAAATGTTCAGGAATGGTTTGAGGAACATGACAAAGGGTTCAAGGTGTTAACTTTGCCTTTAACTTCCCCAGATCTCAATCTGATTGAGCATCATTGGGATGTGCTGGACAAACATGTCTAATCCATGGAGGTCCCAGCTCACAACCGACAGGACTTAAAGGATCTGCTGCTAATATGTTGGTGCCAGATACCACAGTACACCTGAGCGGTCTTGTGGAATCCATGTCCCGACAGGTTAATGTTATGGCTGATCAGAGTATATCCTACATTTCACCAGTTTTACAGAATGACCAGGCCTCAACATACATGATTTTGTCGTCTGTCTAACAACAAAAAAATAGAAAGATTAAAATTTAGTTACAGCAATCAGAATGTAGTGGTAAAACAATATTTTGATAATATGTCTGCTGACATAACTTGCAGAAAAAATGGATACCTTTTGATAGACGACAGTCCCATTTGTAGTGTTTCCCACAGCGATCATCTTGTAGTCTGTAACATACTATAACAAAAAGAAGAGATAATGACATAATTAAGAAATATAGCGCTTCATTATCAACAGATAATAGATATGCATGTCTATTTTTTCCATAAGTCATTTCATTTCAACTCACTCACATTTCAGTATGCTGTCAAGTTTGAGCATATCCGAGAATCAATTAAATCTCTCCAGAAGTCTACAAAAGCAGCATTTGAAGCACAGCTGAAGAGAACCTGCCAGCTGGCACACACATGGACAATGACAATGCTATTCAGAGGCTCCTCTTGGCTGCAGTCTCCTAGACTTCTGAAAACCCCATGTCCAGAAAAGTTGGGACACTTTCTAAATAGGCAATAAAAACTAAAAACTGTAATTTGTTAAAAGTACAAATAAAACATTTGAGTGTTTTCAATGACAAACCTAATTGTATTTTTTAAATATGAAAAAAAACAAAACAATAGAATGTGATGCTTGCAACACACTCAAAAAATTTGGGACACAGTCAAAATAAGACTGAAAAGATCACACAAGTAACACTGTTCCACAATTGGACGTTTAACTGGTAACAGGTGAGGTCATCAAGATTGAGTAAAAAATAAGTTTCACTACTTTTATGTGGGTTTTTTTAGGGTTCACCACTTTTTTTTGAGAGAAAATTGTCAGTCAGACAACAGCGACCACAGACTGTTGAGCAGCTCAGGTCTTGTACACAGCAAGAGTAGGCAAATATTCCACTAACAAAGCTGCAACAATTTGTATATTCAATTCCCAAATGACTAAAAAGTATAATTTAAAAAAAAGGTCATGCCACCTACTAGTAAAAATGCCTCTGTCCCAACTTTCTTTGAGTGTGTTGCAGGCATCAATTTCTAAATTTGTTTATATTTAACAATAGAATTAAGTTGAAAACACTGAAAACCTTTGTCTTATTGTCTGTTAAATAATGGTTCAAGTAAATTACCAAATTGCAGATTTAAGGTTTTATTGCATTTTTAGAAAGTGTCCCAACTTTTCTGGAAATGGGGTTTGTAAGTCTCTCTGACTATAACCTGACTATCAGATCAATAGGACTTTTTGACTAGGAATTAGGATAAACAAGGTTTGAATCTGACTTTAGTTTTCAGTAGAACAGTAAAAGATGCAGTATTATTTTCCTTATTTCATATCACTTTCATCTGTTTCATGGCTACTGAAATTTAGATAATTTTTTTTGGTTATATATTGGGTTGTAACTGTCATTAATCCTGAATGATAATTTATTAGTTGACTCAGGCTGAGTCACTGACAATGCACACTCAGCTGTACACATTCCCCTCTGTGCCTGGTGACATTATCTTCCACCCCTAACACAACCCCGTGACCCATTCTCCGCTTTCCGCAAAACTCACACAAGTCTGAGCAGCCACCCATGTACTACATCCCAGAAAAGCACGCCAGGTTGCCAGGCATCAGGGAATGGAATACGCCTGCTATGGCAACGAATGGGCAGCTTTTAACGGTGAGAGAAAGCATAAGAGATATTTATTGGGTAAAGAGAACAAAGCTCACACCAGTCAGAGACTCTCTTCGTTAAACATAGTAGGGTGGTTAATATGGAGGGACTGAGGTTTGAAAGTGACCATAAATATCAAAGCTGAACTGGTGCATGGTGTATGGATTTTAGATACATTGTTTACAGTCTGAATTGAACTATCAAAAGGAAAGCAAAAAAGGCACTCACTGAGCGGAAAGCAGCAGCTACCAGGTTAGATGGAAACAGGTTTCTGTGAAGGAAGAAAAATGTTGATTTTATGCTTACAATGACAAGTATGACTCATGTCTCTTCTCTGAATTATAATATACTATAACGCTGTATATAATAGACATGACAGTCTCTTTATATATTATGTAATTGGGTTGTCACAATTCTTTTTCACTAAAACAATGACTTTATGTTACATGCGGTGTACAAGTCTTAAATTATGGCTTACACACACGTTTATTTTGGCTTAACTGAAACACTGTTCTCAGAATCATGGGACACAAACAGATTAAGCTGGTGACCCAGTGGACAAAGGTAAGAGAGGTAGTTTTCGGATCATTTAAGCAGATTACATAAATGAATATCACTAAGCCTTTCACATGAGGATAAAGATATTTAATTAAACTTAATTTTATTTAAAATAATTTCCAAAACAAAACAGACCAAAGCTTTTTTCTTCATTGATTTCCAAGGCAAAATTTAGCCAAGTTGGTAGTCACAACAGATGTCATTTATGAGGTTCTTTATGTTCTCCATCTGTTCATGACGTATGACAAGTAACACCATCGGTTTTTCCCACACACACACATATACTAAAGCCCACAGAAACCCACAAATTTGTTTAGCTAGCTGTGTGTTTACTTTTCTTCCATGCAGTGCTTGAAGTGTTCACTGGCTTGAACTGGGTAATGAATTGGATACAACCAATGATTTGCACACCACCAACCTCACCAAACCTTTTCCAAATATGGGTTACCAATTCTGGGTGCAGATGCCACATCCCCAACCATCACCCAGACTGATGAACCTGGCAGATGAGTTACTGTAAGTGAGATTAATTTCCTGAATAATCTGTTCAAGGCAGAGAGAGAGATGTCTGTGGCCCTCTCATTCACACAAGAATGTGTTTCCCTCTTTGGTGTCTAGACATAGGCTGTAACCCTCTTCTGAAAAACCCATAGCTCCATCATGCCTATAGAAACCACAGCAATCATCATTCCTAGCTACTTTTCAGCAGCCAGCATCAAACATGTACCAAAAAATATGCTGAGACGCATTTCATTGGTTAGCAGCTGCTATGAGGAGAAACACAATTAACTAATAAGAACCAAGCACTGTTCCCTTTCCTGTATTAAAACCAGAATCTGAAAATAGGGATCTCAAGGTGACAGCCGATGAAGTGGAGGTATACTACTGGAGGAGAAATGGATATGGTTTTATAAGATAGCCTAATAAGTAGGCTACTTTTCAATGTCACTAGTGGCTTAATTTATTCATGTTCAGTAGAACTGTCATAAAGGTATTTTATGGCAACATTATTAATATAGCCCTCTTGTCCCGCCCACGCCCCCTCCAAGCTCCCAAAATTCCTAGCTACACCACTGCCATCAAAGACGGGACGAAATGTAACTGAGAAAGTATGAGAAGCAATGCAGCAGCATGTTCCAAACAGGGCAGCCTGGCTGAATCTGACTGGCAAGCATAATAAAATCTTCTCGGCTCACATGGTGTCCAGCCTCATGCCAATGAACTGCATGGCCTGCTTTGGTGTTAGGGAGCTCTATTCTGAGTTCACTCTGAGTTGAAGTTTTGCAATCACTCTAAGGAGGGTAGGTGTATGCTCTTTGGTGGGGCCACAGTGTCAAAGCAGAGCAGACATCCTGGTGGTACTGGCCAATAAAGCCAAGGCTGGGCACCAAAAAAAATCTTTTGTGGGCACTAGATTTTCAGAGAAAGATTCCCACTGCCCGTAGCATTTATGAGCATAGAAAACAAACTAAATATTACTTCAAAAATGCTATTTGAGGTGGAGGCTCCAAATAGCATTTAATGTGTAGATAAATATAATAACTACATATATAATATCATGTCTGACTGGAAAGTAATGAGAATTTTTTTATTTGTTGAGTAAATTTACAATTCAATATTATGACCATCAAAATTTGACCCTTCTGAATGCACACAACGCGCCCAATGCCTCTGCCATTGTTCGTAGCAATGCTTCAAACTGTCAACTCTGAGGGTGTTGAGAGTCTCAGTCACGGCTATATGGGAGTTCTTTACTGCACTGAAGTGGCGGCCTTACTAATGTGTTTTATTCTTGGGGAACAAGAACAAATCACTCAGAGCCAAGTCAGGTCTATAGGGTGGATGTGGAAGGACTGGAATGTTTTTTTAATCCAAAAACACTCTCACAGCCAGTGAAGTATGACTCGGTGCATGGCCATGATGGAGGATCCATAAGGAGGCGATGTGACAGTGCACACGCAAAACCCTCTTCCTCAACGTTCCAAAACTCCAAGGTAAAATGTCCCATTTACCATTTGACCTTCTGGTAGGAATTCTTTAAAGACAATCCCTTGAGAATTTTTTATTTGTTCATGTGAGATTTCTTTGGGTGAGGTGATGTCGTCGTGTGCCATTCAGCACTTTGTCTTTTTGATTAAGGATCGTACTCAAATCCATGCTTCATCTCCTGTGATCATTCCTTTCAGAAAACTGGGCTCTCATTTTAAACGATCCAACATTTCGCGGCTAATAAGTGCACAATGTTCCTTCTGATCAGCTGACAAGTTCTTGGCAACAAGTTTTGAACAAACTTTTCTCAAATCCTGTGTGACGATTTCATGAACAATTGTTTTAGTGAGTGCTATCTCATGTGCGATCATCCTGACACTCATTTGTCAGTCAAGGTTCAGCACAGACATCACTGCAGCCGTATTTTCATCTGTTTTTGATATGGTTGGGCGTCCAACGTGTGGTTCGATTTCAACATTTTCATGACCCTCTTTGAAAGCTTTGTGCCATGGGTAGACTTACACTGACAATAGGGTAGCTTATCCATAACCCTTCTTCAACATTTCAAGAGTTTCTGATGCACTTTTAGCATTTTTCACACAGAATTTGATTGTGTATCATTGCTCCAAACTTGCTTGCATTGTTCCAGTGAAGAGGCACTCCAGCAGGGTTTCCCAACAGCAAATGTCTCGGGCACTGTGAAGCCTAGACTGCATCTGAGATGGGTCCTACTGTTTATCTGAGATTCCACTCTAACTGACCTTGAACCATCATCAGCATGCATAAGCCCTACAAAGCGTGGGAATTTCATTCTCATTACTTTCCAGACAGACCTTGCATATATACACTCACTGGCCACTAATAGGATCAATCATACACCTGTTCATTTATGATATCCAATTTGCCAATCATGTGGCATCAGCACAATGCATACAAGCATGCAGCTAGAAGTCAAAAGCCTGTAAAGAGTGATTATATGAGTTACTTCATCTTTCCTGGCAGCTCAAACCAATGTGGTCATTTTCTTTTGACTTCTCTTTTTCAACAGTGCATTTTCCCCCACAGAGAACTGTTGCTCACTAAATGTTTTTTCCCCCCACACCATTCTAGAGACTGTTGTGTCTGAAACTTTCATGAGATAAGCAGTTTCTGAAATACTTACACCAGCCTACCCAGTACCAAAAACCATGCCACTGTTAAAGTCACAGAGATCACACGTTTTCTTCATTCTAATGTTTGATAGGAACATTAACTGAAGCTCTTAAGCTGTATCTGCATGATTTGTGTTTTGCTCTGTGATGCTGCTGATTAAATAACGGCATGAATATGCAGGTCCACAGGTGTTCCTAATAAAGTGAACAGTGAGTGAGTGCATATAGATGTACCCATCCACCCATCCATTATCTTCCGCTTTATCCCGCTATTCGGGGTCACTTGGGGGGTGGGGGGTGGGTGTTGGAGCCAATCCCAGTGTCATCGGGTGAAGGCGGGGTACCATGGACAGGTCGCCAGTCCATCGCATGGCCAACACACACTTACGCACACATTCACTCCTACGGGCAATTTAGAGTGACCGATCAACCTAACATGCATGTCTTTGGACTGTGGGAGGAAACCGGAGTACCCGGAGGAAAGCCACACAAGCACGGGGGGAACATGCAAACTCCACACAGAACGGCCCGGACCAGGAACCGAACCCGGATCGTCTTGCTGTGAGGCGACAGTTCTAACCACTACAGATGTACCATTTACCATATTATCTGTACATAGTTTGATATACTATTTCTTAATCAGTGGTGTAACCAGGGGATTTTTTTAAACATAGAGACAAAAAAGGATCCATGAAAAGGTCACAGGCTTAAATTTACGAGCATTTTACTCTGAGCAGGAAGGGTAATCGGACCAGTCAGCTGAATCAGGAATACAGCGTTCACAAGACCTTAAAACAAAAAATATTGACCTTTCACAGGACTGGAGCTGGACAGAAAACATATCAGGTTTAGACATAACAGTACCAACAGGGACTGGGAATAGAGAATAGTGATAGGGAAACAATCATTCTGAAAACCAGTCACAAAACCCCATAGAAAGACAGCATCACGCAGGGGTGTGAGTTGAGGGGTTGAGTTTCTGGTCTGAACCGCCCCCCGAAATTCTTCCCACTTCCAAAAACTTATCCGGGTGGCTAATATAACATAAACCATTATAACACCGAGACCGTTTATGAAAATCTTTATAGAACAATTTGCTTACAGAGCAAATAATTGGCTGACGACTTCTAAGGGGGAAAACAGGATTAACCAATCAGAATCATGCATTGTTCCTGTTTGTTTTAACACCAGACTCTGAACATAGGGTTATCGAGGTGACAGCCGATGGAGTGTCGGTATACTGCCAGAAAAGAACCAGATATGCTTTTATAAGATGGCCTAATATGTTGGCTAGTTAAGACCAGCCAGTCTTAATTTAATCCTGTTCAGTGGAACGGTCATAAAGGTATTTTATGGCAATGTTATTAATATAGCCCTCTCGTGCTTCCCCGCCCACGCCCCCCTCAAGCCCCCAAAATTCCTGCCTACGTCACTGCTACCAAACACGGAAAGAAATGTAACTGAGAAAGTGTCTAGACACAAGTCCGGAAACTGCAGCACACCTAAAAAAGTCAAAAGATTAAAGCTGAATAGATATAGATATGAATTTCTAACTAATGCTATTCTGAACTAAATTTTGGGTTACTCTGGGAAAAGAAAGGAACTAATTATCTGTAATATAGTGTCATCATTTCAAATGAAAGTTATACATACTTTTTATACTTTATAACCAGAGCAGGTGAGCTGAAATCAGTACCTTGCTAGGTCTAAGAACGAGTCTGCGGTCTCCTTATTGTTGCTGACGCTTTCCAGCGCCAGGCTGTTGGTGTTGAGGGCTCCAGCGCCAACCCCGGGCTTGATCAGGAAAGCCAGAGCGACGCCGATGCACGAGGCTATAAGCGTGGTGACCAGAAAGTAGGACACGGCGATCCCTCCGAGTTTACCCAGAGAGCGTGTGTCCAGGCTGGCAGCGCCCGAGATCAAGCTGCACACCACGAGCGGCAGGATGATCATCTTCAGCATCCTCAGCAGCATCTCACCGGGAAACGCGAAGTAAGTCATCTGCGCTCGCGTCAGGTTCATTCTGCGGACCATTACGCCGAGCCCGACGCCCACAAGGACCCCGGACACCGTCAGAATCACTACAAGATTTCTACGTAAAAAGGACATTAACTTGTCTTTACAATTCATCTTCTCTGGTTTTACGGAAACGACTGGAATAACGGTTTCGGACACGGCGTGTCCGTTAACTTCGCTTTTCTTCCCCGTCATGGTTAAAAACGGTTACAGCTGCCTGCTAGGTGACAGATCTAAGGCTGAAGTGCTGTCTGTGTCTAGCTGTACGCTCGGGAGAACAGACTGTAAGTCGGTGTATTCCAGCCTCTGGGAAAGCGCGCGCGGACTGAGCGACTACTAAGCGCTACAAAGACCCACACTACCACCGGCGCGACTTGCGTGTGCGCAAACGGGCATTCCATCACTGCGCATGCGCACTTACCCTCTTACGTCTGAAGACGAAATGATGCAACTTCTGAGACTGTTGCTATTCAATAAAGGATTTTTGTTATTTAATTATTAATTGTTTTTGGGAAATGACCCGCAAAGTAACGCATAGCTGTATTTAGCATAGTCATAATAAGCTAGGCGCAAGTTTGTATATGCTCACTTAAGTTTGATTCAAACTGAAAGTCAAATTAGGCTAAAGGATTTAATTAAATTATAATATGAGTAATAATTCGAGACAGCATTCATTACACTGCAGTGATCTGCATTGCCACGTGCCCAGTCTGGCTGTTATTTTGCCTCTGGTATATCAGATCATGGGCGTTAATAACATCATGTTTTTTTTTGCTAGGCCCAAGTCACAGTGCCTTACACTTACTTGAAATTGACATATAAAGTCAGCCGTCCTAAACAAGCTACGCCACTGAAGCAGATTAGAGGCCAAAAGATGCGTTTGTTGCCACACAGTTGGAAGCACACAATTGTCTAGTATGTCAACTTGGAAGTGTGAGGCAGGAGTGCTACCCACTGTGCTTCCACAAGGAAAACAGCATGGTGAAACTTTTCTAAAACAGTGTTCGAACATCCATCAGAAGTAATATTGTGGTAGTCTGTGCACTTAAATAGTATTCATATGATCAGTTACTCTACATGCTAACGTAAATGTCTGGCTGGATATAAGTAGAGGGAAAGTTATATATACACCGATAAGGCATAACATTATGGCCACCTCATTTTCTCGACACTCCATCCATCCATTATCTTCCACTTTATCCCACTAGTCGGGGTCACGGGGGGGGGGGGGTATGTGTTGCTGGAGCCAATCCGAGCGTCAT
>JAOVVH010000048.1:20117048-20148580 GCA_028566435.1 Scorpiodoras heckelii | reverse complement strand
ACACACACACACACACACACACACACACACACACACACACACACACACACACACACACACACACACACACTGTATATTAATACCTTGATAAATTACACTGTAATGTACTTTTCTGAGATATAGCAGGTATTGTCAGCACTTTTTTAACATTGCTTGATGCCACTGTTATTCACTGTAGCAAGAAGCAGATAAGAAGACAGTATATTTCAGCTGAAATATTTACTTTCTCTCTTTTTCCGTGTTTAGTAATTAATTATACAAAAGTAAAAGAATTGTTAATCTCATACTTTTCACATTTTAAAGAAAATCTACTTTAACAATCACAAAGTCAGCCTCCCCAACTAGATATAATGACATGCAGAACTGCATCTACACCTATAGCATATATTCTTGTGTATATAGTTTAAACTTTAAACTGATGTTTAAGCAATATCAATTTACGTATACTACGTTCTGCTGTACAGCATCCCTTAAAGTGTTTCTCTTTCTGCATGAAGAACAATCATAACTGCTGAATCAACTCTTAGTAGGCTCCTCCTTTTTTCCTACAGGACTTTACTAGAGCTAGCCTGAGCCTTTTATCTACTTCTTTAATGCTAGACCTTCCTGCTTTTATTGCATTTTTGTTTGTCTTCTTGAAAAGTTTGCTTTCAATAAATGTGGCTGAAGCTTTTTTTTTTAATGAAAAAAAAAGGCTCTCTAACTTCAACCAGGAGAGGTGAAATGAAAAGGAAAAACAGGGTGATGAATGGAGGCCTGTCACATATGGAGCCCACTTCCAAAACCACAGCCATTACTATCTTGGTTTCCTTCCAGCAATGGCGGGTGTGTACGTATTTGTGTCTATGACCACATTCACGTGTTTCAGTGTGTACGAGTGTGTGTTTGCTTGGAGAGGGGTTTTAAAGTCTCCTGTCATATCAGTATTGTTCTGTATGCTCTCCATGACAACAGAATAAACGGTGGTTGATCCACAGTGTTGGGCTTCCCTTTTATTTACTGTATAGTCACCAGTAGTTTTAGATAATATGTTTTTTGAGCTTAAACACACTGCAGCTCTGCCTTAATAGTGAGCTCCACTATTAATCCAATTTTGCTGTCATCAAAACAGTTATTATATATTCTTTATCACATAATCTCATTTTACATTAACACAATATTCTACTACATATTTTTTCCAAATATTGAAACCTGCCATATTTTTCCTACAGGGGGGTGACCACAATAAATAAACCTTGCCACCCCCAGCTACAAAATACATCTTAGCAAGTGACAATATCTTAAATATAGTCAGGTTTATCTAGTATTTCCTATCATAAGATTACAGGAAGTCAAATATAAGATTATTAAACCTATTTCTAGACAGTTCTTATTCTTTTGGCAGATAATTTATAATAATAATAATAATAATAATTCTTTATTTTTATATAGCGCTTTCTCAATTTAGCTCATTTTAAACACTTATTTCTGGAAAGAAATAAAAATTTCTTTTATTTCTTTTCCTCTTTTTCCAGTCCAGCGTATGACTGTGCCCCCAAACCAAACAACATCTACCACAACCCCTGTCAGCCTCCAATTACACCCACTCCCAAATTTCTTTTCCCAGTCAAAATGCCATTGTCTTAAATCAAGATGATCAGCAAGTTAACTGTTATATTCATGCCTGTGTTATTGCTCTACTGATGTGCGAGTCCAGTATGAGTCTGGTAGCTGAAAGAGGGCAGGCAGTTACTGATGGAGAGAGGGACGGCTGACTGTTCTGTAGGATTTGGCAGAAACAAGAGTGGTAGACTTTTTGATCCTGGTTCTGTCTGATCTTTGCCCTGTGTCATGCTTTCCTGGCAGCTCGGAATGTAGGATCTCTCAGAATGCACACTGTGGCAGGTAATAAATAAATAAAGACTTAACTGGAATCGCATTTCAGACCTGCTTTAACTCTTCACCTGCTCTGCGCCACATCCCTGAGCTGCTGCCTGGAACACACAGCTGTTTATTGATAGGCCGTTATTAATTATGATGTTAAAATGAGAGAGCATACTCAGGCACCCCCTGCTGATGTTTGGCTGCATGGCTAATGAGCCAAATTAGATAATGAGGGGGGGCCGAGGCATGCCGTACCCTCCACAGGATGATGAGGGGGAATGAAGTGGAGCAGGGAGAGAGGGAAGCAGAGAGGGGAAGTGTGAAGCAGAGGGGAGACATAGTGGGAGGGAGAGTTTAGCTGGCACCATGGCTCTCTGTAGCTTTTTCACCAAGATGCTGAAGAGGCCTGTAATTAAGAACACTGTAATCAAGCAGCCTCTTTGTCTGTACGTACATATATGTGTGAAATGGTGAGATGTGGGCAGTATCATTTTGCAGTTCTCTCAATGACACAGATCCTCAGATATCTGTTTTGGATTGGTGGAATTTCTCTCTCTCTCTCTCTCTCTCTCTCTCTCTCTCTCTCTCTCTCTCTCTGTCTCTCTCTCACTATCTTTTTACATAACAGTACCCTCAGCTCTAAATAAATCAATTGTTCATTCACATACAGTGATATAATAAATTATAGTCGCAAGCAGGATTTTTTTTTCTAAATAATCCTTTTTGCTAAATATAGTAGTTGACATTAGCAAGTCTGAATTAGGTTATTTTGGGATTCCAACTGTTGCTCATGATTTAACGGTGACTCATGCTGCCCACACTATTTGTGCAGTGTTCAGTACGCAGGCAGTTTTGTGGGGAGAGTGCATTAAAGTAGTGCAAGTGATCGAAAAGCATTGTAGTGTGTAAGATAACGTGTGAGAGAGATAGAGAAGGAAGTATAGTTTGGATATTGAGGGCTATAGTTTCTAGTTGTGTAAGGGAACAAAGGGGATGTTGTGGATGCCGCCCAAAATCCAGCATTTCTCATTCCTGCCCTGACTGCTCACTGAGCCATTTCCTGTTTTGACCTGAAATCTTTATTTAGAACCACCCCTCTGCTCACCACTCTCCTCCTCACTCATGACACAGAGAGATGGGCAGAAAAACTCAGCTTCACACCAGCTCATATACCTTCCAAAATAAGTCTTTGGCAGGGACTTCTTATTGACACTTCCAGTGTATGCACCAGGCTAAATTTCAAGATATATTTACGTAATGTAGTGACACTATTCTATTACAGTATTACTGCATTTCAATCATCAGGCAGTGTTTTCTCAACCGAGGTTGCTGAATAACTGTAACCAGTCAGCTCCTGATCATGCTGCCTTAAATCTCACTGTATCGGAAAAAGTGAAAGCCCATTCAGTGTCTTTCACCACCTCAGCAACCGATAGAAGAATTAAACTGGAGTCACACAGTTTGCACTGTGCAACTGTTCTGAGTAAACTATATGAACATGCAACTAATTCAGAATGTTTATTCTGTATGGTTTGGTGCAATGATATATCAAAAAGCTGAACTCATTTGAATAAGCAGTGTAGTTTTCCCCATTCAAATGATTTGATTGCTCAATTTTACCGTGTCCACAAAATCTAAAAAGAGAGCAGTCAATGGGTTTGAGGCTTAGAGGGGCAAAGAAGCAAATCATTGTCTCTGATTAGCAAGCTATGACTTGTTGCTGGCGATGAAGCTTTGTGTGGTTCTGTAGATGTAAGTTGCAGCACTTATTTCAGACTTTGTGAGCTGGGCGCCGTAAAGGTTTACCTCAGGCAGGAAAGCAACATGTGCTGCTCAAAAGTCTTGCTTGGACTGTATTCTGCTGCGCATTCAATTAATTTTGGATAAAAGCATTTGATAAGAATCAATGTAAAAGGTAAAATGTTAGATATGCTGTGTAGTACTGAGAAATAGCAAACAACATTTTTCTTACTGTCCACGATGACTCAGGATAAACCAGATATTACAGTTGCCATACCGTAACTGCATTCCATTTGCAATACAGTATTGCCTTATTTAGTCTTTTCCCTGTATTACAATCTAATAACATCTTAGGTAAGATAATAACACCTTTCCCCTCAAATGCATATTCGTCATGCAAATAAAATTTGCAATTAACATACTGAAGCTTGAAGAATACAACTTGTGTATGGTTTTATGTTTAAAGATTTACACAGCTGACCTTGACACTCCTCTGTGGACCTTACCCAAACTGTTGCCATGTTGTTAGCACACAGTTGTATAGGATGTCTTCACTGGAACTAAGAGGCCTAGCTCAAACATGTTCCAAGATGACAGTGCCCCTGTGCACAAAGCAAGGTCCATGTGGATGAACTCCAGTGGCCAGCACAGAACCCTGGTCTCAAATCCAATGGACACCTTCAGATGACCTGGAATGCCAGCTGCACCTGGGGCCTTCCTGCTCAACACCAGTGCGTCACTAATGGTCTTGTGTCTGAATGGACAAATTCCCCCCCAAAAAACCCCAAATCAGCATGCCTCCAACACCATGCTTGACACTTGGTATGACGTGATTATGGTGGTATTCTGTGTTTGGTTTTCAGGAAACATGGTACTGTGCATGATGAACAAACATGTCCACCTTGGTCTCATTAGTCCAAAGAATATTGTTCCAGAACTTTTGTTGTTTGTTCAGATGCAATTTTTCAAACCCAAGTTTATCGGCCATATTCTTTTTGGAGAGAATGGTCTTTTTCCTAGCCACTCTTCCATGAAAGCCATACATATTCAGTCTTTTTGATTGTGCTGTCATGAACATAAACATTTAATGTGCTTACAGAGGTCTGTAGGTCACATGATGTAGCGTTTGGGTTTTTCTTTATATCTCTGAGCATTAAATGACAGTCTATCCTTGGACTGAATTTGCTGGGATTTCCACTCTTAGGAAGCTTGGCAAATGTCTTGAAGGCTCTGCATTTGAAAACAGTTGTTACTATAGAATTATGTATTTCTAATTGTTTGGAGATGGCTTTATAACCATTCCCAGATTGATGGGCAGGAACAATTGCTTCTCTGAGGTCATAGCTGATGTCCTTTCTTTGTGACATCATGTAGAAACACACCTGAATGCTGCAGAATACCAAACAGCAAAAGGTACTGCTTTTATAGAGGTAGATACACATCTTAATAGTTAACTAATCTTGTACATTTTGTTAGTAATACCTGGCTGCTACTTTGCTAATAATTTGTTTTGTTTATAGAAGTTGGTGAGGACCATTCAAATTCCTTTACAAATTAACACAAATTAATGAAAAATTAAATTAACCCAATTTTTTTTTCTTAACTGATCATTTAAATATGTAAAAACAGTTGGTGAATTAGTTAACATTTGCATATTTTGTTGTAGTTTTATATTTATTGTAAGGTTTTCATCAGTTACAACACAAAGAATTTTGATATTGAAATCAGTACAGGATTTGCCCATCTAAATTTAAGTAATACATAGCTAAGTATCTTATTGCTGTTACATGGCACCTACATAGCCACATAGTGACAAAATTGTGTCCTTATTTAAGCTGTGCAGAATGTAAACCCATCAGCCATAAAATTTAAACCACCTGCCTAATATTGCATAGGTCCCCCCTGTGCAGCCAAAACAGCTCTGACCTGTCAAGGTGTAGACTCCATGAGAGCTCTGAAGGTGTGCTGTTGTAAATTTCAAGGTGGAACCTTCATGGATTGGATTTGTTTGTCCAGTACATTCTATAGATGTTTGATCGGATTGCGATCTGGGGAATTTGCAAGCCAAGTGAACACTTTGAACCCACTGTCATGTTTTTCAGTTGATTCCCGAACAATCTTTGCAGTTTTATATTGTGGAAAGAGGCCACCGCCATTAGGGGACACCATTGCCATGAAGGGGTGTACTTGGTACAATGTTTCGGTAGGTGACATGTGTCAAATTAACATCGACATGAATTCCAGGACCCAAGTTTTCCCAGCAGATTGCCCAGAGCAACGCACTTACTCCACCAGCTTGCCTTCTTACCGAGGTAATCAACATACAAGAAAATATTATTCATCAGATGGGGCCATCTTCTTCCATTGCTCCATTGTCTGGTTCTGATGCTCACATGCTTACTGTAGGTGTTTTCAGTGGTGAACAGGGGTCAGTGTGGGCACTCTGACGGGTCCGCAGCTATGCAGCCCCGTACGCAGCAAGCTGTGATACACTGTGTGTTCTGACACCTTTCTATCATAACCAGCATTAAATTTCTCAGCAATTTCTTCTACAGTAGCTTTTTGTGGGATCAGACCAGACAGGCTAACCTTCACTCCTCATGCGCAACAGTGAGTCTTGGTTGCCCATGACATGTTGCCAGTTCACCTGTTGCCCTTTCTTGGACTGCTTTTTGTAGGTACTAACCACTGCATACCGGGAAAACCCCACAAGAACTGCAGTTTTAGAGATTTTCTGACCCAGCTGTATAGCCATCACAATTTTGCCTTTGTCAAAGTTGCTCAATTCCTTACGCTTCCCCTTTTTTTGCTTTCAACACATCAACTTTGTGTGCTTATTGTTATTCACTGCCTAATATATCCCACCCCTTGACAGATGTCATTGTAGTGAGATAATCAGTGTTATTCACTTCACCTGTCAGTGGTTTTAATGTTATGGCAGATTGGTGTAATTGGACAGGAAGTTGCTACTCAGTGGGTGGGAAGAATGTTACTTCAAAACTCACTCGTACTACTGATTTTGTTGCTTCATCACACATCACTGATTCATCTAGGGGCATCCAGGATCAGACATACCCTCTCCCACACACCTACACACCAACCACAGACTCATTTACATTTATTTTTTGGCAGACATACAATTCAGATAGGATACAACCCATTCACTCTGCTGAGCTGCTGAAGGTTAAGAGTCTAGCAGGGTTAAGGGTCCAGCAGTGGCTCTCTGGCCATCCTGGGATTCTTTCAAAGACTGGCATTGCCACCAAGTCACCACTGGAAAAGCAAACAATATCACAGCCACCTATTTAAATCTGTTCCTCTCTGTCTACAGGTGTACAGATGCTGTACAAATAGATTTTTGTTCCCTAAGCCCCACTATAACTTGACCCTCTAAAAGTGGTTCCCTGAGGTCCAACATAGATAAGGTGGGTTATCTATATTTTAGAGAAAACAACCTCTTTATTATGCAGATTTAGTTACAATCGGATGTAAAATCAGTTGAACTCACAGAACACCCACAAACATGATGGTGAACATGGAACCTCAGTTTGACACTCTGGTTTAATCCACTGTTATTACTGTGGCCATAAATTCTTCTCTCACTTGCTCTATGTGTTTGAATGCTTTTCTGTATATGTTATTCTCTTTATATTCTCTACGAGGTTCTCTAACAAGTTTTTGCCCAAGTTTCAAAAATTAAAAATACCATATTTTGTGATAGTAGTAACAATATGCTGACAATGCCTCAAAAACAGTGGTTCTTTATGGTCTAATTATGGGATGTAAATAAAAATTTTTATTACTTTCCCTTTCCTATTTACTTAAAGAAATAAAAAATATACCTTTGAGTGTATAACCACAGTGACTTGCCCGGAAATGTATAATTTAGTTTTATGTATATATGAGAGTTTTAACAGGAATACTGCTTACCATGGTATTTTGATATAACTGGATTCAAACAGCAACTGCCCACTAAATAATTGTGTATATTTTATCACTGAATCAACATTCATTAACAAATTTTCACATTTCACACCTAGTAACACCCCTGCCTATGAATTTAAAATTGGCAGCTTATGTAAGCTAGATTTTTGTCTGCTACAATGACAGGTTGTACTTAGCCAGTTTACTGAGCTTTACTACATACTGAACTGACCTGGTGTCTCATCCAGAGTGTATTCCTGGGATACGCTCCAGATCCACTACAAACTTTATCAGAATAAAGCAGTTTTATGAAATGAATGAATGAGTGATTCTGATCATGACATGAGACATTGATAACACATGTTTTTAGGAAAGGCAACCTATATATTGTGCAATTTTAGGTACAAATTGATGTAAAATCAATTGACATAAACCCACAAAAATAAAGGTGCACATGACCCCTCAATTTGGTCAGTCTGTCCTTTGAATTAATTTGCTGGGATGTCCACTCCTGGGAAGCTTGGCAACTGTCTTGAAGGCTCTGCCTTTGTAAACAGTTCTCACTGCAGCATGGTATATTTCTAATTGTTAGGAGATGGCCTTATAACCATTCCCAGATTGATGGGAAGCAACAATTGTTTCTCTGAGGTCATAGCGGATGTCCTTTCTTCTTGACATTATGTAGACACACACCTGAGTGCTCCATAATGCTAAACTGCAAAATGTTCCACTTTTTTAGAGGTAGATACACTTCTTAATGGTTAACTAATCTTGTACATTTCATTAGTAACTACTACTTAGTTGTAGGGATGTCCTGATCCAATCTCAAAGATCCTTTGTTTTACATCAGCGGTAACGCAGCTGTCATAAACAGAGAGCACAATTTGTGGCAGGACGTGGCTATAATGTCTGCTGTGTGGAAATACTTTAAATTGGAAAGCGAAACAAGTCCAACAGCGAAGTATGATGTCTGCAATGCGAGTGGTTCACGAGGCGGTAGTAGCAGAGCTGTGTTCAATACTACCAATTTGATATGGCACCTAAAAAATAAACACTCAGCCAAATATAGGCAACTCAGGCAAAGGCTACACCTAAACAACATACGCTAGCAGAAACTTTTAAAAGAAGAGAGAAATTTTCTTGAGACAGCGACATGGCCAAAAAAATTACACAGAGGGTCATTGAATTCA
The DNA here is from genome assembly GCA_028566435.1 of Scorpiodoras heckelii. Lineage (NCBI taxonomy): Eukaryota > Metazoa > Chordata > Actinopteri > Siluriformes > Doradidae > Scorpiodoras > Scorpiodoras heckelii. The sequence continues at coordinate 20,139,863 of JAOVVH010000048.1, read as the reverse complement.
TCACTTTGGATGACCAGCCTGTCGCTGTGGTAGAAAATACAGGTAATAAAGTAAAAGAGAAACTAAAAGAACATTAAGCAATAGCTTGGATGCAGGCAATTTTTTCCTAAAGCACTGCAGAGCTATTCAGTTGTTAAATATATACATTGGATGATTTTGAATAACTGTAATGTACTTAAAGTGTGCACTGTGTGATCAGTATTATCTAGTTCTTATCTAGACAATATCTAGAAAATAGAAGTATCGGTTTGAGTATCGGATCGGGAACAAAATTAATGACTCGGATCGGATCAGGAACAAAAAAGCTTGATCGGGACAGCCCTACTTAGTAGTTTTAGCATTAGTAACTACTTTGCTAATAATTTGTTTTGTTTATAGGAGTTGGTGAGGACTACTCAATTGTTTTTAGGCCCAGATATATAAAATAGTATTATTACTGTGGCCATAAATTTGTCTCTCACTTATCTGTGTTTAAAATGCTTTTCCATACGTCTTATCCCCTTCCCTTTCTATTCTGTAAGAACAGGTTAAGCTTTGTGTCCAAGTTTCAAGACTGGAGGAAGTAAAAATACAGTTTTGTTTTCATGTGGCAGTGGTAACAGTGTACTGTTTTGTGCCTTTAGTTTGACTAAATCATACAGGTTTTTTACTCATCACTTTCTTTGCTTTGCTTCATTAATAACTTCCTCTGGGCATGGCACAGTGGCACGGTGTTGCAAGGAGAGGGTCCTGGGTTCCATTTTCAGGTAGGGGCGACGTGGGTCCTTCCTGTGTGGAGTTTGCATGTTCTATTTGTGTCTGTGTGGGTTTCCTCGGAGGTTCCTGGCTTCCTCCAACAGTCCAAAAACATGTACATTAGACGAATTGGAGATACTAAATTCCCGCATCTAGTCTAGTGTGAAAACGTAACCTAGTGTGAAATCTACTAGCCTCTCCTGTCATGAGTGCAACAACTACTGTATGTAAAACATGATGTTAAACTCCTAATAAATCAATGAATATAAATAATAACTCAGTCCTTTTAGGCAATCCTTGCGGTGTTTCACAAAATGGGTGCTTCTCCACTGTTAGTGCTCTTCTTGGGAGGCTAATTTGATTTCTGATACCACACAAGGCAGTGTAGTTGTTCAGTGTAGTTGTTCAGTGTAGTTGATCCGTAACGTGCCCCATGCAGTGCTTATACGTGCCATGTGGTGGCAGTTTAGCTTGTGTGTATCAGTGGAGAGGGCTGGTAAAATATAGATACATTTTTACTGTTTGTTACTGATGAGGAAAATGTAGACAGAAAAGTGCGTGTGTGTGTGTGTGTGTGTGTGTGTGTGTGTGTGTGTGTGAGAGAGAGAGAGAGAGAGAGAGAGAGAGAGAGAGAGAGAGACGCAATTCTGCTAGCCCTTTTTTATTAATAGAAATACCTGACAGACAGAAAGCTATAATTTAACGAAGTGAATTGGTATTAGTAAATATTATACTAATGATTGTCATAATATAAAAAAAAGAAAAGGAAAGAAAGAAAGAAAAGTATTGGGTGTGGATTGATCAGGAACCAGGTGTGAACGAATGTTGGAGGAAGACAAGAAATAAAAGGAGAGAACACTAAACTGAACTGGACCGAATTAATTGAAAGAAAGAAATGAACGAAAGTGTGTATGAGAGTGTGTTTTTGGGAGGACTGGGTGGAAGCCCATTGCCCACGCAGGGCTGTGGTGTATCGGATAAGGGGCGGAGTGTTCGGAGGCGCCATGCGTGCGCGCGCGTGCGTGTGTGCGTGCGTGTGTGTGTGCGCGCGTGTGTGTGTCCGACCAGCAGTGAGCGCATCGGTCTCACTCTACGTCACACCTCTCCGACAGCTACTGTAGTGATCGCTGTGCTGTGCCTCCGCCGTCCGTACAACTGGCTGCCGATGTGTTTTCCCTCGCTGTCTTTTGCCACTGGATCCGCTGAGTGAGCGAGTGAGCGAGCGAGCGCGAGACCTTCCTTTAATCCGCTGTGTGATCCTGTGTGATCCGCTTGTGTCTCCTCTCAGACTTGAGCTTCGTCGCTGTGCGTCGCTCCACTTGGAAGTAGCGCTGTCGACATTTACGCGATCTTTTCCCCCATGCTTCATTTTAAAGCGCCGCTCGACCTGGCCGTGGTGAGTAACGTTAGCTCAGAGATCTGTCACGAACCGCAAGTGAAATACTGTAACTGGTCTGGCACACTGACTTACTGCTCCACACTGATCTGTTCCCGGGTTAACTTACACTGCCTCTGTGCCACGGAGGGAAAAGCCAATAATAATGTATTCGGGTATTGTTGTCTGGTCCTTGTCGTCTCTCTTCTCTCTCCGTAAAGTTCAGCAGCTCGACTTTTCTTCTTACACTTCTCATCATTCCCACCACTGTCATGAGCTTTAAACTGCCCCTACACTCATTTATTTATTTCCTGGTGAGTTTTGTTAGTTTTTGAAGTTGACATATCGACATATCCTAGGCTGTGTGCCTGACTAGGCGTATGTGATAAGGCAAAAAAATATATATATCACAATATCTTAAGACGTTTTCATGATCTGTGATATTTGATCATATTTAGTTTTGCTTACAGTGACAGGTAAAGTGTAGCCCCAATCCTGCATATAAAAGAAACAGAAAACTGAGTTTACTAATAGCATTGTTTAATGTCTAAGATTGTTTTGTAATAGTTTACAAAAAAATATAACTCAGGGTCCAGTCAGGTGACCAGTAGTATATAAAAGTACGGGCAATCCGTGCGATGTATCAGAAGCGTCCTTGTATTGTCCTGTAACTTCTCAGAGTATTGTCCATTTGATTTTTATTCATGTAATATGTAAATGTTCATAAAGGTCATATGGAATAATATACTGTAGTTGGTACTGATCTAATGGTATAACTAATGGGAAGGTAATAATGTTTTTTTTTCACATGTAGCACAGACTGTTACTACTAACACTGCTCTTTTCTTCAGAAATGCTGCTTCGGGTCGCCTTTTCATCACACATTACCACTTAGAGCTTAAATGTAGTGCCATTTGTTTTCCTGCCTTAAAGTGATGCATAAGTGTTGGGGTAGCATGTTAGGCTAATGCTGAGTGAATATAGCTGTGGTATTTGACTGAGAGTGTCATTTGGCAGGTGACTGGAAAAGAAAATAGCCGGTGACCTGCTTCAACTGTTAGCTGCAGCTTAAATTTAGAATGCATGCAAGAAAAGGCCTAGAGCTGAAACACAGTGTTTAGAGAAGGGTTGAGCTTCTGTTCTCTTTTTCCATGTATTGCCTAGCTGTCTGCTGCAAGATTGTTGAATTATTGTCTGCTGTATAAGCAGAAAGGGGTGTTCTGTGGCATAAATGTATATGGCTTTGGCCTGTTGGGGTCACATAGAGAACAGGATATCGTAAGATCTCTGAACAAAAATCGGCAGAATTTACAACAGAACTCTACGGCACTCTAGTGAGTCTCCTTCTAAGACACAGGCAGCGTCCAAAGGACACTTTCACGCACACATGCGCTCTCACGCTTTCTCTCTCTCTCTCTCTCTCTCTCTCTCTCTCTCTCTCTCTCTCTCTCTGTCTTACACACACATGCACACACACAGTAAATTCAGTAGAGATCAAGGTCCAGTTAGATCTGCTTGTCAGAGTTCACTTTGGAATAGATTATATCCACTACCATTATTCATGTCCAACTCTTCATTCTTTGTTTTTTTATTTTATTTATTTATTTTTTTTACTTTTTTATGATGCAGTACTGTGCAATAGTGCTATAATATACCAGAGAAATGTATCAGTGTGTATAAGAATCTCCCCATGTCTTTTAACCTCATGCAGCATAAGAACGCAGTTACGTGCATCTCGTTTATGTTTAACAATGTTTATTATGTATATGTGTGTATACATGTGTGCGTAGCACTGTAGTAAAACCCGAGCATGCTAATGTATGATTTGCCAGGGCTAATAGGCATGCAGCAAGGTCATTAAAGTTAATGCAGAAGATGTGGGCAGCTTTCACATCTTGACTTGCTGGATTCAGTTGGAACAGTACAATATGCAGCATTCCCCAAATCAACATATCCATGTACCGTTAGTCCATTGTGTGGGTATAAGTGCTTCTTTTGTGCTGTTTGTAGGCCCTCAAAATCAAATCATACAGCAGGCTCTCATTAAACACTTTGGCATTTCTTTGCAGACGAAAAGAAAAGACCCACATGTCCAAGATAGGTCTCCGGTTGCCCCTAAAATTCTTAAAATACTTCAGTAATTTGTTAGATTTTCTCATTAGCAGTCAGAGATCTGTAACCCATATTGAAATCTTCGCATTAGCCGCTTATCATTAAAATCTGGTGCAGTGCATTAAGAAACTTTGAAACTGAAGCCACTGTGCTTTCTGGACTTGCTTAGCTAGTAATCTTTATTGCTGCTAGTTTGGTTGTATTTTTCCTGAACCAGAGTGTGAGCGTGTGTCTTACACCCCCACACACTGCATCAAGCCTTTGGCCCCTCTCGTCAAACCGGTTTGAAAAGCGTTCGTCTCTCTGCCAGCATTTAACTCTCCAAGCTGAAGACAAGAGTTCAGGGAATTTAAACTCAGTTCACTTTTGAACTACTTTCAGTTTTGATGCGTTGTCTTAGAGCAGTTTGCAGTGCTGTTTGGGGGAACAGAAAAAGATATTTGAAATGCCGTGATTACAAGATTTTATTACTTTTTGTTTTAGCATTACTGTGTTATGAGTCTCTCAGAAAGTATTCATAAAAGCATGTGCACATCGCACAGCACACACCTCCAGTATGCACAAGTGTAGTCTTATACAGAATCATGTATGGTACATTAAGTTTTTCTCCAGACTGCATGGTGGGGGCTGTTCAGTGAGTTCTCTAGATGCTGATGACGTAAAGCTGTGCTGCAGTCTGCACACTGCTGTCTCACTGCACATGAGCCTGCCTGCTCCCTATAGCCACGAATGTGCGAATGCCTTGTCCATTCCCCCTATATAGTATACTGAGCCATAATGCATCATCACAATGGGACAAACAAGATACATGAAATTAAAACACCGCTGTGAGAGCGCCTTTAATGTCCACAGGATGTCAGTTAGAAAATTAGTCACTCTAACCCACATTTCTCTAATTTACATGGCCTTAAAGTTCAAATGGTTATTCTCTGTACAGAGCTCATTTTGTCTTGTCAGAACTGTTTTTTTCCCCGTAATGTTCTCCTTTTTCTCTAATCTATAACCACAGACTGTGTAGTATACTGTAGTTGTGATTATCTCCTGAAGGTAGATGTGAATGTAGTATTCATCGGTGATCAAGCTGAAAAGCAAAGCACTTAGTGTTTACTGTGAGCTAGATTGACTGCACTAAACACAGTTCCTCCTTGTCTTGAAAAAGACAACTGATACAAATTTAGAGGTTAATTTACAAATGCTTTTGACATGGAAAAAAATTACATTTCACAGCAAACTTTCTCAACTGCCCCATTTCTGTTTACGAGTGCTTTTGAGTTAATAGGCTCTTTGAGTTTTGAAGTATAGGGAAACATATCTAAATTATTATCCGTAATCATGTATGTGATGCATATGCCATGGATAGAGATTAGGTTGAAATACGCCATATTATTGCTTTAAGCAAAGGATCCCAGAACTCCCAGGTGTTGTGTTGTTGTGTTGTTGAAAAGAAAGACTGATATAAGTTATAAGGTTCAAACGGTTGCAAACACACGAAGATAACTGTCTCTCTTGCACCTGATTTTGTTCATTTATTCTGTTACTGGCATAATTGACAATTGTAGTAACACACTTTTCTTCATTTATTTCAAGCATGGTATCAAACTGCTGTGAAATAAATAATTGACCATAAACGTGTAATTTGGTGTGCCTCTTTCTATACTGCTGTTTTCTCTCTCTCTCTCTCTCTCTCTCTCTCTCTCTCTCTCTCTCTCTCTCTCTCTCTCTTTTTCTGTCTCTCTCTCTCTTCCTCTCCTGCTCGTGCTCAGTATTGAGCCTTCGTCAGGAGAGCCCACACAAACGACACCCCGTCTTTGTGCCGTCAAGTGCTGTGACAAAGCGTGCCGAGTAAGTACCGAGGCCAGGCAGAGAGGAGGATGAACATGTATTATGCGCCTGTAATGATACTGTAAGATGACACCAGAGAGTGTGCGCCTTCCCTCTTGTTCTTTATCGCTGTCATTCTCCCTCCAGCTCTCTCGCTCATTTGACAGTAATGTGTGTGTTATTACATGCAGCCCAAGGAAGTGATGTTCAACCATCCAGGCTGTTTGTGTGTTTTGTAGCCTGACCCGCTATCCTCGTGGTTCCGTAATGCAGCTTTGCAGCAGAACTGCGAGCTATGCATGTACGCACGCATGCATGGTACTGTGTGCGTGTGTGAATCCGTCCCCTCGGGACCTGAAATAGCAAAGCACGGAGGTAAAGGGGGAGGGGAAGTCAGAAGCACAGGCATGGAAACGTGCAGATCCTGTTACAGGATCATAATATCACTGATGAATCAGCGTGCACTCGCTCTCTAGCTCACTTGTTCACTTGCGCGTGCACCCCTTTCCTTTGGCCACTCGCACACTCTCTCATTCATTCATTCTGAAGATTATCCATCTGCTCATGCATGCACTCACTCGCTCGTTCACTTGTTCACTTCCACCACAGAGAGTTCAACTCTGCTTCATCATTAACACAGTTATATTTAGTCATTTGTGCTATCGTGGAGGAAGTGCATAAAACAATACAGAGAATGATACAAAGATAAATGCAAAGTGTTATCCTAGATATTGTTGGAGGAGTTAGGCCTTTAGACCTTTGCAGATGGAATGGAAGTAGAAACTGAAGCACTCAGAGCTCGCTTTATGAGTATGCTCTTATCTTAGAGAAGACCTTTCACATATTTTATCCCTTTAGTCTGGTTCTTCACATGAAATTTCTCTTGTGTGCTGCTTAGTATACATTTTGCACCCAGTCTAGTAGCACTGCAGTGTTTCCAGTCTCTGCTCTGACAGCCCTGTGTTCTCCTGTCCAAAGGCCCCAGCCTTGCTTTTACACTAATTCTGGACTTATCCGGTGCTCTGTTTCACACGCTTAGCTACTGCCAGGAGTGGTATCCAGGAAGTGAGCTGCAGCTGAGCCATGCTTTTAAAGCTGTGCTGTAAAGCCAAGTCATTGTCAACTATTTTACAACACAAATAAAGCAGAAAGAACAAGCAGTCTTTTAATGTAGCATCTTTTTTTATGTATGGAAACAGGGTCTTTTCCAAGTGCTGGTGCAGCAGTGATGGAGAGGCAGTTTGCTATGTGTTTCTCAGTGTCCCTGTGTACGAGGGAACAGAGTGTGCTGAGCGAGGTGGGAACACGGCGCTCCCCACTCTCTCTCTTTCTGTGCACTCTCTCCTTCTGTTGTCACTCCTCACTTTGTGGTTTCAGGTCAGAGGCAATAGGTAGCAGCTGCTTTTCTTTTTACACTGAGCCAGAACAAACTTTGCCTTGCCAAACCCCAACCATAACCACTGCAAAACAAGCTACTGCTACCAAACTGTCCTAGTCTTGGCTCTTCTCCTCTACTCACTCAGTGACCTTTCACCCCAGAGATGGAGGGAAGAGGATGGAGGAGGAAAAAAAGGAGAAAAGGAATGTGAAGGGTGGAGTAGAAATGGCATTTCAGTGTTGCACATATCTGTCTCCACTCCTCAGAGTGAGTCACAGGGACCTGTTCAGCTGCCCTGACATTTTTTTTTCTTTCTCACCAGATTTCCGAAAGGGACTTTGAGTTGTGTGTTCTTCCTTGTTCGGAACTCATGATTTTATTTATTCTTTTTTTTTCATCCTGGCATTAATGTATCCAGCCATCATGAATTCCACAAGAGGGTCTGTTTCTTTGTTCCCAACAAACACCAAACGTAAAGGAAGAGGGCAGTAAATCAGAAGAAAACCACTAACTTGAGTCATGTTCCTTCCCTGTTTCCACTGACATGCCAACAGCTGCCCAGGCTGTAGAGATGGTTAGAAGGCAACATTTTTTTAGTCTCAGTCCATTGTTACTCTTGCACTGTCTTAGTTTAAGTACTTTTACTTTTAAAATCTTCATATCACCCACTCTGTAATCAAATGGTAATTTGACTTGATTTATTTGGTATTTTATCTTTCAGATCTGTTGTCCTGCATCTATGTAACAAAACTTTTTTAATCAACAGAAGAAAGTTACTGAATGACCTATACACACTTCTTTTTTCATGTATTACTCTTAAACGTTCTTTTAATCTGTTCATTTTTGAGCAGCGTGCACTGTTTCTGTGAACACTGGAATTCACACAGCGACAGGAGACAGAACTTGTTTTGCTCTCCAGCACACATTTTTCTGTTTCAGATGCTTTGCCTCAGAAGCAGAACACCAACAAAAACAGTTTCTTTATTTTTTCTTTAAGTTCCTTCATTCCCACCTCCTTCTCTCTCTCCCTTCTCTTCTTCCCACCCTTCTCTCTCCCTCTTTGTCATCTCTCTGGGCGGATTCCCAGCTGACCAGGTTTGTCATGGTAACAGGCAGCGAGGCAACAGGCCCAGCCACTTGCACTTCCTGACTGAGTGGAAATGCCTGACAGAGGTGCGCCTGCGTACTGTTTGCTCGCGTGTGTGTGAGTGTGTGTGTGTGTGTGTGTGTGTGTGTGTGTGAGAGAGAGAGAGAGAGAGAGAGAGAGAGCACACAGACAGGGCCAGGGTGCACGAAGCTGTCAGCCTGGATTAGGTTCAAGCACACTGCAATGCTGCCTACTGCTACTGGGCTTTACTTTATGGTAATGAGGAGAGGCCTCTGGAACAGGCTTCTTTCTCTCTAGCTCTTTTTTTTCTCCTCTTGCTCTTCGTCTCTGTCTTTTCCTCTCTGTTTCTGTCTTTCCTTTACTGATTTAAGTTCTGCTTCTTGCTCTCTTTCACACTCTCACCTTTTCTTTGTGCTTTTGCTTAGATAATGGTGCTCATGGTTGTTGTCCTGACTGTGCCCTTTATTAGATTCACAGACAAGAAGAAAAATTATAGCATTTTTAAATCTGAAGTCTACCTCATTGTGTTTCTCTGTAGCATTTACAATTCAATTATACCATCGAATTGAATGTACCAGACTAGAACTCTATTGCTGTAAGGAATAGGTTCAAACCAGCATGTAAAACTGTTAGGGGTGATTTACTAGTAGTTCAGTTCCCTTGGTCTGGACCAAACAAGAAAATCATACATTGTTTCATTTTAGTCCTGGTTTGCTTAGTGTTCACACTCACAAATTTACAGTCGATCCAAAAAAAGGTGAAACAAAAAAAAAACAGTGACATGTGATGCACATATGACATATATTCTGCAAGCCAGTCATGACAAATCACCACGCTGGGCTTAATGCACTTATCAGGGTTCTGTATATATGGTAGTATTTTTACCAACTGGAAGCACAGCAGGTGGTGGTAAAATGGGTAAAGGAGTTGAAGCATTTTTCACTCGTGGCACGTTAGTGTCACATCTTGTAATATCACGTCCTGTGTTCGGTTTGTTTAGATGTCTTTGGTTCCTATTGTGTTCATGCTTCAAACAAACTGCACCAGAATGCATTTAGAAACAGACTGAGACCCACCTGCTCGGCAATATCAGTCAGCTTATTTGGTGTGCACCAGAGATCGAAAGGAGGCATTCACACTTACTCTAACGAACCGCAATAACAGAGCGATCACAGCAGGGATTCGAACCAAAGTCTGAACACACCCTTAAGCTCAGTACTGGAGTAGTGTGAGTGAGACTGCACCCTCGATACCATTTATCCAATATGGACCCTGTATGGCGAAGAATGTTGAGTAAGCACTTATGAGTCAAGCATCTGGGCCTTTCTTTATATGTAAAATGTTTGTACTAAACATTCTTACCCAGATCCATGAAAAGTCTTCTGTTCTTTGCAAACACAGCCAGGCTTGCAAGTTGTGTGGTTAGTGCAAGTCACACAACATGCAGCGCAGGTACAAACCCCATTTCCAAAAAAGTTGGGACACTTTCTAAAAATGCAATAAAAACTGAAATCTGTAATTTGTTCATTCATTTGAACCTTTATTTAATAGACCAAGGAGAAAGAAAAGATTTTCAGTGTTTTCAATGACTTCAGTGATGATTTTCAGTGTTTTCAAACTTAATTCTGTTTGTTAAGTATAAACAAATGTAGAAATCGATGCTTGCAATACACTCAAGAAAAGTTGGGGCAGAGGTAAAATAGACACGATAATGCACATAAACCTGTTCTGGAAGGTTCCACAATTAGCAGTTTAACTGGTAACAGCTGAAGTCATCAAGATTGAGTATAAAAGGTATACCAGAGGCTTAGTCTTTGCAAGCAAGGATGGGTTGTGATTCACCACTTTGTGCCAAACTTCATGAGAGAATTGTCATTCAGTTCAAATACAGTGTTTCTCAGCACAAGATTGCAAAGAATTTAGGTCTTTCATCATCTATAGTTCATAATATCATGAAAAGTTTCAGGGAGTCAGGGAAAATCTTGGTGTGTGAAGGCCAAGGGCGGAAACCGCTGCTGAATGTGTGTAAGACCATCGAGCCCTCAGGCGGTATTGTTTGAGAAACCGTCATGCTACCGTGATGGACACAGTCACATGGGCTCAGGAGTACTTTGGAAAATCATTGTCACTTAACACAGTCCACTTAACAAAGGTGAATTAACATGTTACATATTTCAGTTTTTATTGCATTTGCATTGCATAAATTGTCCCAACTTTTCTGGAAATTATTTATTCAATTATTAATAAATAATTATTCAATTATTGATTTAAAACTGAAAGAAATAATGAAGTCACATGGGAAGATGCAGAGGCGTTTATCTTTCTTTACAGAACACCACTGCATGTGAAAGCATCTTCTTTAAGTTTATTTTATTTAAAAGTTTATTTCTTCCATAATCAGTGGCAGCACCATATTGCCAATTTCCTAATGCTGGTTATTCTTAGCCTCACATCCTCCAGCCATTGAGTCATTAGTGATCTATCTAGCACATAGCAGCAGAGCGGCAAAGCATCAAGCTGGATTCCAAAGGCAGTTTGTTCTGACTACTTGACTATTGAGAAACTCTGACTGAATAAACTGAACAAACCTTTTGTAAGCATTTGTAAATACAGTGAAACTGAAAGGGAATGTGGTATGTAGTTATGAACTTGATTACTCATAAAATATACAAACCTGTCATTGAGTATGTTTCATGTTGCAAGTTAGTAATTTATGTTTTAATCAGATATTATAATATTAACCTTTGTCCACACTGTCCCCCTCCTTCTCATTCTCACACTGTTGCACCGCTCTCTGTCTGTCTGACTCTTTGCTGCTGTCTTCACAGAGCTGTACTGTAACAACATGGCGGCCCCTGAGATGGGCTGTAAATCTGGTGTATGTTGTGCTGGTACAGTAGCTGAGAGCTCTGTTTCCTAACACGGGGAATGAGAGCAGCTTCATCGCTGCCCCTTTCTTTTTGCTCAGCATGCTGTTTTGCCTTTTCCGCTTCCCCCTCTCTGTGCATACTGGAGTAACACACAACTCTGCGTTTTTTCATATTACACACTCGCACAATGAGCTCTTACTGAAAGTCTGACACACACTTGCCTCCCTCTCTTAGCAGCAAGTCTCAGAAAGAAGTAGTCAGAACAGGATTCCTGTTATTGCCCCTACTTCAGTGCACTGCTCCTCTCTTTTTAAAGTGTGAATAGTTCTGTATGGTGATTAATAATTTGAGTGAATCATAGCACTTTGAAGAGTTTGGTTTTGCATAAAGTCCTTTCCCCTTGTTGTGTTACCTTATCTGTTTGGCACAGTTGTAACGTGAGTCGCTGTGTGCTCTTTCTTCTCTGCGGCCACCGTACAGATATTGTAGACTCTCACCCCAGTGGAGGCTCAGAATGCTAATATGATGACAGCTTGCAGGCCAATGTCATGGCAACAAAGCTACAATCTGGTAACAGAAATGGTCTTTTATTTTTAACCCAAGTCTACCTGTTGATGCTCAAGCCAACTGCTGTTTGGATTGGGTGTCTGTTTCATTGGTTGTGCATTTTGTCTAACATGCCATGTAGCTGTTCATGATGTTTATTGCCTTTATTTATGGTTCCTTTAGTTTATGTGCCTAACAACTTTTAACATACCATCTCATTGACTAAACACCATGTGTTTCCTTTCCAAAGGAGCGTTTTTGTACTTTACTGTTGCATTTCGCTTTTATGAGTTGGGTTTTTGTGGATTTATCTTGTTCAGTTTGATAAATCGTGTCATTGTTTTCATTTAGCATTCTTATTCTGGATGAGAAAGCATCTAACACATTTTGCATATTGTGTTAGATTTTCGTTTGCTTCATCCATAATGAACTATATATTTATATTTGTTTATGCACTTAATTGTAATGCACATATTTTGGTCATCGGCAAACAAGAACTAAGCCATAAAGAAAGACCTTTTGACTTTGGATCTAATCTTCTCTCTCCCTCTCTCTCCTTCTCTCTCTGGTCCAGATATATGTTGGGTAAAGGAGCAAAGCGGAAGCTAGATGAGGATGATGAGGGAGTGGAAAGCAAAGCGCTGGCGATGGCTGACGGCCTCTCCAAGGTCTCATACACTCTGCAGAGGCAGACCATCTTTAACATCTCACTGATGAAGCTGTACAGTCAGCGAGCGCTGGCTGAGCCGAGCCTGGAGAAGCGCGTGCTCATCAACAACATGTTGCGGCGCATTCAGGATGAGCTCAAGCAGGAGGGCAGCCTGCGACCACTCTTCTTTCCTCCATCGCCTCCACCAGACCACCCAATGGACGAGGGATTCCGGGAAGCACAGCCTGCTTTTGGTGTACTCTCTGTGGTGGCTCCACCCCCTGTACTATCTCAGCAACCCCCAGTCCCACCTCCGTCCCCGGCTCTCGCCAGCCCCACGCCGCTGGATGCTTGCCTCACCCCGGCTTCTCTGCTGGAAGAGGATAGCGCTGTGTTTTGCACTTCTCCCTCTTCACTCCATCATTCTCCATCCAGACTCCGCCCCCCCATGGCCACTGACAGCTTCTCCTCAGCCCTAGATGAAATCGAGGAGCTGTGTCCATCAACCACAGGTGCAGGGTCTGTCACTACCTCCTCACTTACCGTGCCCCTTCCCATGCCCCTCCAGCTATCCAGCCAGCCCACCACAGACTCAGACTCCAAAAACTGCACCAGATCCTGCAGCTCAAAGCCGGAGGGGCCGAGCCTACTAGCTGTGGAGCGTGTAACATCAAGTACAGCAGGTACAACAGCCACTGAGCCCAGAGGGATGGATACACTCCCTACAAGTGGCTTGGACATGAGCACTTTGCCATCCTCCTCCTCTTCCTCAGGCTTCCTCACCGATCTGGCCCTGGACGATATTCTCTTTGCCGATATCGACACCTCCATGTATGATTTTGACCCATGCACCTCGGCAGCAGGGGCCTCCCCATCCAAACTATCACCTGTGGTGACGGCCGATGACCTCATCAAGACTTTAACCCCTAACCAGCCTTTCAAAATGGACCTCACTGAGCTGGACCACATCATGGAGGTGCTGGTAGGATCGTGACCATGTTTGGCCGGGAATGCAAAAATAAAGATTTTTTTAGATACAAATTAAAAAAAAAACTTAAAGACTTATCTCTGTGGGTGTTTTGTACAGTTTTTATTTTTAAGGCAAGGCAATTGTTATAATGAGTCGCAATGCCACCTAGTACTACTTTTCAACACTGTGCATGCACTGTGCTCGCCTTTCCAAATATGAACATGAAGGAACACACTTGGCTTCTGTCAGATTCTAGTGCCTTCATCAAAAATGACCACTTGGTAAATTCCTTTTTAATTTTTCCTTTTTTTTAAAAATTATTGTCTGTATTTCATTCTCAATTAAGCAGAGAAAGAGTAGCAGCTCTCTTTCCCCTCCTCAGCGTACAGGTGCAAGAGTATGCTTAACTGAGTCTATGTTCATATAAAACTCATTTTCATAAAGCACAACAAATTTAAAAGAGGAACTTGGTTTATGTGCTTCTTTAGTGTTATTGTTTATATGATAATATTATAAAGAAATATTTAAGTGAATTCTCTTTCAATTTAATCTTGTGAAATAACTTTTGCTCTGTAGTATAAAATGGACTTTACCCAAGCTGATGTATTTATACATGAGCTTTGGTATGAGATTTACCTTTAAATTTGAGATGATCTGCAGTGGTGATTTGGTTCAGGCAATAAGTGCAAAAAATGTGACAAGCAGTTCTCTTAGTCATCTGAAAAAAAAAAAACAAGTCAAGCTTAAGTCCCTTCATGCAATGCAAATGCCCATAACTGCCACTTTCTTTATTTTTAGGTTTCTGGACATTTTTACATTTATATTATTTAAAAATATATATAATTTCCTGTAAAAATATGACACTAACTTATAGTAAGGGCCTGTTTGCCTGCATTTCATAATTTATATCATAAGCAGCCTCAAATTAACATTGACTTGAAAAAAAAACAACAACAACAAAACATTTCCTGCTTCTAATGGTGGCAACATGTTTGCTTTTTTATGAGCATTTCCCTCACCCTCTCTTTGTGAGCGGTACATTATTCATATTGCATGCAGGATTGCATCATAACTGTACAAAAGCAAGCTGTAGGATTTGGGGCAAGTGGGTTTTATTTGACCTTATGCATATCATTGGTTAAGTTTTGCCGATGGTCACCATGTCCTGTCTAGGCTCCTTGTTGTCTCTCTTGATGGTTTTGGACCAGCAGAAATGGTCAGAACGATTTGGGGCATAAACGTTGGAGATTTTGAATTTAAAACATGCATAAGTGATGCTTGTCCTCTGTTATAGTTCAAATTACCAGAGAAAAATTTCCCCATTTATATTTCTCAGCGTTTGCATTACAAGCCTTGAATCCCTGGTTAAAAAGCCTGTGTGTGCAACAATAGGCAAGATATGCCTTTAGCTCTGAAACCTACTGCGAACCACTCAGTGCAATCAAACTGGATGCAGGGGATTTAGACTTTGTGTTTTCAGTTCATTTCTGACTAATCACATCATACATGTGCAAAGGGACCATTTCTCATATCAGCTGCTTAGTATTATAGACCTGTTTACTGGAGAGTGCTGTTAATCAGCGATGACTTGTAACAAATATCATTTCCAGTCATGGATTTCAAGAGCGTCTTGGTTTCTTAGCATAGATTCACACAGGCATTATCAGACAGTGAGCTGTAATACTGGTTCTTTACTAGTGTGACCATTTTAGATATGGGATTCGAAATGTCTGTTTACAGAGAAGCCTTCAGTGGGAGTAATGGATCACATCCTATAGTGCTCAAGAGATTATATAAGAATTGGAAAAGATGATGATCAGGAGTAGTATAAAGCCAAGCGGGCACTACTATTCATTCATAATTATAATTACCGTACTGATTATTTGAAGTTGCTTGGATTTGGAGTGATTTTTGTTTTAAATTATTTATTTTTCATTTCCTGTGTAAATATATTTATTTTGATGTGAATCTACCATCTGGATTGTAATATGTACAGAATATATGGTAGGAATGTACTCTGCTTATAGGAATGTATTATACAATGAAATGGGTTGGAAGCCATCTTTTTTTCGTTTTTGAAAATGTATTATTTTTTGTTTGTTTCAGTTCCTATATTATAATTTTGGGGTGGTGTTTGTGGCAGTGTTTAGGTCTACACTTCATACCCCTGTTTAAATATAAGTATTTAATGTCTATCTAATTTTTTTCTTAGTGTGCAAGGGGAAAAATTGTGAAGCAATACTATATTCTCTTCAAACATTTCTGAGGTTAAGACTCCAAAGCTTATTTTTTAGGAAAGTCTATCTATAACCCTCAATGCCAAAACATGAAGAGCAGAGATGAGTGCTTTTTGATGCCGGTTACTGTTAGTATGACATGGTGTCTCCTTGTCTTCAGCCTATACCCCAGACTACATTTTTGGGGAAGTAGAAGGAGTTCAGTGGTGTTCGAGAGAGACCACCAGGAGCTGATGGGGTATGTGTATGTGTGTGTATTGTTTTTGTTTTTTGTTTTTTTTGGGGGGTGGGGGGGTGTCCCTTTACTGCTCAGTAAGACAGGCTGTATTTTTCACAGACCTTGGGAGCTGTGCCTTTTCTATGCAATTATCAACATATTCATTTTGAGGAAAACCCACCCACCAACTGATGATCACTGTATTTAAAAGGTGTGGACTGTAGAATATATATAAAATATGGACAGGTGTCTATGAATTTGAAACAGTCTTACTTTTGTAGTTTTATATCATACAATAAACTATTCAAATTAAAATTTATTTGATGTGTCTTTTTTGTTTTTATCACATTTACAAACTTCATAAAGTGCATTAGTCAAGTATATATGACTGATGATGTAGTACAACGTCAATATACTGTACACTCTAAAGTAATCAAAAGGTTACTAGTGTTTTAGTGATCCCATCACTTTTCTTTCTCTCCTCTGTATCTCAAGGCTAATATCAAGAATTCCTGCATCAACAGTTGCCACCATTTTGTAACTGTGACTCACGAGCTGTTACAGTGAGCCTATTTCCAGCATTGGGGCCACACAGCTGTGGAGAGCAGAGCCACTTTTAGTTCATAGCGCATGGCTGTGTCTTGTTTGTGTGTATGAGGCAGTAGGAAAGGGAAGCCAGGCAGGAGCATGGCCTAGTCATCTAGTCAGGACAGCGGTGATGTTTTTTCCCTCATGTAGAGCACTGTCTTTATGTGAAGGAGTGAGTCACTCACTCAGCAACCACAGCACCACACGGTTATGCACCGTGTACAACACTCTTAGCCATTCTGTTTGTAGACTTGGATTTTAATTTGATTTTCATTTTGCCACTGCTTTGTTTATTGGTCATGCAATTGTCATGTAACTAATAGGGCAGGCTGTGTATTTGTAATATTTGGGTATTTTAGAGATATTTTGCAAGGTTTTAGAGAATAAAATATAGATGTTGGCTTGTATTATTGTCAGAGAATTTTACTACAGTATTAAGCAGCGTCACCTTCTCTCAAAACAGCAAAATCTTTCTGTGTGCCACAACAGCTTCATATTTACTAGCAAATTTATCTTCTGAAAAATTTCATAGTCTGTTCAACATACTTCAAAAGACAGTTGCATATCATAAACTCCTTGATGCACTTGTTGCAGAACAAGTTTTTTTTTTTTTTAATTGATTTGAATCACTTTAATCATCTCACCCTCAGGGAGTATTCACACTTTCTATTTCAAGTCCATTTCAGTGGTCTCAGGCTAAGGACTCAGCATTTCTGTGCACATTCGAACACAGCAAATGAGCTCACACCCTTCTAAAATGACCCACAAGCCAACCTCCAGAGGTGGTTCGTTTGTGGTACATTTTCTGGTCAACTTCATTTGTGCCATCTAACTGTTACTAGTCCATTTCACATTTTGCTTTATGAATAAAGAACCTGTAGATTGCTGTACATAAATAACAGTCTTTATGCCACTTATTTAAATTGTGTGTCATCATGACAGGCATGCTAATAATGGCACTGAGACGCTAGCAAGTATGCTATTGAGTTTTAATATTTAAGTAATATTATTATTATTATTATTAATAATAATAATAATAATAATAATAATAATAATAATAATAATAATAATAATAATAATAATAATAATGTGACAGGAACAATAGCTACTATATGTTTCTACTGCAATATATGAAATGAAATACTAGAGGAAGGATGTTAATCCTGCACATAGTGCCTGGGTTACACACAGGAACCATCACATTCCCTACCTCCATGATAACATGTATGTCTATGCTAACCACTCAAATCTATTACACAGCTATTACACTATGTTATGGTCTGAACAAGTAGTCTGAGATCTCATCCATGCTACAATGTCCAGAAAGAGAACTGAGTACCTTTTTGAGTCCACTTGTATTGTGAACACCAAAAGCACTGAGGTCTTTTACAAGAAGTTCCCTCTCAGGCCACTTTAACTGGAAGGAATAGGGTTAATTTAAAAAGAACTATAAGTGAAAAACCCTGTCAAGTAGACTAAGAATTGTCACTGGGAAAAGTGTGAAATGTCAGAAAACTTAATGTAAATGCTGATCATTTAAAGGCAGCATGAGGAATTGAATGCAGGTTTGTTGCATTAGAAGCCTGGAGGTTATGACCATTTCTACATATCTGCTGCAGACCTGGCTATAAACTTGAAAAGTTCTTAATTCTACCAAACCCATTTGCACCTCTTTTTAAAAATCACAACTCTGACCAATATCCAATATCAATTTCAGTACAAAAATATGATCATTTCTGTTTCATGTTTCACTATGACTGAGCTCACACACCTGTATTTCTGGCTGATTGTGCTAATGGTTCAGTCAATATCTCACACATCTTCCCTCTCTTTCTCTACTTTCTGTGTGTAGTGTTGAGTGCAGCACATTAAAATGAGGGAACGTGTAGTTTTTAAGTGGTGAGATGGTTATTTGATTGTTCCATAAATACTATGATTAGTATGACAGAAGAACACGCAGAGGTGTTTAACTATTAGATCCAGTGGTCGTAGTTGCAGAAGCAAACTGCCTAAGCAGCTGCATTTATAATTGCATTCTGCTCAGTTCACAGAGGGCATCTACAGCATTTCTTGTTTCTGTGAAAGTGCAGACAGAGAGAGGGGGAGGACACTGCAGTAGACTTGCATTCTGCTCTGCCCTCCTTCCCGCCCTCCCTCCACCTCTCCCTGTCAGGTTGGCTTTGTGGGGCTATCTGAATAATCCTGTTCCGCTCGGCCTGTGGAGGGAATGAAGCCACGCCTGCTCTCCGCCAACCACAAGCCCAGCTCAGCACGCACACACACACACACACACACACACACACACACACACACACACACACACACGCACATATATACACAGAGTCACACACATGTTTATATAATGCCTATGTCAGCACAGCATTGCCCCCACTGGCTGGAATGTAGAGTGCATTGTGTGGAGGCCCCTACATCTCTCTTCACTCCACCCTCTAAGGAACATGCTTCACTAGTGATGATACATTGCTGTATTGTTGCTGTCATCACTTTTTGTACATTAGGATCAAAATGTTGTCATACAAATAACTGTAAATGAAGCACATTCCAAAGACTCACATGTTCACCTGCTTACTAAACACACTCCAAGAAAAATGTAAAGCTTCAAGCATATAAAGTTCAGAAGAGGGTTTTGTCACACCGTGCCTACTCACAAGATAAACAGCAATTTGCTCAAGTATAATCAGACATATTACCAAGGCCATTTGTCATCACAGTAGAAGTAACCGATATGCAAAGACCTTCAGAGACAAAGATACAGACTTTACTCTGATCATTTAAAACCACAGGCTTAAATATTTCTCTGGAATAAAAGGTTGCACCATGCACACAGACGGAGACAGGTGGAAACATTGTCTAACATGTCAGACAAAATTTCCCATAGGTTTTCACTTGCAGACTGTGAAGGCCATAGTAGATGATTTACACCATTTTCATACTTATCAAACCATTTGGTGAGTCCTCATGCCCTGTGGATGGGGGCATTATCAACTTGTATGAGACCAATATAATCAGAATAGGCTTATTTTATCATAGGAATAAGAAGAGCAGTGAGAATATCTTCGTATTGATTTGCAATGACCTTGCCCTCTAAGGAGACAAGTTGACCAGAACTATTCCTGCAATAAATGGCCCCCTCTGCATAACAGTCATCCATTTTTCCTTTCATTTCAGTGCTGGATGCCAGTGCCAAAGTTCTCTGAGAGTTAATGATTATGAAGGACAGAATGGAGATACCAAAGACCAGTGGAGATGAGGGTAAATTTGAACAGTTGAGGTTATGAGACTATGAAACTAATAATCTATATTAGTACTTGTAATACCTTTAAGCTAATGTGGCGCTAATGACTAACGACGTTTTATTTTATTAAAAAACATGACAAAATTACAAAAATAAATCTTAAAAGAGAGGATGATAATAGTGTAAAATGATCTTGACTTTTATGAACTAGTTGTTTACTTTTGCCTTTGCATTAGGTTATATGAGTGAATGCATGTGATTGCATGTGAGTATGAACAGGTTCATGTGATTTCCAGTGTGCAAGTGTTGAGGGGAAAGACCCAGAGTGAGGAGCCAGAACAGGAAGTAAAAGGCAGACCACACACAGCTGCAGCATGGAAGCAGTGGGTGTGAGGAAGTGTGTGGGAGTGTGACATTAAAAAACAGAAAAACAAGGGACAGATAAAGAGGCAGAACGACAGCAGTATAATAGATAAAGAATGTAAACCCCCTGCTTGAATATTGTGAATTAAGTAACAAAATGTGAGACTGCTGAGTCTATTTCATTCTTTATTAGACAGTATAAGATCAGATGGCATGAACCTCTCTCTTTAAATACACAGAAGAATTCAGGATACTTTTAAACACAGCCCAATTTTTAAAAGTTATTTTATTCCTTTTAGGCAACACAAAAGCCCTATTTTTCCTTAGAGCCATGCTGTTGGTTGATGGTTGGTGTCAGTTAAAAGGCTGGATGCTGTGAGGAGGAGTAAGAGGCGTACAGACAGATGAAGTGTCCAGCAGGCCCAGGTGCACCAGGTCAGATCGCCGTGTTCAGCGTGAATCCCTCTGCAGGCCTTTCCGCATGAGAAGGTGAGAAGAATGGATCAGTGGGAGAGGAGCACTCGTTACTGCAACATTAACCCATTAGCCTAATTACAGACAGGCCATGCTAAATAAACACATTAAATTTGCATGCTCAAATTCACTTATGAACGGACAAGGTCAGAATGTGAGGTGCATTTCACCCTCACTCAGGGAACACCACAAATCAGTTTTCACTGAACTCATGGGTGTGCAATATTTGCTTATACTAAAAACAAGTAAATTGTTGCTACTGGTGTCAGAAGGATAGTTAACTGTACTTGAACTACACGGACAGATGTTGCAAAAAAAATCTCTCTCCTAAAGAAAGCAAACTGTATCTTTGAGCCTTATAAGATATAACTTGCTAATAGGGACCTTCAATACAATTATCCAGAGACGAGTAGCAAGTAATATGACATTAAGCATTGCATTTATGTGACCAAATAATTATACTACTAATGATCGAGTCCCTACAGGTGGCCTTTCTCACTTAGACAGCTTGTTGGTTCATTACACAAGTCTGCCCCCTACTGTCTAAAATAATGATTACTTACAACCAATTTATTTTCAGGTCCCCACAGCGATGTCTCAAGCTAACTTGCATGCAATTGCATCATATATTGTATATACAGTACATATAGCACAGTCCTCACGCTGATATTTGTTGATCTGGACGCGTTCACCCAGAGTCTTATTACAGCCACATTGCTATCCTATGTTCGGTTTTGCCAGAATTCTTGTAGTCCTGGTTACACGGTTGAAACGCTCATACGTGAAAATCCAAACTTTGCTTCTACCTCCAAAAAGCTGTGACTCATCTCACGAGCTCCAAATATTAAACCGCGTTGAAAATTGCAAAATCGTGATAACTTGCCATTCTCGCGGCGGAAACAGCTCTAGAAGCTTCCATAGATGTCTGCCACTTTATACTGGCGGATGCAGCCAGTGCTATGTATTTTGCATAGGCTCCAGTACCAGTTTGTCTGGTACTTCAGTGTATATCACATATATACAGCTTCAACTCTTCTGGGGAAGGCTTTCCACAAGGTTTAGGAGTGTTTATGGGTATTTTTGACCATTCTTCCAGAAGCGCATTTGTGAGGTCAGACACTGATGTTGGATGAGAAATCCTGGCTAATTCATCCCAAAGGTATTCTATCGGGTTGAAGTTCTTCCACACCAAACTTGCTCATCCATGTCTTTATGGACCTTGCTTTGTGCACTGGTGCACAGTCATGTTGGAACATGAAGGGGCCATCCCCAAACTGTTGCCACAAAGTTGTGAGAATGAAATTGTCTGAAACCGGATGCAGCTTCTTGGCCATGGAAACCCATCCCATGAAGTTCTCTACGCACTGTGCTTGAGTTAATCTGAAAGCGACATGAAGTTTGGAGGTCTGTAGCGATTGACTCTGCAGAAAATTGGTGACCTCTGCACACTATGCACCTCAGCATCTGCTGACCCCACTCCGTCATTTTACGTGAGTTGCTGTCATTCCCAATTGCTTCCACTTTGTTATAATACCACTGACAGTTGACTGTGGAATATTTAGTAGCGAGGAAATGTCACAACTGGACTTGTTCAACAGGTGGCATCCTATCACGGCACCATGCTGTAATTCACTGAGCTCCTGAGAGCGACCCATTCTTTCACAAATGTTTGTAGAAGCAGTCTGTATACCTAGGTGCTGGATTTTTATACACCTGCGGCCATGGAAGTGATTGGAACACCTGAATTCAATGATTTGGATGTGTAACTGATGTGGTAATGGTGTTTTAGTGTGTGTTGTACTGGTGTGAGTGGATCAGACACAGTAGTGTTGCTGAAGTTTTTAAACACCTCAGTGTCACTGCTGTACTGAAAATAGTCCACCAACCAAAAATGTCCAGTCACCAGCGTCCTGTAGGCAGCATCCTGTGAGCAAGGATTAGAGGATGGCTAACACAAACTGTGCAACAATAGATGAGCTACTGTCTCTGACTTTACATCTACAGGATGGAGCAATATAGTGGATGTGTCTCATAGAGCTCAGTAAGTGAACACAGTGTTTAAAATCTCCAGCAGCACTGCTGTGTCTGATCCACTCACACCAGTACAACACACACT
>JAOVVH010000048.1:20090962-20103364 GCA_028566435.1 Scorpiodoras heckelii | reverse complement strand
ACAAACCAAAACAAAAGTGTTCTGGAAATGTACATTTCTGGAAAGGTATCTGAAAGTAAATGAAAATGTAGCCTACAGCACAAATAAATAATTATAAAATAAATGAAACATTTATGTCTCTTACATGTCCTCCACTGTTTAACACATGAAGAAACTGTAGCCTTTAACATGTACATTTAGGTTATGGTGTAAACAACAGTAACTAGTTAACAAACCATTTCCATATAACCGACCCGTAGTTCTTGTTAACTCCTCTTCACGCGCTGTGTTACTCGGCTCCATTTTTTGTGTGTGCACGCAAGAGCGAGAGATCGAGCGGGTGGCGGCGGGGCAGTGAGCGGGGCAGAGCACAGTCTTATAGAGAGAGATCAGCTTTGCACAAAAACATAAAATATCGATATAAACGATATCGCCTCACTCATATCCCGCTCTGTTT
Organism: Scorpiodoras heckelii; assembly: GCA_028566435.1. NCBI lineage: Eukaryota > Metazoa > Chordata > Actinopteri > Siluriformes > Doradidae > Scorpiodoras > Scorpiodoras heckelii. The sequence continues at coordinate 20,102,928 of JAOVVH010000048.1, read as the reverse complement.
ATGTCTCGATATATTTTAATATATCGATATATCGCCCAGCCCTATGACAAAGGCCTCCAAATTCCCCAGATTACAATCCAACTGAGCATCAATGGGATGTGCTGGACAAACAAGACAGCTCCATGGAGGCCCCAGCTTTCAAATTACAGGACTTAAATGGTCTGCTGCTAATGTCTTGGTATCAGACACATCAGAACACCTTCAGAGGTCTTTTGGAGTCCATGTCTCAACAGGGCAGAGCTGTTTTGGTGGCACAAGGGGAACCTACACAATATTAGGTGGTGTAACTTGCTTTTATTACTTCTAAATATGGCCAATATTTTAAAACAGTGAGTCAAACCAGTGATGATAAGTGATTGGGCATTAAAAAAACCACAGTGCTCAGTGATTCGTCGTTGGAGATGTTTGCTTATGTTGACCGAACCTGTTCTCTTAACTCATATAACAAGCAGCAGTGATTTGAGCTGAAGAGCCATATTGGGATGTAGAATAGTTACTACCTCTTCTACAAGAGTTGCTAAAATTGTTGGTAGGGTTTGTTATTGTTGTTGTTTTTTTAATTGATGAATTGTTGGCTAACTTGAATTGGCAAAACACTATTCTGGGGACTCCCAAGCTGATTCATTACTGTGGTGGAATTAACAACCCACCATTATCAAAGTTATTACATTTTTTAAAATAGAGTTTTTGGATTGGCCATGCTACATTACTGCTAAGCATGAGTGTGTGTGTATGGTGCTCCAGGGTGTATTCAGTTTCATACTCCGTGTTCCTTTGATAGATACCAGATCCACCACATCCCTGATCAGGAAAAAGTAGTTACTAAATATGAAATGAATAAACAGTATTTAAATAATGTTTATAAAATAAATCTGTACTGAGGTAGTCTGTGAGTATTATGTTACAGCTAAAGGTGTCCTTGAATATACAATTTTGTGTTGTGCAAGACACTCATCCATTATGTTTTTGTAGAAAAAAGGGGCTTCTTTGAGGAAACAACTAATTAGTTAAAAAATTGTCTATCCTGTCTTACTCAAATATGAAATTAATGTTTGTCATCTTGTTTGTAGGTGGACAGTATCAATATATAATAGTTGACAAGAAAGGTGAAAAGAAGAATGTTGGTTTCATACAATTAAACAGGCCCAAGGCCTTGAACGCTCTCTGCGATGGTCTAATGCTTGAAGTGGGTAAGGCCTTGGACACCTTTGAACAGGACACCGAAGTTGGTGCAGTAGTCATCACAGGCAGTGACAGAGCTTTTGCAGGTATGCAACATGAGAGTAGACCTAATATTATTTGAGCATTTTTGTTAGACTTAAAATCATGGTCTGTCCAGATCATAATTAAATTTTACTTTGTTTAGCGGGTGCTGATATTAAAGAGATGCAGAGCAGAACCTTTCAGGAGTGCTATGGTGGCAACTTTTTGGCACACTGGAACAAAGTGTCAACGGTCAGAAAGCCAGTTATAGCTGCTGTAAATGGATTTGCTGTGAGTAAATTTTCAAATTTACATTTCCTTTCTTCTTGAAGAATATTTTTAATAAAGTGAAAACCTGTCATCTCCTTGTAGCTTGGGGGAGGTTGTGAGTTGGCCATGATGTGTGATATAATCTATGCTGGAGAAAAAGCACAATTTGGACAGCCTGAAATCTTATTAGGAACCATTCCAGGTAAACAGAGTGAAGTATGCCTGGGTCTACGAAACCACTGTGATGATGGTACAGCCATGGTTGAAAATAGCCGATAGTGTAAGGAATTTTTCTATTAATATTTTCATATACAGGTGCTGGTGGCACTCAGAGGCTCACTCGGGCAGTGGGAAAGTCACTGGCCATGGAGATGGTCCTTACAGCAGACCGGATCTCAGCACAGGAGGCCAAACAATCTGGTGTGTGTTTATTTTATATTTATTGCTCTTGTAGCATATGCATATAGTTTGTTGTATGTTGGTAAATATGTAAGAGGCAAGCATTGTTATTCCAAACTGAATAATAAGAAGGCATTTATGTTGAGTTTCTGTAATATCATGTCACCTCTGTAGGTCTTGTAAGCAAAGTGTTTCCTGTGGACCAGGTGGTATCTGAAGCAGTCAAATGTGGGGAGAAAATTGCAAGTAATTCTAAGCTGGTGTCAGCCATGGCAAAAGAAGCAGTCAATGCAGGTGAATGTGATATTTCACTGGATTATTATTTTTTCTGATAATTCAAAAGTATATGGCATTTGTCTTTATCAAACCTTGTTGTGTTTGATATACACTGGTTTTATCTTAACTTTTAAAATATTGCTGTTGGTTCCCTGGCCTCCTTTCTGGAGTAACTGCCTGTTGTCTTATCTATGGCATCTGGCTTTTAGATGGATAATATTCTGTGTGTTCTGGGACATACTTGGCATTTTTATCTAAAAGATATGGTTTACTTTCAGCTTTTGAACTCACCCTGGCTGAAGGCAATCGGCTTGAGAAGAGATTATTCCATGCTACCTTTGCTACAGTAAGTTGTAGGATAATACAAATGAAAGACTGTTGTGAGAGAAAATCTATTGATTGGATGTATTGTTTCTTAAACAGGAGGACAGAAAAGAGGGCATGAATGCATTTGTTGAGAAGAGGAAAGCTGATTTCCAGGACAAGTGAAGGATCAGAGCAGAAGAGTGTGATTTTGTTTAATACACTAATATATTAGCCTGTGATCCAGTGCTGTTACTGAAAGACTGTGCTGTAGGTATCAAACCTGCAGAATATCAGTGGTTTGAAAGAAGAATCTGAAATCAGTAGTACAATCCTGACATTTACCTTTCTCTAAAGTAAAACGTTTGATCATTTGAGCTGAGCTGCTTTGCTATTGTTATTGAATAAACTCTGATCATCTCAGTTGTGAACGTACCTTGATACGTAATGTAAAATAAAAATATCATGTGACATTAGACTGGAGACATTGCAGATCCTTGAGCAGGTCCCTGTTTGTAATGCATTCCAGGTTTAATAAATGTTTAGACAGAAATTTGAGGTGAAGAATAAATCGAATACATCTTTACTAGAAAAGACAACAAAAGACCGAAACTCCAGTGAAGTCGCTTGAGAATGTTGGTAAGTGTGTATTTACAGTTTTTACACACTAGGTGGTGACAGCACTGTACAAACTTATAGCATTAAACGGTTCTCTTCTGAAGTCTGGTTCACGAATACAGAAAATACCACTGAAGTTTGGCAGATAGCACAGATTAGGAGGAACATCTATTTCGAGCTTGTTCAGTCAACACTTCATCCCCTTCTAAATATACTCTGAATTTTAAGCTTTAAGGTTTACTGGGCATTTCATGTGTAGGCTGTAGTCCTGGATCTGCGGTTTTCTTTTCTTACAGCGGTTAATATTATTCTGACATTTGGTGTAACGTAGAGGGAAATGTAATAATTACGAGTGGAGAAGTTTTGGGTTCGAGTAGGACCTACATTTATTATTATTATTATTATTTTTGCTGTTAAACAGATAAAACTGCCTATAAACTAAAAGCGAAGATTCAAAATGTCACAGCTCTGCGCAAAATTGTCAGTTCGTTTACTTATTTATTAAATCTTTATTAATTTTTTTAATTCATTTTTTTTTGCTCACTTGGCCAATATTAATTTATTTGTGCTCACGTGGAACAAAATGGAATAACTACTTAAATTAAGCATAAATCAATAATTGATCAAACTGTAGTTAAATAATTCAACGCACATCTAAGTCGCAGAAATATACTACAAATTTTGTGCGTTCGTTTGCAATTATTCATGAATTTTGTTTAATGATTATACAGAATTTCCATTCAGAATGTACTCTAAATAAAATTCAAAGCAGCATCCTTCAGGAAGCAGGACACACACCACTTTACGCGTGGTTATCTTAGGTACTTGCATTTTTAATAGCGTTTTTGTTTAACTGCTTTCACATCCAGCATGTGGGTCACAAAGGAGCACAGCGAATTTAATTATGAAACCACCCTTTTATTTCCACTATATATCAGAGCGCTTTCTCTCTCTTAGCATCTCAGGGTTTTCTTCACACTGCCCATATACACACTCTCAAAAGTCCATAGCCTAATTGATTTTAATTTTCATTCAATATTCCCCTCGAGTCGACTTTCTTCTTTACCCCTGGAACAAAACTTTTGAAAGAGGCGAAAAAAAACTTTCTTCACATCGGAACGGCACAAAGGTCTCCAAAAAGCGAGCAAAGCAGCAGTTGCGCTTTGAAGTCTGTCCCCTGCTAACGAAAGGTCAAAATAATAAATGTAGACCCAATTGAGGCGCTCTGCCCAGACAAAAGAGGCAAAACGTTACATTTTGGCAGAGGCAAACCCCTCATAGCGTGATAAACTCATTAAAAAAAGCAGAACCAAAGAGAGAGCAGCGTGGTGCCGCGCGTAAAGAAAAGAGCTTTCAAACTGATCAGACGCTCTTTGGCTCCGGATGGTTTCTCCTCCTTACATCAGTCTCTCTCTCTCTCTTCACTTCGCCTCCGCACTTCCATCACACTCAAACGACAGCCTCGTAAGAAATACGTGCGTTTGTTTTGCTCTTTAAATATTACCAAGTTACTCCAGTCATTTGCGCTCTGTAGAGAAATTTAGCTTTACAGTGTGTTTTTTCCGACTTTTTCATTTAGCTTTATATGCAGCTGAAAATTAGATTACAGTACAGGCTTTTTACTCTATAACTTTATGACTATTTATATGGCCACGCTGGGATTAAAAAAAATAATCAAAGTAAACAAATACTAGAGAAATTAAAGGATTTTTTAAAAAATGAATTAAATCTAATATGTAGCTTGTAGCCTATGCATGCACAGATGAAATATTTCATGCCTATAAACTGGTTAACACTTACAAGCATGTAGTTCACTTAATGCTAGAATTAAAATGATTATATAATAGTACTTACTACACAGCCTATTTATATTTTGCCGTTTATTTATCTCGTATTATTAACTTATTATTATCTTGACTATCAGAGTCATCTCGAATTATTGTGTCATTGCAGAAAAGCGTAATGTAGCCTAAATAAAACATTTTATATCTGACGTGTGTCCATCAGTTTTCTGAAACTGTCTGTACTAATTTACTACTGGGGCTAAAGTATAAGGTTAAAGGCAAGCTCAGGGTTATTATGCTTGTTAGACGTGTCACACTCCAGTCTTCATAGCTTTTATTTTTATAAGTTCAGCACAAGGAGTAAGTAAGTAAGTAAGTAAGTAAGTAAGTAAGTAAGTAAAACTTTATTTATATAGCACTTTTCAAGATTTTATCACAAAGTGATTTACAAAAGTAAAAGTAAAAAAAAGAGCTCTTGGTAATTAACTCATGTGCTTGGTAGCATTCAAGACTATGAAATCTACAGACTTCTAAACTAAGTCTATTGTACTGGTTTTTTTTATGAAGCCACATAGACAGCGGTGCGGCGCGTGCCTTGAACACGCACGTTCTCGGACCAATTGAGTGAGGCTCTGGGATCACGTGACATCCGTCGCGTTTCCGTAAGTCTGCTGTCACCTGCTTTGAAGATGGTGGTGCTGAAAGGAATACCGTCCATACTTACCCCTGAATTGCTGTATGCCCTGGCCAAAATGGGGCATGGAGACGAACTGGGTAAGCGCCATATAATCACAAGCTTTAGGTTAGTTAACTAGGGAAATGCGGCGTCAGTGTGTTCAGGCTCATGCAGGCTGCAGCGGCCAGTGATTTGTCTCTGTTGATACATTTTAATGGAGACGTGTTCAGCGTGTGTCCGAGATTAATAAGTACACATGAACGGTCCACTCTTCTGACACCCGCTTCCTCGGAAGTCCAGATGTTTTAGTGAGTTCCGCGATGTTTCTCAATATGGCGGAACCCTTTGGAAGTTTGGCCAAAAGTCTGTGCTAAAAGTGAAACTCTGGTCATACAGAATCTTTTTCTTCATACAGAAATTTACCAACATGTAAGAAAATGTTATTATCGTAGACTTACATATAACTTCCACTGGTATACATATCACACGTCGGAATAAAAGAGCGACGTGCTACAGCTACTAGATTGTTACTCTTTTACATGTTAGCCAAATTGTTAGCCCATCACACACACACACAATCTCTCTCTCACTCTCTCTCTCTCTCTCTCTCTCACACACACACACACACACACACACCAATCAGCCATAACATTAAAACCACCTGCCTAACATAGTGTAGGTCCCCTTGTGTGGCCAAAGCAGCTCTGATTTGTCGAGTTATGGACTCCACCACAAGACCTCTGAAGGTTCTGTGGTATCTGGCACACAAAACATTAACAGCAGCTCCTTTCAATCCTTAGGTTGTGAGCTGGGGCCTCCATGCGTCGGACTTGTTTGTCCCGCACATCCCACTGATGCTCAGTCAGATTGAGATCTGGGGAATTAGGAGGCCAAGTTAACACCTTGAACCCTTTGCCATGCTCCGTAAACAATTCCTGAACAATTTTTTTGCAGTGTGGCAGGCTGCATTACCCTGTTGAAAGATACCACTGCCTTTAGGGCATAGCGTTGTCATTAAGGGGTGTACTTGTTCTACAAGAATGTTGGGTAAGTGTTACATGTCAAAGTAACAACCACATGAATGCCTGATCCCAAGGTTTCCCAGCAGAATATTCCCAGAGCATCACGCTGCCTCCCCTGGCTAATCTTCTTCCCATAGTGCATCCTGGTGTCATCTCTTCCCCAGGGAAATGATGCACATGCCCCTGGCTGACCACACGATATATATATATATATAAAAAACATGATTCATCAGACCAGGCCACCTTCTTCTAATGGTTCACGGTCCAGTTCTGATGCTCCTGTGCCCGTTGTAGGTTTTTTCACTGGTGGACACTGGTCAGTATGGGCACTCTGACTGATCTGTGGTTACATAGCCCCATATGCCACAGGCTGCAATGCACTATGTGTTCTGATATCTTTCTGTCATAACCAGCATTAACGTTTTCAGCAATACTGTGCTATAGTAGCTCCCCACACTCATCAGTGACCCTTGGGTGTCCATGACCATTATTACCATTACTACTACCCAGCCCATTACCATTGACTCTTTGTAGGTACTAACCACTGCATATGAGGAACACCACACAAGACCTGCCAGTTTGGAGATCCAACACATCAACTTAAAGACCTGACTGTTTACTTGCTGCAGATCTTCAGTTAATGTTCACATCAAACATCAGAAATGGGAAAATTGTGATCCCTGTGACTCTATCTGTGGCATGTGTTTTGATGCCAGATGGGATCCCCTTGGGTTTTCACAAACAATAGTCTCAAGAGTTTATGTAGAAATGTGTGAAAAAACCACATCCTGTGTTTGGATAGTCTGCAGGCTGAAACACCTTGTTGATGAGAGAGATCATAGGAAAAAGATCAGACTGTGGGCTTCTGCTGTTGCAGGCCATCTGCTTCTAGGGCCAATTTCTTGTGCATTCTCCGACGCTTTTGTGATCATCACGGTTGTAAAGAGTGATTAAATGAGTTACTATATCCTACCTGGCAGCTTGAACCAATCTGGCCATTTCACGCTGACCTATCTCATCAACAAAGCACGTCCACCTACACAACTGTCACTCACTCAGTGTTGTTTATATTTTTTTCCCCATTCTGTCTAAACTTGAAAGACTGCGGTGTGTGATCCCAGGACATCAGCAGTTCCTGAAATACTCAAACCAGCCCTGGCACCAACAGCCATGCCACAATTAAAGTCACAGAGATAAAACTTTTCCTCATTTTGATGTTTGCTGTGAACATCAACTGACACCCTTGACCTGTATCTGCATGACTGTATGTAATGTTCTGCTGCTGCAATATTGGCTGAGTAGATAACCGCATAAATGTACTAAACTGCACTTACCTATTAAATATATTTTATGTTTGTATGCCTCACTCATCAATAGAAAAGGACCAGTGCACAGTTTGACAGTTCCTATTTTTTATGCCCAATTTATCCAGTTAATTATCCAGTAGCCAAGTAGTTTTTCCATTGAGCACCTGATGCACTTGTACCACACCAAACATCCATCAGCATGCAACTGCTGTGCAGAAATTAATCGATCCACTGGTCAATGACTGTCCCCTTCCATTGATATAAGGTGTACAGAGGGACTGCCAACAAACATCCAGATACTCAACTTTACTCAAAAGTACAGTTTATGGTTTACAATATACCAGGATTGGGAAATGTGACGAATTCTTTTTTTCCCCCTCTTAGTTCTTGCAGATGCAAATTTTCCTGTCTCCTCTGTTTGTAAATGTGGTCCCATGGAGATACGAGCTGATGGTAGGTATTCCTTCATGTTTTAAACAATATAACATGATCATGTTTAGCTGCATTTACAGACCAGTCAAGTATGGGCTATGTTTTATTCCTTTAGGTTTGCGTATTCCTGAGCTATTGGAAGCAATATTGAAGCTCTTTCCTCTTGATTCCTATGTTAAATGTCCGGTGGGTGATGCAGTTTTATTGTGAAATCTTTTCTACTGAAATTTAAATATTATGGTATATGGCAGATGCATTTTTTTGTATCATCTCAGAACCCACATTATAAGTTTATCTGTATTTTTCCAAATATTTTCATGCTGTAAATAAAACATTTCCAAAAGTTAATTTTGTGGAGCACTCACTCACTGTTCTTTCAGGCAGCAGTAATGGATTTAGTGGAAAGTGACAAGCGGCAGGGTCTGGAAGTGCCAGTGTGGCGCGACTACTCTGTACTTCTCAAACAAGCAGGATCAGACGTAGGTTGCCATGATCTTCCCTGTCTAGGACAGGATTTTCTCTCAGAAATTGTTAACAACCATATTGCACTAACAGAACAATAAAATATTTTTGTAAAAATCTTGCTATTCATCAATTTTGAATCAGACTGTGTTAGTTTAGACAATGTAATAATTCGTTTGGGGTGGCACAGCAGGTAATGTTTGTCTACACTAAATTGTCCCTAGTCCCTAGTGTGCGTGTGTGTGTGTGTGTGTGTGGATGGTGCCTAAAACAGGATAAAACTGTTATGACTTAAAATAAATAAATAATAGTTCATGTATTAGATATAACATGAGTATTACAGCTTATGCTTGAATTACTATTATAGGCTTCATTGTTATTCTGAAAAATATATTTTAAATGTGTATTTATTTGTTTTTGTAGGGGAATTTTGATGCAGTTGAAAGGTTTGCTTTCTACGACCGTGCTAAGAAAGCTTTTGCTGTTGTAGCAACAGGGTACAGTATAATTCTCAGCTGCCACAAATATACAGGGTCATGTTTAATTCTACCTTGGTATTATAAATCTTTCTTATCTTGCTGACAGGGAGACTGCTCTGTATGGAAACATCATTATCAAGAAAGGAGTCATACGCCCTGAAGAGCTATGTTGAAGACTGCTGTAATACTCTTGTGGTTGTACAGGTTAACTATTGACCTTTTTTATAAACACTTCAAAAAGTTGGCTTTGGAGAACAGCCTAGGTGTTGTAATTTACTAATTTTTGTAATATAATCATTACCCTGCAGAAATTTGCAGACTTGGAGCCTGTAAGTTGAAATAAATGTTATGACTTAGACTTTGTTTTGAGACATTGACTTGGTAGAAACCACTGGCACAGTTGTTCAGGTATCAGCTGGATCAACAAAGTTTGATCAGACAGTTTGCCTTTTGATACATTTTTTTTGCCACTACTAAAGTCATTAAAATGTTAAACCATCAGCAAAAAATCACATACAACAAATGTTTCTTTTCTATTTTGTTTTTACAAATAAATTTTAAACAGCAACATTAGTGGGCTTTTAAAAAGTTTACATTTATTAATTTGGCTGCTATGTCTATCTAGAGCAATGCAGAATTGAGTGTACACTCCAACACTAGGTTTAGGGGCTTTAGTCAAAGCCCCGCTGGTGGATCTGGCAGTCCTGAGAATGAAACTCACAATCTTTTGATCATTATCAGAGCTTTAACTGCTATGTGCAAATAGTCAGAATGAATTTACATAGCTTTTTAATTTCACCAAGCTATTACAGATTGAATCAGTTTATGCAATTTAACACATTCTGGGCATGATTTCCTTATTTTAAGTGTATTATTGTAGTTTAGCTATGGAAGATGTGATCTTTGTCCTCTTCAGGTTCTGTATAAACTTTAGGAGGATTTGGCAACTTGAAATGATCTTCCATGACTGGAGCTTGGAACACTCGGCCTAGAAAATGTCCATGATACACGCCATCTTTGTCTTCTTCTGGGGTCATATACACACTTGTTTCACGTACTTCCACCACTTCAGCCTCATAAGGCCCTGGTATTTCAGGCTGGACTACTCTATCTTTGAAATCAGCATTGTTCACTAGCCCCTCTATGCTATGGTAAACATCGTCCAGGTCTTTCTCAGCTTCTTGATAGAGCTGGCCCTGATTGTAGGACTGAGGTTCAAAGTAGGCTTTAACATGATCATTTCTAGTTGATGGCAGAGCGTCAGATGGATGGTAGAGCTTGTCTTTGTCTTCTTCAGGCTCATTGTATTTCTGCTGGCGATACTGCTTCATAGCTTTCCATATGGCCATGTGGGGATCAATGTCAATCTCTTGCAGATCCTGCTCCTCTACAGGCTCAACTTGCTTTTCAAGTTCCAGCTTTTCATTAAAATCATGATATCTAGTGTGGTAAAAAGAAGTCAGGTTTATGGTAGAGTGCTTAATCAAAGTCTAATGTCTAAAGTTTATTTTATTTTTATTCCATTATTTTTAAGATGATAAGCAGAGGGAAAACACACATAACCTTGTATCTTGAACTGCTGTATCCTTGTCCTTTACCTGTATAAGAAGTAAATGATACAGTTGATTAATATTTCAGGATATTAACAAGCTTAATACTGTCTGGAGGCTTGTCCACGTTGAAAAAACATTCGGATTTATGTGTGCAGATTTTAGTCATGTAATGAGTGGTGAAATGATCGATTTATTCTTTGATCCAGATAATTTTGCTAAAACCAAAGTTCTTTTTTTCATTAAGCTAAGATATATTCCCAATATATTTTAAGAACAATACATTTTAGATCAAAGCAAAGCTGTATGATGATTGTTCAACTAATAGAGCACAGTTTTAGGCCCAGTGGTTTACAGACACAGATGTCATCAATTATTTAGGTGTAGTTCTTTAAGATTTGGCTGTAATGTTGCATTCTGTGGTTGCATACAGAACATATTAATTATTTTGAAGGCTTAGGCAGCCATGTAACTCCCTTGATATACCTTACTGGTGCAGAAGAAAAAGAAAATCCATGCAATTGAGAGATAGCCTTGGAATATATTACTTACTGTTAAAAATCACATTCAATAAGCACTGGACAAGTTTATATGCATGGTAATAACTACATAAGTAAAAATTATGAAAACAAAAAAGACAACACTAAGAATGCATACCCATGATTTATATGGGCTTGCTGTGGTGCTGTACAGCGTCACTGACAACCAGAGTAGAAGAGCGCACCTTTAATATGGAAAAAAGGGACATTATTGTAATTGTTTTGTCTTTATAAAGAATACTGCATAACCGTTATAATATAAAAGAAAAAGTTTATGTGCACTTACCTGAACATTGTTGCTCCCGATGTCTTAAAAGCACAGTGAGTGAAGAAATAGATTGCCACATGACCATGCTGCATATCAAAACTGTCATAAAAAGCGTAAAGGTCATTAGTTAAGCAAGCATGGGTAGACTTTGGTCCTTAAACGTACACTGTAGTATTATTCCTTTTTTTCCTTTTTTAATTTTTTTTTTTTTATACATATACCTTATAATACAAAACACAGCAGGTTCCTTTACTTGCATGTGTAGGAACAAAACAGTAAATGCTAACTAACTAACCAACTAGAAATAGATAGATAGATAGATAGATAGATAGATAGATAGATAGATAGATAGATAGATAGATAGATAGATAGATAGAT
>JAOVVH010000048.1:20060722-20078222 GCA_028566435.1 Scorpiodoras heckelii | reverse complement strand
GTAAAAGTGGTTGTGCTTTCATGAGAAGTGCACTTGATGATATGTTTATAACATTATCATAAAACTTTTTTCACTACTTTTTTTGTGTGACTCAGCCAAACAAGACTTACACACCCCGTTGAATCATCGGAACACAGTGAACACCCAGTAACCTGTCACCGGAAACACAATGAATTCAATAACCAGAGTGACACAAATGCATATATGAACTCTTTCTATATAGTATGTCTGTGTTTGGAGATCACTCCCATATTGTGGGCAACAGGCAAGACAACAAAAACTCACATTGACAAGCAACATGTGTCTATGAACACAACATAGTAATACAGTTTGAGAATTGCTATATATTGTATATATTGTTTTTTTTTTTTTTTTTTAACAAAAAGCTTTACACATACACACAGCCATACATATATACTGTTCAAAATACTTTAACCAGGTTCTATTAAAATGGTAATTATATATTCATTCTATACCTCTCTCACACGCTCCCTCTCTCTTTCTCTCTCCATCTCTCTCTCTCTCTCTCTCTCTCTCTCTCTCTCTCACACACACACACACACACACACACACACACACACACACACACACACACACACACACACACATACACACACACCTATATTTTTCTCACACAAACACATGTATAAGCATCTGGTAACACTTAAATCAGTTTTAATAGCTATTTACTGTGATCTGTACTTTTTTTATTTAAACACATTTTCCACTCTGCTAATGCTAATGTTTCATAAAACCCCCATTTCTAAATTAGACTATAGTTGTGCCAGCAGTTAGAACACTAAGTGTTGCACATGCAGGTATAGTGATTCACTTTAGGCTTGGAAACAGTCAAACGGCAATTATTCGTGACGTGAAGCTATCAGCCCTTCCTCTGCATAACAGCCCCGGGCATGTCTTAATGATTAAATGTAACTATCCCAGTGAGAGAATATGCAGGAATCATGCAGTTTTAATAAAGTCATGAGAGCTGGCCAGGCTACAGTTCTGAGGTCAGCTGCAGTTCTGTCATCTCCATCGAGACTGAAGTGCTGCACACTGAAAGCCCCTCTGCTCCGAAACCTGACTCTGCACCGGCACAACAGGACATGTGTTCGCTCTTACTCTAATGTGAAAATGGACACTCAAACATTCAACTGTGACCTGTTTTATGGTTTTACACACTAACAGAGCCCTATAACCTCTAATAGGACACACGAAGCTATGCTACAGAGGCAAAGCACTCTTCCAGCTGGATCAGGAAACATAGAGAGAGAACAGAGAAAGAGAGAATAGTCCTAATATGTTACAAAAATAATACTAATAATTTTTTTTTTAAAAAGCTATGCATATAGGGGTCTGTTAGTAAACATTGCAGGACTGTACCAATAGTCAGTCATGTAATGTCTTGATCATTAAGATACATTGGGTATAATGGGCCAAACCAGATTGTAATAGATATGTTTAAAAATGTGTAAAAATGTAATAATAACCATACAGGCTGCAAAAAGATCTAATCTCGTCACATTCTTTAAATAACAAATGTTTATTCATTTTAAAGCATGCTCTCTTTATAGATTAATGTAATGTATTATATTAGTTAATGACCTGCTGCTTTGGCAGTGGCCATAGAATGTGTAACAAATGCATCCAGTTGTAAATGAACTAATTTATCGTTATTTTAAGCATATAATAAATACAGGTTACATGAGGCAGCAAACACAAGAAAGGATTTCTGTAAGATCTTTGCCCAAACGATTTTTCAGACGTCACTTAATGTTTACTAGCACTTTAAAAACATGTATCATGTGTTAACAACAACAACAAAAAACCTTTAAGAATGGGAACTTCTTCAAACCTGAGCAACAAGATTATTATCTAAGCTCATTGCCTGCCCACACAACTCACACCAACTCCATGCCAAAGCACTTAGCTCTTTAGCAAACTGCACATCATAAGGGAAAAGCTTTTGTCTGTTATGGATTTTCTGCTTTGTGTTTTGGCAGCAGAGCAACAGCTGGCAGGCTGGACGCCCCTCGTTCTGTTGTCAGAGCGAGATGAACACACTTCTTTTTAAGATAATTACACCATTCAGGGGTTTGACAAGTACATAATTGATATGAAATGAGTGACTCATTGTTAATTGGTCTTGGTTGACTTTATGCCAAGTATGAAGAGAAAGAAAATAAAACTTGCTTATCTTATATTCCCCACGTTATTTCATTTTAAACCGAACATGGTCTAATGGCTCCTAATACTCCAGAAAGTAATAATTCAATCAACATGCAATCAGAAGCTAATAAGAAAATGATTCATGGTGTACTCTGCCTCTTAAAACTCAGAATCTTAGAAGATGATTCTCTGAAATAATGTAAAATGTCCACAGAAATTGTTTTGATAATACCAACAGCTTTATTTTAAGTTCAGATAACAAAACTTACACTTTAGTCAATAGTCAAGAATTTAACAGATGCATGCCATCTGCATTTCTCTGCATTTCCTTAAAACATTTCCTTAAAAAATAAGAGGAGAAACCTGACATTGCTGGACTGAGCAGTGGAATGTGAATTGTTCTCAGTGGCTGTAATCCATCAATGATAAACACAAGTTATGTCCTTTTGGCGAACAAAATATGCAACATTTGAGGGCACCATTTTTCATTTTGTTGACAGATGATGAACAGATTTTTTCCAGTATTCAACTGACTTTTACACAAGGGTTTAAACTGCTACAGCTCTGGCTGCTTTCCTGAATTTTATTGTGCTCCATTGAGCCAGAAAACTAAATTCAGAAAGAGCTTTGCAGATTCCAGGTAATTCCACTCAATATCTGTATGCATGCTATGGGCTGCGAGAGTAATTAATAGTGAATAAATTAATGATTGAGTGCCATATACTTTGAAGGGTTATACTATGCATTTAATTATTATGACATCCTTCACCATAAAGCACGCCTTAGCCTTTGAATTTTTGACCTCAAGCTAATAATGGAGTTCACACTTTGTACGTCATAAAAGGGAGAGAGTATAATACCACTAAGAGCAGAGCAATAAGTCAGTGTGAATGCCCACTCCGGTTTTTTTTTGTGTGTGCCTGATCTCTCGGTTCTTTCAGCTGAGGCCAGAGGCAGCGTGGGGTGGGACACATGGCCGGCGCTTAGTCAGGTGAAAGTGTCTCCCCCGCACTGGCGTCTGAAAGGCCTGTCTCCAGGTCCCACTGTGTCCCTGCCTGCCAGCTGGAGCCCCCTGACCCCTCCAGTCCAGTCAGTGAGCACAGCAATGCCAGCAGGGGTACCTCTTCAGGGTCACTGAACTCAATGTGAGAGTATGGCTGGACTTTTAATGCACTACTCTAATAATGCATGACTTTTAATGCAGTCAAGTATATATTGCTTTCTAAACTCA
This sequence comes from Scorpiodoras heckelii, assembly GCA_028566435.1. Classification (NCBI taxonomy): domain Eukaryota; kingdom Metazoa; phylum Chordata; class Actinopteri; order Siluriformes; family Doradidae; genus Scorpiodoras; species Scorpiodoras heckelii. The sequence goes on along the minus strand of JAOVVH010000048.1, from coordinate 20,074,822 downwards.
TTGCAGTGTATACAACTGTACACAGGTGACCAAGAAATATGATACATTTTCTAGAACTTGATCTAAACATGGCTCAGGAACAATTATAATATAACAATTCTGCCTCTTTTCATTTTGTTGTGTTCGATGTCTGTTGGTTTCAATATAACAGTGATTATTGCTTAAAAAAATACCTGCAAATTTACTATTCAATCCTGATACTATAACAGGATATTTTGATAAACTTTTATGTGTTTGTGTATAAAGAGCAACAAGTTATCACTGCTGCTGTAGTAACTTGAGTAAATTACACACCACTTCAAATGATGTGCAATAGGACAACTTTATATTGAATATGATTCTAAGGACTGTAACAAAGGAGGGTTTTGGGGATAATGCTCACCAATGTCACATACTGTGCCCCCACAAAATACATTTTCTAGACATACCAAATATTTGTATTTTTTGCATGTGGCATATTTTGAAGAATATGGACGGTAATTCTACATTACAATTTACATCTACATCTGTACAAATGTATTCAAAGGAGAATAGTGTTATGGTAACTTACTAATTCAAAATATTATATTGCATTAATGTAGATCACTACTACAAGTCCTGCCTATTGTTTAAAATCTCATCTCTGACCTGTTTTGCAGGCTTGGTGTAGTGGCTTAAACTTAATGAACTCGGAATAATAGGAACGACACTGACACTCGTATGCATGCTAACATGGACTAATTTGCTGTTAGATCTCTACTATAGCTGCTTTGATGTGAACTTTTATATTAGGGTTACTAGTTGTTAGTTTTATTTTTGAGCTATCTTGGTTTTGTGTCTTGAACCCTACATACCCCTCAGTCCATATGTTTCTGATATGGAAATGATGACTGTAATTAAAGAAAGACTTCAAACATTTTTATTTGTATTTTAAAAGCATAATACCTGTGCTTACTCACAAGCAAGTCTTATTATACCTCATTTTCCCATAAATCTTTGCACACAGAGACTTCCAAAAAAAAATCAATTGGATACAGCAGGCCAAATGTACTGCAGAGAATTCAGCTCTAGGGAGCAGACCTTCAGGAGCAGACAGCAGTAAATCTCCCCTACATGAAGACCCCTCTTTCCTCTACTGATATCACCCTCTCAGGTACTAAATCTTTACAGCTAAGTTAGGGCCATTAGAACCAAACCCAGGGATTGCTGACTAATTGATAAGGTTACGATTTGAAACATTCTCCAACGCTCTAATTGAAACCATTAGGGAGGAAGACTGGAGATGTCTGGGGAACGAGCGCAGGGAATCGAAGGGGGTCTTTGATCTTGGAGCTTGTCTGCCATCCTGTTTTCCTTCAAGGTTTCCTGGTTTGTTTCAGAAGACAGAGTCAGACTCTTGGGGACAGGATGTTAATGGATCGCTTAAAAGAGGCCTATTCTTTACGAGAAGGCTAAAGCGTTATCAGCTGGGTTAAAGACAGTCAGCATTTGCAGAAGGGAGGGAGGGCAATGACAGATAACCCTGCTGAGTATTACAGTAGCATTTCTTGCCAAGAAAGTAATTACACTATGCACTATACATTTCAAAAGGTCTGTGTGACTGCTATCAACTTGTTGGATTCATGAAAAAAAAAAATTAAAAAGAGCTAAAACTAGCTCACCAGTGTGTTTTCACCTGTGTGTAAATGATTGGAAACTGATTCAGTCTTACTGTTTATCTGCAGAATAATAGAAATAAGAAATGAATAAAATTTTGATAATAAAATAATATAAGTTGGAATCTCCTAGAGAATGTGCCGTCACAGTACACTTGGTCTACTTATAACATGAAGATTTATGTTTATTTTCCTATGGCTAATGAACAGGCATTTTATTAACCTACCTCACATCACTCCCATTGGTCCACAACTTTTAATATGGTTAATAAATTAAAGATAATTTTGTCAAGGCAGGCCAAATAAAAAGGCCTGTTTATAATGTGCCCTTATGCAAGATGAGTTAACTAGGAGTTAGTGTACTAAAACAATAATACACTGTTGTTTTTTCACACTGTGTAGCTCCAGGTTCATACAGATTACAGGCAAGACAAAATAAGAAATCATAATCTGTATTTTTATGGACCCTCTTAACCTTATTCAAAAGGAATGAAAACAAATCACACAGACAAAGATGTGGAGACTGAGGGAATTCAGCCCTTCCATTCTGTTGTCTTAGCAATATTAAACAAATCCAATAAGACACAGAGATTTTTTCCCCTCTCTGCTGATCACTGAGATAAAGGCGCATCAAACATACAATAAACTTCTTGACAGACTGTAATCTAAAGAGTGACTCCTGTATGCTGAAAGCCTTTGGCTTTGATTATGTCTAATCAAACTGTCTTAGATCTTCATTACTAAATGTAATGCCTGCTTTGATCTAGAGCACTAGCAATGAACATTTCTACAAAACTGTGCACTCTGATTAGACTCATAGCTGGTTTGAATAGAGCCTTAACAGCGGTGACTTCAGTAACAGCCATGCATTCATAGGACTGCTCTGGGTGCTCGACAAAATATGAATCACCAAGCTCTCGAGACCATGGAGAACAGTTGGCTTTGATAATGATATTCCAAATTACATTTGGCTTTGAACAGAAACATTTACTTTAGAATATTTTTTTTGTTTGCGTGTCAAAGTCCCATCCATTCCAATGGCTCTGAATTATAGTGGAGATCATGCTGTTCCAGCATGAAATGGTGCCTGCTACAGAAAGATCAGATTTCATGAATTTTGCTCTTTCATCCTTATGAAATAAATATGTGCGCCCTCTCCCAAAATTGCTCACTCCTCTCATTTTAAGTTTACAAAATAAATATTATTTTTCATCTTGTTCGGAATATTCAGGAAAAACAAATAATTCATTTGAATGACAAATGGTTAAACAATTTTCCTTAACAGTTGTACTAAAGATCTATGTGTATGGTCACATTTGAGAAGCAATATGTTAAATGATTAGTTATCAGCCTGTCCAATATATTCAAAACACACATGTTCCCTGCACTTCGCCAGTTCCTCTATTTTATGGTTTGATTTCCTGATTCCACTGCATATATGATATGTTTCAGTGTCATCAGAGAGTGGAATTCATAACCCAAACTTTATTATTTGGATAAAGAAATGTGCCTCAGGGTAAATGAGCCTAACATGCTCATGATGGCATGACGGCAGAGCTGCATGCTCTCTGAGGACTTCACACTTTAATTGGCCTGGTGCCACAGTCCCTGAGTGGCTGGAGATCAATGGACTGCATGGGTAGTGCAGTGGCAGTGACCCGTAGAGGTGGAATCTCCCTGAGCGTCTGTCTCTCCTGTTCTGCCTCTCACTCCTACCAGGGATTGCATGAGGGGCTTCTGAGAGACCCCTCAGTCCAGTCAGGCAGGCCCTAGCAGAGCCAGAGTCAATAAGCAAAACTGAGCCCTGATCCGATTCGCTATCATAATTTTGACATCCTGTGTTATATACATCTAATTTGTTCTGGCATGGTGGCTCCTTCATCTTCCATCAATACATCACACTGTGTTTAGTGTATGCCATGTGCAGGTACAGTGGAGAATGTATACATATAATATTATTGCACATTGGGATTTTGAATCATTATAGCACTTTATCAGTTATAATCCCATTATAGAAATTGGCAAGTATCTGTATCTGCATAATGCTGAGTCGAAGGTGCCCATGCTGTCTATTTTTGAACTCTGGGCTTTAATGTGGGTCTGTATGGAGGTGTAGTGCAGAGGTGTGGGATGATATTTCAGCCTGAGAGAGTGAGTGTGTTTGCTCTCTGCTTATTATGGAGAGGAGCCAGTCTTCTCAGAGGCCACGGGGGGAAGATGGCAATGCTGATAGCGGCCACATGGGTTCCATCAGGGTAATTGAAGCAGTCTGCCCTACACCAAAACGGAGCCCTGAAGGACGCGACAAAACCAATTGATTTAAAAGGCAATAGAGCCTGTGTTCAAAAGATGACATTTTTATTAACATCCCTTAACGCAAAGCAGGGCTGTTTACGGCCATGTAGGTGTCCACTGAATATTTTTATTTACTTTTAGATGATTAGAGAAGTTTGGGCTTGCCACAGGGTCAGAGGAACAGAACTTCAGAGGAGGGATATGATGATCCTGCAATAAACGACAGGCTTACAGGTCAGTTCATATAAAGGATGATTTTAAAAAAACATTGCTGTGCTTGGTATCTTAATTGAAAATCATCAAAAGAGCCAAAAAGTCATATTTCGTACTTCCAAATTTTGTTGCAAGCAATAACCATTATGGATGATGTTAGTGCCTAAAACCACTTTTACTGTAGTCAGTTACGAAGGGTAAGCCTACAAAGACCATGTAAATCTGTCCTACCTAAATTCTCCTCTCTCTCTCTCTCTCTCTCTCTCTCTCTCTCTCTCTCTCTCTCATAGGCCTGTGTTTGCACAATATACGGTACAGAGTGACATAACAATAAAGGCTTTGATAAACACCTCCAATTCATCGAGGATTACCGTGGGGCCTTTTCTACAGCTAGATATGGCCTTCATGCCAGGTTAAACATGCAGCAATCAAAACAAATGTCTGACCCAAACTATCCATTCTCTAATTGTGTGCCATTTCTTTTATGCTTCACACTGGATAGTGTTGTGTGAAATGGGGAAGGGTGGAAGAGAGGCTTCATATCTCTGTCCTGTATATTGTTCAAAGCCCTTGTCCCCTTGCTCCAGACCTCAGAAACCGTAATTGCACGTCTGCAAAAACCACATACAATACTAGTGTAATAAGGCAGCTTATCACTCAAGACTCTTCATGCAAGCAATGAGATTTGTTTTGCACCTCTCATACATATATATATATATATATATATATATAAAATGGGTCTGATGTAAATGGAAACATACGGTAGGTTTATTTTTTATAACATATAAAAAGCAAACAGTAAGATGCAGAAGGTCAGATATGTTTTCTTTGGCTAAAATGGAGCAGATGAAAGCCTTCACCACAGTGTTTGATAACTGAAATCTGAAAGCATTATTCATGCTAAATTGGAAATAGTTTGTATGATCAATTTACAGACATTTACAGACATATTTTGGAGAAATTTTTAAATATCTTGTTATGCAAATATTTTAAATGGTAATATATATAAGATCTCTCTCACGAATACACACACACACACACATACACACACACACACACACACACACAGACAGACAGACAAACACACTTTTATATGAATAAGATATTGATATTTTCCATGTTGAATAACTGATTGCAGTACAGAGAAGAGGTCACAACTGAGCAGTAAAGTTGGACCTATAGATTACCCTTACTTGCATCTATTTCCTCCATTGCTGTACCACTAGACCATTAAAGTCTTTCAGTCCATAATAAGACATGACACACAAAGGAAAACATACAACCAAGGTCAAATGTGGTCCTCATTAGAGTAACGAACACCCCATGAGGACACTAGTCTACACTGTTCTCACATGGCCCTTCACATGAAACTAAGGCAAAATAATAACCACATCTGCACTGAAATAAACATGTGACCTCAAATGCTATCTTCATTGAAATGTCTCTAACACTGACTGTTGCTGTTCACTGAGACAATTCAATTTCCCAACAATCTCTATAAGCACAGTTCATTTACTAAAGCATTTAGCTTGTGTTAAAATAGTTACCACATGCAATTTCAGTAACAGGACCAATGTTTAGATAATGGATATGATTGCTTGCCCAGTCATACAGACATTCAAGAAACATTCAAACACTCAAACCATTATGGTTTCATGTTGACATGTTGGCATAGTTAATCGCAACATGACTGAAACAAGGTCTGCCAAAGGATGGTGCATTCCACCAAGCCATGCCAAAATAAAAAAGCAGGTTTTACTGAGAAGTTTTTAAAAAACATAAGCTACTAAAAGTCACCAGAGAAGCTTGGCTTCTTTATAAACCCTTTTTTATATAAATAATGCAGAACTTAGTGATTCTTGCTAAACTGGATCATAATTACATTATTGGTTTACATAATCTCCCAAAGGAAAGCTCTTTGGCAAAGATTTGCCTTAATATGTCTCAAAATTGTTACCAGCTGGTTTGGCTACAGGAAATGCTCCTCTCTCTTAAAAACCTCAAAGCAAAAAAAAAAAAAAAAAAAATACAAGTAGCATGCAATATTCAGAACCCTTTTTTGTTTTATTGCCTTCCATCCAACAGCGACATGTAGATCTGACCTCTCTGTATTTCATTACATGCATTATTGTATAATGCCTTGCACAAAGTCTGTGATATCATCCAATCTCATCAGTCTGTCATCTCCTGAGGCTTACTTTTCCCCATTCTCCTATGAAAGCATCCCTTGACCTTCTAACCCTCCTGAGACTAGCATCAGAATGAAGTCACATCAAACCCATAATAACCCTGTGTACTGATTGGGACAGGACATAGTGTATTCAGGTTGCACTTTAAATTTTTTCAGTGCCAGCATGACTAACAGCTTGAATATCATTTTACAAAGTCATTCAACTTCATGTTACAATCACAAAACATCAGGGGAAAGTTATACAGAATTGTGGTGCTTAAACTTTTCCATAGCTGAATTAACCAGCCTATCTAGAGCTGCTTGCTGTATAGACTTTAACCATTATCATACATTCATCTTCCCCAGCACTGGCTCTGAACTGTGAGAATGTTTTCATTCTTTCCGTTTTCAGCGAGAAAGGCAGAGTATTCTAAAGTGGTGACATCATGGAGGTTGAGGAATTTAAAGGGACCAGGGGATAGCGTCTCTCTGTCTGCAGTCTACCTGGTTTCCATCTTGTTCATCAAAGGAGACAAGAGCTGCTCTGAGGGTAATGCTTCAGGGGCTTCTAAGATATAACCAGAGCTTAAATACTTTACAGTCACACGAAACATCAACACGAAGGATTGCTTTGTTAAACACTATGCCGATTTTTAGATGTAATAGGCCTATACATAATTTAAAAAGTTTGATGACAAGAACTGAATGTAGAATGACATTTAATTGGATGCACAGAATAATAATCAATTAATTTCCAGTCCTAAAGAGAATGTACTGAAATATTGGCCTGTTCTCCTCTAGTTTTTTGACAGAAGGAGGAAAATCTGTGAAGTAGCTATAAAATCTCAATTAAGAATTTGACAGTATTTTGTCTTTGGTGACTGAAAAGATCATGAAAAGTGTTTTCATCATGTTTATGAAACCATGACCATTTTCTGCAGAGATATTATGAATAAGAAAAAGGATATGTGATTTAACAGACATACTTACTGTCCATCATTGCTAATTGCTTTGCTTATCAAACTAGCTATTTAGCCTCTACTATAGATGATAAATCACCTTCTGCTTATTTGACAGGAGACATATTACTGTTATTTTTATATCTATTTTTTAATAATAAAGAGGTGCAGTCTATTTATGTCCAAAAACAAACAAACATATAAAAAACAAATAAGCATAACTAAAATCACCACTCTAAATTGCACTTAAATGTCAGAGAGTGAATAAGTAAATAAATGAAGGTGTGATGCCCTATGATGGACTGGACTACATTTCAGTTGTTTCCACAACGTTTGGATGAGGCAGTCTAAGTGGTTACTGAATATGAATAAATTAAATGAAGCCATTCATAGCATTGCTATATTGTTATTAAAAGTGATAAATAATTATATTAAAACCATATTGGATCTGTCAGATTGGTCAGTTGTGTTAAAATATAATTAACAATTAGATGCACATCCTCAATTTCCCCCCTTAAACCTCTAAAATATAATTTTTCTTATCACTAATAGGCTTAACGTAGCATTGACTGTGATGATTTGGTGCTGATAGTGAGAAAGAATAATTAGGCTTACTGCTAAAAATGATGTGTAAAATCCCAGGTTAATCACTTAATACTCCAGTAATTCACCTTATCAAATTCTGAATGTAATTACGAGCAGAGTAAGCAGCCTTGGGCAGACAATAACAAAGAGTGGAGTTGATTGAATAAAGCCTCCAACATTACTTGAAATTTGACTGGTCCTGATAACTTAATTAGTTCAGGCACTCAGTTCTGCATGTGTGGTAAAGCTTTGCCTCAGCGCACATCTATCTTTATCATAGCACATCTATCTTTTACAGCTTTGTGTCTTAACAAACAATACAACATTTTAAAATGTAGGAAAGGAAATTTTTGAAACATTTTTGATTCATGGTATTTGCTGAGAATACCCATAAAGTATAAGACAATATCCTGTTCAAATAGCAAATTTGGCAAATCTTTTTTTATCAGTGTAACCTAATTGCACCACCCTTAAGATGTGGTGAAGTGCTTCTGATCAAGATATTTATGTCATGCTTTGGCACAAGATTTTCTCAGATACAACCAATGAGATATGAAACATGAAAGGGGAAGGGCAATAGGCCTACTGGTGTGAATTGAACAAGCAGTGTTTTTTTCAATATGGCCTCTGCTCTATACTCTATTGATGTTGAGGAAGCACTCCAGTGACTTTCGGCCATTGGCGTCAGGGAGCCCTCCTCCCTTGTCCACTGTGAGCTTGATGTGAGCGTGAAAGCTGTTGCTAATAAAAGTTTCAAAGAAAGGGATGAAAAGAAGGAGAAATTGAGCAGCCAGGGCTGCATTATCCCTGCTCTGTATGGTGGCTGCCCCAGCGGAGGTGTTCTGCCAATGGCAGGGGCTCGGAGAGGTCGCTGGAGATGTCACCAGCATTGCTCGAGGGCAGGGGCAAAATCACTTGCTTCTCACAGGCTTCAAAGTGCAGGGCAATTACACTCAAGTAGCCAAATGAATAGATGTATCAGCTTGCCAGCAGTTTCTTGAGCAAAACAGAAGAGGCCTTTGAGAAAGAAAGAGGAGGGCAGAACCACACCTTATGAGTAATGCATAACAACTCACATGATAATTACTAGGAGTAAAAAAAGTTGCCTATACACCATCCAAAAAAGGAACTTACTGCAATCATAGGTTCTGATCATGAAGAGAAAAAAATGAATAGCAAAAGAGCCGGAATGGCCGCACTCCATATGAGCAACACTGTTTAGAGAAGGCACTCATTGTGAATGCTTCTCTCGGGCAGTGGCACATACGAAGTCAGATTCCCATTGAGTGTACTGAAAAGAGCCTTTGATTGGAAATTGCTTTGGCAGGAGAGCTCACCTGCAGAGAGTAGTGTATAGCCTCTTTTGGACAGCCCAGCAGCTGCCAGAGCTGTAAGTCTGGGCACCTAGTGGGCCAAAGAATGGAGGCTGCAGAGTCTTTCAATACAAAGCCACTTAGTAACAGAAGGCATGTGCCAAGCTTGCAAAGCCAGAATAAAAAGTGCCCTTCGGAGTTGACTAAATATCAGGGGCCACTTTTTTTCGCTTTCTCCCAGTCCCTGCTCCTCGGCCCCGACTCACACTTCTATCATGACAATAGCAGACCTAAGGAGCCCTAACCGCAGAAATATACCAACAATCGCCAGGGAAAGGGCTGAGGAACTCCGCCGGAGTGTGGAAGCCATCAATTACATAGAGCAAAAGTTAAAAACCCAGCAGGGCCCATGCATTAGAATGCAGAGATATGCAGGCCTGCAGGCAGTGGAAGCCTGAACTGTGGCCAGGCTAACAGAAGCTCACAAAATGAAAGTGTTGTGTATGAATCATGGGTGAGAACATTTTACCACAACTTTTTCTCATTTTTTCCCTCTGTTTGGAAAAATATGAATTGGATAAATTTGTAAAACAGAAATCCAACAGCTGAAATCCAAGTGCATGAAATTTCATTAGTGCTGGGCAAATATACTGCCTTTACTGTTTCCAAAATAAAAATTTAACTCCAAAAATAAAATTGATGAATAACAACTATTAGTTTTTAATAGTTATTACTCATCAATATTGACTAAAAACAATTTTTTGATGAATTGTATACCAGCACTTGAACAGCAAAGGGATAACACATGTGTTACAGAATACAGATTCTCTGCTTGAATGCCTTCACAAACAGCAGAGGGCCTAAAAGGGATGAAAAGCACTTGACTGTCCGGACACTGAGCGCCTGAATTCCACTGTGCCTTTTCGGCCTTGTCTCTCAGAAGGCGCCGCCTGACACACTGAGAGCATTGCGCAGGGATCACACAAAGCCTCGTCAATTCAACCATCTCCCAGCAGCTAATTTATGATGCCCTCAAAGCAATTTTCACAGTCAGAAAAGTGCAATTGTATTTTCCAGCTCATTAAACCCAAGCACAACAAAGCTTTCATCCTCCCGCTGCCCCCTCCCATTCCAGCCCTCCATCCCACAGTCTGCATTTCAAAAGAAGCATCATGAAAACACAAGCCTCTGTAAAGTGTAAAATAAACACATTGCTCCTTTTTAAAATACATTTTTGGTCAGTGCCTAGAGAGAAATTTGTCAACACATAAGGCCAGGATAAGAGGTCTCCAATTAAAAGCATTCATAAACTCAGATTGCCCAAGTTTCAGTGAGAATTTAAGGCTTGTTTATTCAGAGGGCCTCTTTACTCTCCTCCCTCTTCTTTGTTCTGCGTTTCATGGGAGGACTTGAAAATTGTAATCTCAGGACAATCAGGCTGACTTATTTGTTCAGCTCCTGTCTCACTTGTAATCGCAGGAAAACCTTTAAATCACGTGAGTACCTGTCAAGCAGCTTCGGTGTGCCTCGGTTGCCCAGCCTCACAAACTTTACCACCAAAAATAAGCTCCTATGGGGCTAATAAAAAAATTTGTTGTCCAATTGAGCTTGCATAATGTAGTGCTGACAAAACATGGTCCTGGAGTACTCAATTTTAGTGTATTACCTACATTAATACACCCATATAGAGTCAGGAAAAGTCTTAGTTTATTAGAAGATTAGTTGGATCCCATGTGTTAGAACAAGCTCCAGGGCCAGGATTGTGAACTACTGGCATACTGGATGTAATTACACCCAGAGAGTTCTTATTAATCTGTGCTTTAAAATCAGTTACAAAAACAGTTTAATCCTCTTACATTCTTCACTCTGCTTGTGCATTATGCCATTTCAATCTTAAAACACAAAAACTGAGTGATTCATGCTTTCATGTCACCACAGAGAATCTGCTGTTACAGTACTATGCCGGGTTTTAAGTATAAGCAAATAAAATAATCGCTACAAATGTAAGGCATTAGAAGAGTAGCTGTACAAAGCAGGAGTTCTAACATAATAAGGGCAATTATAGTTTAAGGATGCTAATTTAGCATCATAATAGGAGAGTCCTTTGAACATTTTTCACAAAAAATGCTTTCTAGTTTTAGTTTGTCAGTGAATTAGTCAGAGAGATTGCTTGCTGAGATGGCTCAGAAGTAATGCTTTGATAAAACAGTCAGTTTGCCTGTAGTTATTTTGCCCTGAAAACATTTCTGTGCTCTGCAATTTGGCCTCAGCCAAACTTGGACTCATGTGAAGGGGAATACTGACGCTATGGCAGAAGCTTTTGTGAAAACAAACTCATTGTACGTCTGGCCACTGGAGAGAGGCTGGGAGGGGACAGAGTATTTGAATGTGTGGTCAGAGTTTTTAGTCGCGCACTAAAACCACAAAGATGCCACAATTAGTTCTTGTCCCTACAGAGAAGGCCATGTGACCACTCTCATTGTATCTGCCCTTCACTCAAAAATCCTCGTTCAAGTCTGCAATCAGAGCCCAGAAATTGACCTCAATTGTTGGTGTTAACTCTGTGGCATACTTTTAGTGCCATCTGTAAAATATATTCTACATTTCTGTGTTTAAACAGAGAAGTTGGCATGTTGGAAAAATGACACTGCTTGAAAATTAAGGTTCTGTACATTTAATCATATATGAATATAATGATGACTTCTTGTTGTTCTTGTTTTTGACCGTGTAAACTTATGCAGCATCTGATACAGATTGCGTAATAAAACAAAAAGAGGGAAAAAGCTTTGTGGTAGGTTAAATTTCCCAGCAGGGCAGCTCAACAGCTCATGGGTAGCTTACCCTTATAATTGTTCAAAAACAAGGGCATGGCAATTGAGCTAAAGCAGGCAATGCTTTTTTTTAAACAAAAGTCAAGGGACTCTAGGACTGGGGCCATGTTGGGCCACGTTAGCCTAAAATGATTAGGTCAGGTCAAGCTCTTGTTAAGTCAAATAAAAGGTCAACATACTTTCTACTTATCCGTGTCACCCGAGGCCTCTACTTTAAGTGCCCCCTCAGGGCTCAGTAAAAAAAATCCTAAGGAAACCTTATGCGCATGGATGTAAACCCAAAGCTGACTTGCTAAAGCAGTTTCCCTTTCGAGATAGTTAAGTATTTATGATGCCTGACCTCTGCCAGTTTCACTCTCAACAGTCCAGTGTGTTCTGGGTTACAGAAAGTGGAGAAAAAGCTGACCATTTAGCTATGAAGTGAAAAAATAGCTACAGAAATAAACCCAAAATTGGAATCTGTCAAATTTAACGTCAACATTTTTATCTCATGCAGTGACTACTTTTCAATACTACATTAGTTTTAAAATGAATTACATAAAATTTGAAGCATGTACCTGGTAACCCTACAGAGGTGTGCAGTAATTACATACAGATTTGTCATATTTTACTGTTTACAAAACAGCTGTCAATGTGCTATAAAGCTTTTATACTTAGGTTAAATTTTAAAAGGTATAATGACTCTAACACCTAGCAGAATACAATCTTAAACATTGTCTTTCAGTTAGGTCACTCTGAATACCAAAAATAATACTGAATGTGAAGATTAAATAGGAAATTACATCTCAGTGACAGGTTCATAAGACTACTACACTAGTTCTGAATGCTTCTAATCCTGGAACAATGCACACATGTAATCCTGTTCAGCCTGATTCAGAAAATCTTTGAGAAGATCTTTCATCCTGCTACAGGACATCACATGTTGCATAGTTATATTTTACTCGGTGCTGACTTTGCTAATTTGCCATTTTTGCATGTTTTGGCATCCTTACGTACTGTAGAAGTTATTTAACAAGATCCTCTTTAACATGAGGAAATAAATAAAATGCATCTATTCATGGCAGAACAAACAAACAGACAAATAAATAAATTCATATTTATTCATTTCATGCAATAACATATTTTAATTTAAATAATTGTTTAAATTACACCATGATATGCATATATCATAAATCATTTCTTGAATACTTGACATTTCGATTTTTTTATCCTTTCTTAAAAAATGTGGAATTAGTGGACTAGATGAGCTGGTCCTCATCCACTCTGCGAAAATGGCCATCCCACTTGAGGGTGACCTTGAGGGACAGATCTGCTTTCAAGCTCTGTAATGACTTCTGACATGGTTTACTTGCCTCCATGCTGTGACAGAAATGTTTGCCGGAGTCAGAGGAGGAAATATTTGAAACAAGGCACCACTAAAAAGGAGCCTGAAGCAAAACAGTGGGATTACACTTCAAGAGCAAGTTTTTAAATAAAGGTGCTTGTGTGAAGAGGTACGGTATATGAACTAACACAACATCCCTATTACTGCCACACGTTAGTCTAACATTAAAATAAAACTCGTATGAACATTTGCAGTGTAACAGGAAATACATGACCACATAGAATTTAAATGAAGTCTGCACAGTTGTTTAATACAGAGACGTTTTACAATGAAATCCAGATGAAAAACTTCACCTTTGGCTTTCAGTACACAGGAGACTCAGAGCGGCTCAGAGTGACATAACGTGAAGCTCAGATGAAAACTTTCAGAATAAAACTTGAATAATTTCAATGAATTTATTTTGACAAGCCAGATTATTCATTTGTAACATGATTTACAATAAAATAAAATAAAATAAAAAAAATAAATAATAATAATAATAATAATAATAATAATAATAATTATTATTATTATTATTATTATTATAATTCTGTTATTTAGAACAGCATATTTAGAACTAATTTAGAATTAATTATAATTGGAACTAAATTAGAATTAATTATAGTTGAAATTAATATATAGCTTTTAGTTTGAATATTTTGCTAATTATAGTAAAGTGATGCATGATTTGTACCTTTTCATGTAAGATCTCATACTTAAAATGAGCAAATGTTTTA
>JAOVVH010000048.1:19934880-19948722 GCA_028566435.1 Scorpiodoras heckelii | reverse complement strand
ACGCACACACAGACACGCACACACAGACACGCACACACAGACACGCACACACAGACACGCACACACAGACACGCACAGACAGACACACACACACACACAGACACACACAGACACACACACAGACACACACACACACAGACACACACACAGTCATTGGTCTTCTACAGTTTCAATGATTTAGGGGATAATTTACAAAGTTACACTATGACCATAGCAGAATTCATACATCATGGACCTTGTATAGACTTTAGTCATCTGATGTTTCCTTCTTAGAGTCAATTTCTCCAAAATAAAATGTAGATCTATGTCTAATCTCTGCTAGTGCCATAGTCATGCAAAACTCCCAGCAGACTAAAGAAACAGAAATAAAATGTTAATCCATTGGATTCATAGTTTAACAGTGGGTCATTTACTATTTAACTCATTTTCCATGGCTGAACTGCTGTTTAGTCCCTTCCATATTCATTAACTTCAATCCAATGTTCCTCCTGTCACATACAAGTAGAAGTTCACACAGAGAAGAAGCACCAGGATGATGCTCCACCTACAGAGCCTTCTGCTGCCTCATATGATCTGGGTTATGAACCAGAGGAATGGACACTAGGAATAGGGTAGAACTTAGAAACTCTGCTTTGGGCAGTGGGGTTCAGGCACTCCGATTCCCCACTCATTTTAAAAAAGACTTCCTGTTCCTGCATCTTCCGAGTGAACTCTTCTTCAAGAGCCTGGAGGACATATAAAAAGTACCACATGCTCAGTACAGAGATCCAAAACCCACCAAAGGCCTAATAGTGGATTTTCCTCAATATGAAGTAGTATTACCACAGATTATGAACAAACTGTCAATCTGTAGTTGTGCAGTACCTTCTTCCTGGGACGAAGTTTCTCTCTCCACTCTTTAAGTTCTTGACTGTGCTCCTCATCCAGTTCCTTCAGCTTCTGAGTCTCATGCTCAATTAGCACATGGCACTTCTCATTCTATGTTTACAAAGTAAATACCAGTTATTTTCAATGTTCATAATGTGACACAGCAGGGCTTTTTAAGTCATAGTAAGAATGAGTCTGTTTACAGGTAGAAATTAAGATAAGTCTGTTTTGGAAGTTTTTCCTTGCAATAAATCACATTAGGCAGATAATGAAACCTGCTTGTTGTTGCAATGCACACACGAGAATAATGGAGGCCTCGACAGCTGCTGCTACTCGAACACCATGTCCGAACAGCAAGCAAAGCAGGTGACAAGAGCACTTTTTTTTATAGATGCCCTGTTCCTATTTTAGGCTGAGCTGTACTGTTACACCTCAAAATTTTATGAAGCAAAATTCAAGCATAGCATGAGGTGGAGAAAAGAAGGAACCTATATGACCCCTTCTCCTAATGTTAGAAAGGTAAGGCAAGTGCTCACATACAAAAATAAAAATTAACTGTAGCTCCAGAAAAGCCTCTCATATGCAATATACTGAAAATAAACAGCAATATCTTAATTCAGATCTAAAACAATATATCATAACTACACTCATTGAACACTTTATTAGGAACACCTGTACACCTACTCAATTTCTCATCTTCTAATGGTTAATTCCAGCATGATAATGCAATAGCCATCTCAAACTGGTTTCATAAACATGTCAATGAGTTCAGTGTTCTTCAGTGGCCTTCCCAGTCACCGGATCTCAGTCCAATAGAACACCTTCAGGATGTGGCAGAACAAGTGTCTTGCAGCATATCAACATGGAGCAGAATCTCAAAAAAATATTTCCAACATCGTGTGGAATGCATGAAAAGAATGCAAAGAATTACAGCTGTTTTGAGGGTAAAGTGAGGCCCTACTCAGTATTAGTAAAGTATTCCTAATAAAGTGCTAAGAAGCTGTATATCACTATATCAAACATCATTTCCCTCCCAGTAATCTCTTTTAATTTAGTTGTGTCCAATTCCCACCCATTGAGATTTCTCCCATGTCACACGACAGCTGCCAGTCAGAGAGGACGAGGCTTTCACATGTCATGTCTCACGTGTCATGCGTTTCCTCCGAGACAAGTGACGCCTGCTGCCACCGCCACAGAGGAAAGCGTATATATGAGCTCACAGACGCCTGTAATTTCCAAATGTCATTCCGATGGACATGGGAGAAAGCATATGCTGCCCCTCTCACCCTGAGAGCATGGCCAGTTTTGCTCTCTGAGCTCCCAGCTATGGACAGCATCACCCAGGCTCAAACTAGAGATCTCTGGATGAAAGGGTGAAAGCTTTGCCGTTGCTCCACTCTGGAGCCCAAATAATGTACACCATATTGCCAAAAGTGAGTTTGGTGTGGAAGAACTGGACTGGCCTGCACAGAGTCCTGACCTCAACCTAATAAAATACCTTTGGGATGAATTAGAGAGGAGACTGCAAGCAAGGCCTTCTCATCCAACATCAGTGTCTGACCTCACAAATGCGCTTCTGGAATATGATCAAAAATTCCCATGAACACACTCCTAATCCTTATGGAAAGCCTTCCCAGAAGAGTTGAAGTCGTTATAGCTACAAAGGGTGGGCTGACATATTAAACCCTATGGATTGATAATGGGATGTCACTCGAATTCATATGCGTGTGAAGGCAGACGAGCGAATACTTTTGGCAATATAGTGTATGTAAAAATGTAATTAAATAATGTATGTGCAGTCACACTTTTAGTTCCCTCCACATTATGTATTTACGTGTGTGCAAATGTGTGCATGTGTGTGTTTGTGTGTGTGTACCTGTAGCTGCTGAAGCTCTCTGATGTTGGAGTCACACTGAAGCTGAAGGTCTCTCATCTGATTCTCATGCTTCTGGTGCTGATGAAGTCGCTCATTCTTCTGTCTTTTCTCCTCCTGTGCAGCAAACTACCCCCAAAAACCAGTATGAGAACATACCCTAGTCCTGTGTGCTTAGCATGCAAGTTGCTATCAACTTTTCATTTGTGTATTACCTGTTTAATTTTCTCTCTGTCCTGCTCTGGAGTTCCTGTAGCAGTGATGCGCAGACTTTTCTTAAACATGGCCATACGAGTCTTCGCGTCGCTGCGCTGTATCTTCGGTAGTCGGCCTCTCTCCTGAGCCTGCCTGTTTTTCATCTCTTCTACCAGGCGCTGGTTATAACCCTGCATCTGCTCCATCTCCTATTATTTAGCCAGGTTATAAAAGGGATACCAGTGAACATACAAAAATCACCATCAATACACAAAGCATTAGAAGTCACAAGACTAGAAACGAAACAACACTTAATTTGCTCAGAATCATGATGCTGGATAGTTATGTGATTAATAAAGTTAACGGTACTTGGTTAGCTAGCTAGAATGCTGGCAGTTAAAACAATCCCGACCAGTTGTAACAAGTGAATTCATTTTAGGATGAGGGGGTTGACATACAGATAAATTAGGACTATACAACAGGCAAAAACACAAGGCTTCTCACAGAAGTGAGCAAGAGCATCTACAAGGAATTCATAAATGCAAACTAGTTTCAAATTTATATTCCCTGTAGGCCTGCAGGATGCTCTATTCTGATCTGTAGTTGCCTATAAATTGTAAAATAACCTTAAGAACTACCAACATTATATTCATATTCAAATGTTCAAAATGAAAATGTTCATATTATTCATAAATATTGTAAAGACTGCTTTATTCACCCACCTTGTCATGTCTCTTTAGCAGCTGGTGCCTCTGCATGAAGTACTGATCTTTCAGCTGCTGCTTCAACAACTGGTGTTTCTCCTGCAGGTGGCGCTCCTCCAGCTCCCACATGGCTGCCTCACGTGCTGTAGGCAAGCATGTGATAAGACGTATTTTAGAGAGAGAGAGAGAGAGAGAGAGAGAGAGAGAGAGAGAGAGAGAGAGAGATAGCGTGAGAGAGAGAGGAAATGATCAATAGACCAAAACCAGCAGAAACAGAATAGACACATTGGGTAACAGTTTCAGATAGAAAAGAAAGCAGGCAATGTACAGGACTGCATGTCAATACACAGCTATTGCATCATGCTTCCTGCAGTGTCTGACTCACTCACACTCGCTTGCCAAACCATATTTGTCACAACCTTCAAGGCCTAACACTGGTCCTTATAAAGTCCTACGTGTTTTGATGGACTGACTAACAGGGATGGATAATCTGATACTTTTGATTAGTTTACTTTTATCGACCCTAATATAAGAATATTGCAAATACAATGTTGTGAGATGTAATATAGATTCACTGGTTTGAGAAGATATTGTTACTGACCCATTACCACTTTACTGCACAAACTTGTGCTACACCTATTTTCATTGTGCTACTGACAGATTCTACACATTTATATATAAACTACCGGTAGTACAAATCTTTAACAGCCAATTTGTCAGAAATGTCCGACCTCTCATAAGCTGCTGCTTGTGGTTGAGGCAATCTCGTTCTATGGTGGCGATCTCTAGCTTGTGCTGCTGTATAATCTTCTTCAGAGCACTGTCCAGTTCCTGCTGTTGCTTCTGCAGAAACTCCTGTTCCTGTGGTAAGGATTGAATAAGAGACAGGAGAGAGTGCAAAGACAGACAACATCAGCATCAATCAGTACCTCAAACTGCAGACTGGCTGCACAACCACTAGCAAATCGTCACAAAAGATTTCACACAAAAAAACAGGTAAAACACTAACACAGTTTGAAAAAGCATGGAGAAAAAAGTTAAAATTACAACAGTAATAAATGTTTGCATATAGCAATGTTGTACTGCAGCAAGACAACATTTACATCTTATGAAAAAATGGTACAGTCCAATATGGATGAATGGAGCAGAAGAAAAACATGAAGACATATTGTACAAGTTATAACCAGGGCTCCAAAAATCTGAACCGGATCATCTGACCACAACCAATATTTTAACATTTCAGTTCTTGCTTTCCAACCCCAAAAATTTGGAAAGCTATTAGACCCAGCAGCTGTGTTTGCATTAATATGGTCAGGTCCACACACACAAACTTTTAATGTCTATGCCCCAGCCCATAATAATATACCAGAAATTATCATTGAATACTAAGTTATACATTCTTAAAAGGTTATTAGATTTTTTTTATCTGTTGAAAACATACTTTAGCATAATGAGATTTTACGTTGAGAAAATTCTTACAGTAAATTTAAATTACACTGTTTCTTCATAAAGGGATTGAAGCCACATAACATAACAGCCTGTGTGTCACAGCTTTTGTTAAACGATACACTGAATGAAATCATGCAAAACATGCCAAATAAGGACGACATGCTTTTGTTTTCATTCCTCAGAACGGTTCAGAGCCCTGGCTAAAACTCAAACCTACATTAAAAAAAGTGTATAAAGTTCAACACAATGAGTAAAACAAACAGCAATTTTTAAAAGATCTGAAAATACTATTTTCAATAAATCATTTAATTAAACACTACGCATTTATCTAAACCTTTCACCAAACATCACATTGCAAAATACATTTTACCACAATGACAGAATGCTTTGGTGTTGTTACCCTACGATACAAGTCCTACTGTAGCCATAGTGATGATCAGCGTTTCCATTTGTCAACACAGAACCCAGTGGCACAGATAAAAACAGCGAAAGTGAAATATACAGGAGTACATTTGGAGCAAATAACAGAGCACAGTATGTTGTGTTCAAAGAGAGACACTGCACCATAACACAACAGCGACAGCACTCCAAAAAAGAAGAGCACCACCCAGCTCACATGTGCCATCTCCATCCTAATGCAATAATAAAGTGCCATCAGTCAGAATTCATGTGCAAGTGTGCAACATTCCTCTTTTACTGCAAAACATGTTGATTATGCTGTGGAGCACTATGAAAATGCTGTGAAAGGAGCAAATATTACTATTGTTTATTAATTACTTAATGCAAATATCACTACAAAAAAGGGAATGCATAGTCTAATAGGAATATCTTTGTAAATATTACCCAACAAAGCCATTTCAGTGCATTGTTGTGTACTTTTGTAAAAGCCTATACATCAGTTATTCAGATAAATAAATGACTTTCTTGAGCGAGACGCTTAAATATTTGGTGGCAGGCAGGCACACATGAGCAGGGGGGTTGGACAGGGAGAAGAAGGGGCAAAACTTACATCCTGCATCTGAGCGTTGAACAGAGCACATGAGGACAACTGAAAAGACTGTATCATAACCTGGGCCACACCCTGTGGAGCGAAACACAGTGCACTCTTCCACGTCAGGGACAAGTCACTCACACACCCGTGGCATGTTACCACCCTCCAAACCCCACACACACTTTCAGGTTCTCACAATCTCGTTCTCAGCTGCTGGTGGCTTAAGGCTCTGGGTTAAGAGTGTAAGACTGTGAGGTAGACAAGGAGCAGTAAACACAGATCCTCAGAGCTAACACAGCTTTACTTGTTAAGCAGTAGATGAGTTTGAAAGTCAGCAGGTGATCTCCTTCATTAATTCAGTGTCCTTCACATGCTTGTGGATTTGAAGCAAAAGAGCAACAGTAGTAATATTTAGTAAGTACATAAATTATTAGTCAGTTAAAATCTGGTCAGTTG
Organism: Scorpiodoras heckelii; assembly: GCA_028566435.1. Lineage (NCBI taxonomy): Eukaryota > Metazoa > Chordata > Actinopteri > Siluriformes > Doradidae > Scorpiodoras > Scorpiodoras heckelii. The sequence goes on along the minus strand of JAOVVH010000048.1, from coordinate 19,942,187 downwards.
AACACGGACATCTGTTTGCTCAAAGAAGAGGCTTTGTATAATGTCCTCTTTACATGCTGCATATGAAACAAGCTCTGCTGATGTCAGGGTCGCTTTAAAGTACATCTTCGCGCTCTCTCTCTCTCTCTTTCTCTCTCTCTCTCTCTCAGTCGTGGTGCATGTTACTCCTGAGTATGCAAAATACCACATGGACACCCTACAGGTAGCTGTGGCTTCTCTTCCTTAGATAGCCTACTGACTCTAATTGCTATGAAAAGTTTACAAAGCCCAATCATTGAAAAGCTGATAACTTCAGTTTGATACAGTAGACCTAAAACACTAATGATGCTCACACTCAGGTCCATTTTAACACTATTAGCATTACTTGACCTAGAGTATACAGTTACTGAAGAGAAATGCTGTATAATCACATCACACAGCGTCCTCTCTGTAACCTCAGAGCTTTTCGTTGCCAACGAACAATGTCCATTGTTAAAAGTGCTATATAAATAAAATGGACTTGATCTATATGCTCTGTGTTTTAAAAAGGAAACAAGTTTAAAATACAACCTAGTGAGCTTAATAACCAAGGAAACAAGGAACAGTATGCCCTTGGTAGCTGCTAACTGCTGGAATCAAAAGCATGTTCTGTGTTATCTGTATAAGAATGGCTGAAACACATGTAATGAACATGTAATGACATAGGAGTCGTTACCTCTTCTTGCTGAACAACAACGAGGTCTTCCTTTAAGCGTTTCAAAAGCTCTTTTCTCATGTGTTTGGGGGACATGCCGATCTCCTGTTTGACCTACAGTGTACGAGTATGCAGATGGTTGGGAATTTTGCCATGTTGAGGACTGACCACAGCTGATATTATGTATTAGTGACAAGTCATGCAATAATAAAGTTTACCAGTGTGATGATGACTAGTACCAGTGAAGCGCTAACCAGAATCAAGCAGCTCATGGATGATTTAGTGAAGATTTAGTTTTTGAATGGAGATTTCCCAGAAACTGTAAGAGTCAGTTCTCTGACTGGTAAGTTGATTCTGTTAATAAGAAATGGATTAGATACTAGAGTATGTATAAATCAGACACCATGGTAGAAATCAGATGAGTAGCAGAAACAGAATAAACAAAAGCTTTAAGAATAAGAGAAGGTTTGTATGTTTTGTTTAACCATTACCCTGATTATTTTATTGAAAACACTCTCAACTTATCTACATCTCTAAAATGATGCACACTGCAATAGAACTGAAGTGATATTCATCATGAGTACAGGAATGGAAAGGGGAAGTGGTACCCAGTACTCTCTAGTTGTGAAGGTCGCCAATTGACTCCTATTCTACTTTAGCAGGCAGATTTTGCACCTAAAAAACCAATCCGTAGGACACATCTCTGCACTTTTATTGTATGTCTTACTTGGTGCAAGAACCCTTTTTCATGACTGCTTCGTAGAAGTTATTCTACATCAGCAGAACAAGCCAAGTATCACAAAAGGGTCCTGAGGTCATGATATAGCTTTTACTCATGGAGGGAAACTGGCTGCTACAAAATGTTAAATATAGCAGGATGTTACTGGTTTTATGTTCAGAATATAGCCTAGTGTTACAGAATTCATGTTCCCTAATATACAATTTTACAATGTGGTTCAGTGAGCACCATGCTAGAGATTATTATAAATGCTAAGCAAAAACATTATAAAGTATTTTGAATATTAGAGTAGCAGGGGGAAAAGGCATTTTAATATTAAACCATGAACCAGCTGAAGCCCTCCACCACAGCACCAAGCCCCACACTTTCACATTCACACATCATTAGTAATATTTATACAATACATTAATAAATATGTATAAAACAACAACAACAACAACAATAATAATAATAAGCTAAAGTAAACATTACATCTATTAAAACAACATGGTTAATAATAGACAGTAAGTCCAAATACGGTTTACAAGTAAATCATCTTTTACAATGCTACAATAATCCATAAAAAAGAATTACCACCCAATTCTGAACACAGTGCAGTTTATTGCCATACCGGAGTGATTAAAGAATGGCCATGCAGATGGAAAGGGAGTTCAAGTATCAGCTTTATAGTGCATGCAGAGCAACAGTACTCAGATAAAACTTAAGGCTGAAAATTTGATCCACATGTCTATTTAACACATTTCAAGCATCACGCCAAGGCTATGTGGGAAAAGAATTATTAGAGCATGCACGACCCAGATGGAAAACCATTAATCCAAACCCTATAATAAAAGCACTTTTAAATACCATTCAGATACAGTTAAGAACGGCATCATTTTAAGAATTTCCCTCATTTCCCTTTATATAATAACCATGAAGAAACTATCATGCGGAAACAAATGTTACAGAAAAACTATGTTAGTGTAGTTAAATTCAAAGGAACAATTGAGGAACAATTTATGGTAATATTTAGGCAAAAAAATGCATTGCCAATGCATCTGAGCAGAACAGAGGAAAAATGTAAAATGTGTTGACTACAGCGAACCAGCATTTTGTCCTGGCTGAATAAAGTAAAAAATGGACAGCAAACAATGTGCAAAATGGCCTTGAAGACAGTTTCAAATGCAGCTGCAAGAAGCAGTCCCTGTGATCCGAGACAAAGCCGTAAGTCTACATTCATTGTAGAAAGATCCCATGTATGCAACTTTTATGACAACAGCATGGAAAGAATGTAGAAAAAGTTGCTTTACGCAGCACAGCCCCACCACCATACAAAAGCAGACCAATATGGCAATAGGATTTAATCATAACTTTATACTGGCATGCTCACAGTACTAAATCTCTCTTCCACTTACCTCTTTCTTGCGATTCTTTAGCATGTTCTGGAACTTGGAGAGCTCCTTGTCTTGCTCAGACTTGATCCTCTTAGCCTCATCCCTCAGACGATTGGTATGGTCTTGTTCTATACGCTCAACTGACTGCTTCTGCTGCTTCTCTAGGTTCTCAACCTCTTGGTCATACTGACGCTTCTTTCCCTAAGGGGGGGGGGGTGTTTACAAATGATGAATGCCAGTACCTTCCAGGTAATCTGAGCTCTTCAAATTGTGCCTCATGTGTAACGGAGGTCACCTGACCATCTGCACTGCTAAATGAAATGTTCAGAATATTTTTTTAATCTCTGAGTGAAGTACTCTCGGTCTTCTGACATCATCTGATGTAGATTTTCAAGAATAAAATGTTTAAACTTCCCTTGAATCGCAGCGTCACAAACTCCAATACTGCTACAGCACACAGTCGTAATTCACCATTTAGGAAGGGAAAACACTGAACACTATGTACTTACATAAATTTATGTTAACGATCCTGTCACATACTAATATGCACTGTAAAGTTACGAAGGCACTAACTGTCATCTCCTGCTCAAAGCGCCGGAACAGCTGCTCTTTCTGCTGCTGCAGCTTATTGCTGAGCTGTTGATGGGCTCTCTGCTCCTCCTTCTGTAGCAGCCTCAGCTCACGCAGCTCCTGACGCCTACAGCAGGACCACACAAGGCATCATTTCACTTAACACGACACAGTACAAAGCTAAAAAAAAAATGTAAACACCACAACAAGTGCACTAAAATACAAGATTTAATAATTGTATCTTAGGGCGCTTTCATACTTAATCCATTTATAAACAGAAAATTAGATACTTTTGGTTTGTTTGATCTTTAGTTTGACGTTTTTACACTGCAAAAAAAAAAAACCATAAAATCTTTGGGTGAGTATGGCTGAACAGTGCTCATAGAAGTCACTAATTGGCCAGAAATACAGAAACAGAGGTTAAACCTTTGCAAAGTGCACAGAGAAATAAAAAAAATTCAGCCTGAGAGCACTGAGAACAGAGATAATGATATAAATAACTTACCGGTACTAAAGTTCCCTAAAAGTCCCACATGCGGACAAAGCCCCAACCAATTTAACAGATAAAATTCTGGACAACAAATCCACAATGGCAATACGCAGTCCGCCAGAGTGGATCGAGTACTTAATTTTATGGAAATGTAGCATTCTCTTCTGTAATATTCTCTCTTGGTTAATATGAATTAAAAAACTCAAAAAGGCTAATAATCCCCGGCTGCTTAACAGTAACAGAGTTTACTTAAAACATTACCTTAAAAAGCGCAACTCCTCACTCTTGGTGTCATTATCAGTAACTATCTTCGAAGTGGTGACACTGACCTCCACCCCATCCACCATAAACTTACGAGTCTTTTTCAGTGTCTTCTTCTGGTATTTGGCATCCTACACAAGTACAACCTCATTAACATGAGCAAATTCATAAAAGGTGAATAATCTATCAGGGCTCATTGTGTTATTCCTACCTGCACAGAAATTGATCCTTCCTTACTTCTGGATAGGAAGCTGGAGATAGAAAGGTTCATGTCAATGCTGTTGGTATCTGCTGCAGAGCTGCTTCCTGAATCAGAATCCTTCTCAATATCGGGTTTAACTGCCACGGCTCTATTCTGGTCTACCTCATCCTCTGTAGCTGCTTCAGCAGGTGCAGAGAGCTCACGATTTGTTTCTGGGGTTTTCTGTGACATATGGTCTACCTCATCCTTTTCTCCATTAATGACGACGACAGGTGACACGTCCGTAGAGATCTTACTTTCATTCATCAATTTCTCATTCTCAGCAGGAATATCTTTCACATCTGTACTGGTCACCAGCTCAGTTGTGTTTTCCACTTGTTCAGACTCCTTAGCATCTACTTCAGTTTCTTCAGCTTCTGGTTTTAGTTTTGTTTCCTCCTCCTCTTTTTTTTCCTCCTCTGCAGCCATATCAGCACTAATTACTTCTTCCACTTTCTCCTGCTGCACAGCTTCATTCTTCTTCTCTGTCTCTCCTTCAGTCTCAACCAAGTTATTTGTCTTTAAGGAATCATCCATGCACACATCACCCTGTTCAGTAACAGCTTCTTCAGGGAGACTCTTCTGTGGTTCAGTTATTTCGACAGGTTCAGTGCATTCCTCTGCTAAGGGTTTTAGATTCACTTCCTCCTTCTCCACCTGCTCATCTTTTTGTTCATCCACAATTGTCTTTTCTTTCTCGTTGCTCTCAGTAGGTTCATTCATCCTAATCTGCTCCTTTTCCTCCTCTCCAGTCTCTTCACTGACAGTCACGGTCTTCTGGACAGCATCTTTCGGGGTCTCAGGAACTTCAGAAGCACTTTCTGAAGTCTGGACTTCTTCCTGGCTTGACACGCTTTTGTCTCCAGCATGTGTCTCTTTCAGATTGAGGTCTGCCACAGCAGCTACTTTTCTGCGTTCTCCCTCAGCATGATCAGGCTCAGGGGGATCCAAAACCACAGCTGAGCTCCTCTTACTATCCTCAGCTGGTTTGGGTTTTGCCTGTGGTTCAGCAATCTCAGTGACGGATTCCAGCGGGGACATAGTCTCAGAAAGCTTCTCATCCTCTAAGCTGCCAGTGCTGATTTCAGACAGTGCACGTTTATGTCCCCGCATACCCTACGTGAACAAAGAAATTATGATAAAATTGTTGTGAATATTATTCTACATAAGTGACAAGGCATTAAATGCGTAAACCAGAATGGACACCAGACCATACTGACAATATCTAGGTGTTTTCGCACCAAACAGGTCTAAAGACTAATCTGGTGAGAACTGTCCTCTGTGGAGCTCCCCTGAGAACTACTCTCGTTCCAGGGCTTTTTTTTGGTGTGCATTTACACTGCAAGATGAAATGATAAAGTGACGTATGCTGCACGCCGGTTGGCGATTCGACGTCACTTCAGAGCGACATACCACAATAACAATAATTGACGATGGTGTGATCAGAGCTGTGTGCATGTTGACTGGCGGAAAATTTTCAAACGTCCAAAGAAAAGTTTCAGTTTGTCTGTTGCCATTTAAAGCCTGCATTGGAGAAAAGCAATATAAATTCTCGTCTCTCTGCTGCTCCCAAAAAGTGCTGCTGAAGGTGGAGTGCATGCGCCCTGATGCACCATCTTAACATGTGGCTGAGAACTAATTTATTTTAACGCAAATATTAGCAAGCACGATGATTTGCATTGTGTCCTTTAAGGGTACCACTTATGAATTTCAAACCATAGTTATTTGTTGGTGTTTCGTTGGGTGTAAAATCAGCGATGTAAAACAAATCGGTAAACTTTTCATGGAGAGTATTACTTTTATATACTATAAACGATGCAAAACCCAGATTAAAAAAAACAAACATTTATAACCTTTCAGATTCTGTTGTGGGATGCCTCAGATTCAGAAATTTAAAGGTTTAAAAATATTTACTATTTTTACTATTTTTGTGTCTTATTTTGTGATATCTGTAGCATGCAAAAAGAAGTACAGCAAACAATATCTCCTCCCAAACCTTTATTTACATGTTACCAATTACAACAGATTATATCAAAAATAAGTTCCTGCGGTGTGAACACGGGAGAAAGAGGCACAGTTCTAAGAACTATGAAAAAGTTCCTCTGGTGCGAAAGCGCTTTCTGTTTACTAGTTAATGAATACACATACCAGCTGTGAGTCGGTCTCCTCCTCTTCCTCTTCTTCCTTGTCTTCTTCAATCTCCTCAAACACTTCTGCTTTAGCCTCAGCAATTAGGTCACGCAGAGGCTTGTTATCATTTACACTTGAAACAAATGGATGCTAAAAAAAAATAAATAAATAAAATAAAAAATAAAAAATAAAAAAAAAAGATAAAGCATTAAACTGCTGAGAAAATATCGTAGTCTGTTTTATTATGTACAGGCCCTTTTGTTGCTTTCCAGATAATTCACCTGCAGGAGTTGCGGTGCGCTCCATCTGTGGTCTACATTCTTATCCAGAGCTTTCTTCAGGAAATCACTGAACTCTGGTGACCTGTTCAATCAAGCAAGGAATCAAATGAAAACACATGTCTGAACTAAAGAAACCCGAATACTTCATGACTAATATATAGAAAAACACAACAATCAAGTGTGCACTTTCAGGCTCCCCATATGAAGATGTTCTGGGTGGGCGGCTGCTAAACAGATTCATCATTACTCATTGAAACTGCCTGCAGCCTGCACACAACATTATGTCAGAGATTCACAGGAACAACTACTTGTTGGCCAATGCAACACTGACATTTCTATTTACATATTGTATTCTGCTTCACTTCTATTTCAATAAAAGTGTCTGGCACATGAATACATGAATACACACACACACACACACACACACACACACACATAAGACACATACACACTTGTATAACAGTGTAAATTTTTGTGCCCTCAAAATAACTCAACACACAGCCATTAATGTCTAAACCACTGGCAACAAAAGTGAGTACACCCCTAAGT
>JAOVVH010000048.1:19892007-19907817 GCA_028566435.1 Scorpiodoras heckelii | reverse complement strand
AGAGAGAGAGAAAGAGAGATAGAGAGAGAGAGAGAGAGAGAGAGAGAGAGAGAGAGAGAGAGAGAGAGAGAGAGAGATGTCAAAATAGTGACAGTAAAATGATATACAAAGTTGTTATATAAATAGAAGAAGTAGTCAGTCACAGGCTGAAACTTCAGGCAAAATTAAATGCACTCTAGCCCTTTGTACTCTTGCATGCCAGAACTATTCTAGCTACTGGGGCAGAGGTCCAGCGTGCACACACACACACACACACACACACACACACACACACACACACACACACACACACACACCATCAACCCCTCCTGCAGGCTGCTAAGAGCAAAGCTCCTAGATCAATGGCCTAAAAATATAATTTGGGGTCTGGTATGTGTTATGGACTGCCCAGACATGTGCAGCGTGTGCTCGGAGCAAACATCAGACAGATTGTGTTGACGGTAAGCACTTAAATATGAATGTATATTGATTTACCATTTCCAGATTAAGAGAGGATCAAGTGTGGATTCATAGCAGCAGTTAGTGTCAACCATTATTGACTGTTACCAGAACTGGAAGTGTGTGTTGAACTGAAATCTGGGAAGGAACAAAATATGAATTTAATGGAACATTTGAACTATAGTAGGGTCATTTCATGACTGGGATGCAGTTTTGTCACTCATAAACTTTTTTTATTTTTCAGTATTGAATCTAAATGTGTTAACAAAAATCCCAGGCAACAATATCTCATTTATACAAGGTTTCTTTACTGACAATGGCTACAATTTGCTATAACCTGAAACAGGTTGAAAGTAACTGAGTTTTTCCAGTAAAGAATCAGCAAATAAACAAAATGTCCAAGCTAGTCAGAGTCACGGTGGATCCAGAGTCTATCCTGGAACCACTGGCAGAGACACACCCTGGATCAGATGCCTCACATTTTTCAGTCATTCACACTTAGGGCCACTTTAGCTTAACCTGTCCAGCAACTGGCATGTTTTTCAGAGGCGGGATGAAACCAGAGAATCTGGTGGAAACCCATCATGGTCAGGACTGAGCGCTTTATTTCATAAGTTTTGCATACACTGCGATTGAGACACAGTGTTAATGTAATTTAGTGGTGGCTGCAATGAGCACTGTTAGACTTCCATATGGGCAAACAGTTTTCTGACCTGTGCTGCCACTATGAACATTTTCACTGGAGGAGAAGGAATGGACACAACAGTTAATTGACTTGACTGGTTCATAATCCTCTGTGGCTGTCAATATACAGCAAATAATCAGAATGAAATTTTGCAAAGCTACATAAAATGGCAGTGTAAGAGCAGACTATGAGTAGAATGTACAGACACACAGATCAGCCATAACATTAAAACCACTGACAGGTGAATTGAATAACACTGATTATCTCCTTACAGTGGCATCTGTAAAGAGGTGGGATACATCAGGCAGCCAGTGAACAGTCAGTTCTCAAAGTCGATGTATTGGAAGCAGGAAAAATGGGTGATCTGAGCGACTTCAACAAGGGCCAAACTGTGATGCTTAGATGACTGGGTCAGAGAATCTCCAAAACAGCAGGTCTGTGGGATAACTGGTCCAAATACACCCCTTCAAGGCAGTGGTACTCCCTACCATCCCCTAGTGTCCCACATTGCAAAAATTCATGAATGGTTTGAGGAACATGACAAAGGTGTTAAATTGGCCTCCAAATTCCTCAGACCTCAAGCCAATCAAGAATCAGTGGGATGTTCTGAACAAACAAGCCTGATCCACAACGGCCCCACCTCACAACTTATAGGACTTGAAGGATCTGCTGCTAACGTCTTGGGGCCAGATACCACAGCAACATTCAGAGCACTTGTGGAGTCAGAGTGGGTCAGAGATGTTTTGGTGGTACAAGGGGAACCTACACAATATTAAGCAGGTGGATTTAATGTTATGGCTGATCGGTGTATACTATCTTTGTGTGTATACAGAAAGCAGGAGTGAGAGAGCGAGAACGATTTGGGAGAGGAAAATAAGGATTAAAGGGTGAATAATTGAATAATGTCAGAAATGCATGTAAAATATTTGTTTCCCTCTCAAAGGAAGAAACGTCCATTTTCCGACACCCACATTCTTGGATAGTTTCAGGTATATTGTGTGGTTGTTGCGATATAGAGTTGTGTTCAAAATAATAGCAGTGTGTTTACAAAAGTGAGTAAAGCTCAAAATTCTTATAATAGCTTTTATTTTCATACACACAAATGCATTGAGAACACTGCACATTGTATTCCAAATCAAACCATGAATTATAATTCATCAAATTTGTTATTGCTTTACAGAAAGTGAAGAAAAGGGAATATTAGGCTGTTCAAAAAAAATATTTCCATTTTTCTTTACAAATTCAAACATTTCCTGTATAAACTGAAAAATGCTTGAATATTTAGCTTTTCTTGGTTTTACCTCAGCATTTTTGATGTCTCCCCACAAGTTCTCTATTGGATTAAGGTCCGGAGATTGGGCTGGCCGCTCCATAACGTTAATCTTGTTGGTCTGGAACCATAATGTTGCACCCATTTCCTCTTCGGCATGAGGCAACATGACCTCTTCAAGTATTTTGATGTATTCAAACTGATCCATGTTCCCTGGTGTGCGATAAATAGGCCCGAAACCATAGTATGAGAAACATTCCCACATCATGATGCTTGTGCCACCATGCTTCACTGTCTTCACAGTATACTGTGGCTTGAATTCAGTGTCTGGTGGTCGTCTGACAAACTGTCTGCGGCCCCTAGACCCAAAAAAGAATCAAAACAATCTTGCTTTCAACAGTCCACAAAATGTTGCACCATTTCTCTTTAGGCAAATTGAAACCTCTTCAGCACAAGTCGTTTTTTGCAACATTGGGACTTCGTAGGAGCTTCTTGCCGATAGTTTGGCTTCACACAGGCGTCTTGTAATTGTTACACTACTCACAGGTCACTTTAGACCTTCTTTGATCTCCCTGGAGCTGATCATTGGACGAGTCTTTGCCATTTTGGCTATTCTTCATCCATTCGAATGGTAGTTTTCCGTTTACTTCCACATCTTTCAGGTTTTGGTTGCCATTTTAAAGCATTTGAGATAATTTTAGCTGAGCAGCCTGTCATTTTCTGCACTTCTTTATATGTTTTCAACTGTCCAATGAACTTTTTAATCAAAGTACACTGTTCTTCTGAACAATGTCTGGAATGACCCATTTTACTCAGTTTTTTAGAGTGATATGCACTATAACCAGCATGCACAACATCTGCTGCTTTTATCCTTTAATAATGACCTCACTAATTGAACTTCACACTGCTATTATATTGAACACACCCCTTTTATTTAATTATTCAGTTACACAGAATCAGCAGCATGCATGTCATGACTGTTGGGTCTGTCGGTTTTTTTTTATTACTCTACTACACATACTACTAAATTTTTTGCCATGTAGAAATATAATTTCTACCAAGAACAGTGATCTGGTTAGTGATGTTGGACTGCTATTATTTAGTACACAACTGTAGTTGGGGTGAAAATTTAGCTGAAATCTGTTAACGTTGATTAATGATGTTACCTCTGATATTAATGATAATGATATTACCATGAACATCTAAACCCACTCAAAATGAGCTGCTAGACTGTACACTGCATGTCTGTGTATTGTCTACTCTCAACTGCCTAATACAGGGTTTCTCTAAAAATTCACTAGACAGTAGCTTATGTCATACATCAAATGTGACAGCCTCTCGACTTAATATCATTTGAGGCTGTTATTAATGTCAGCCTGCCCCACCGAAATCCCTGGCCACAAGCCACTACTGCAATTTCTTTTATCTGTACCTTTCAAGTTATTTTGTGTTCACTAGAAGCACATTCAGGACACTTTGAGAAAGCACAGTGCTTCATAACGGTTAGAAATGTAAATCTGACCACCCCTTTGAGGGATTTCCTAAATAGTTCGATTGCATTGGAATGCTGCTGCATGTAAATGTTAATCATTTTATCATGTTAATACAAATGGACAGGCCAAATCGGGGTTAAAAAAAAAATGACAGAATTACAGATACAGCAGCCTCAAAAAGTCAGCTCAAATGGCCAGGCATACATCTTATATAAACCCTCTAGTATTGCTTTATAAAATATTTATGCAATACTTCTGCATGTGTTATGCCCAATGTACTTTTGTCACACTGTGTTCAGCTTGAGACACTTTTACCTGGGGCATCCCAGTAGCACAGCGGGTAGCGTCGTTGCCTCACGGCTCTAAAGTCTCCAGCTCCATGCAGAGCTCGGATTTCTGTCTGTACTTCCAACCTCCAAAAAAAAATACTGGATTGCTACAATAAATTGGCGCTAAGTGTGAACGAGTGTATGAAAGTGTATGTGCATGATGTCCAGGCTGTATTCCCTCTTCACCCTGAGTGTTCCCGGACAGGATCCGGATCCACCACAACAATGACCAAGTGGTTACTAAAGATAAACAAACATCTTCATGCTACTTCATAACATGAATAGACTACTTACATTCCTTGCAATATAAGAGACATAAATTATATATAAGTATTCTGATACTTGATCACCTGCCAAATGTCTCTTAACTTCTCCACAAAGGCAATAACTCAAGCTACTGGCTGATGAGCACCGAGTTTTAAAAAGATGACGACTTCAAAACAGAGCCGAATGAAGAACAGACAAAAGCCAGCGCAATGTGACCCAGAAAGTGAGTACATCACCCCTGAGCTGTTTGAGCTGCAAAAACTCTTCTGGGAAGGCACAGGAGCAGCCTACACCCACGTGAACGAGGTCTGGCCCAACGTCTACATCGGTGATGAGTAAGCAAGACGACTAAAAGAACTGCGTTGTTTTACTATTTTCTGCAAACACTTGGATCCTAAAACCTAAAATCAGGAGAGACACCAGCGTTATTACTCTCCATTTGATACAGTGTATAGTCTAATTTTCACTAATTCAAACCTTAATAATATTAGACATATGCTATAACTATTGTTATTATTTCACAGAAAGACAGCGCTAGAGCGCCACACCTTAGAGAAGACGGGGATAACGCACATCCTCAATGCAGCTGAGGGAAAATGGAACAATGTTGCTACAGGTCCAGACTACTACCACGGCATGAACATTTATTATCATGGAGTGGAGGCAGAAGACGTTCCAACTTTCAACCTCGCACAGTTTTTCTACCCGGCGGCTCGATTTATTGACCATGCACTCAGCAATCCAGAGAGTGAGTAAAGAGACAGACGAGCTATGATAAATATATTTAGATAAGAGAGCTTCTCTAGCACACACACACACACACACACACACACACACGAAGAATTCAAACAAGATGACTTCTCTGGTTCTTGAAGAGGGCTAGTTATAAACATGACCTTTATTACTCTGTCATTAATTAGGACCTTTTGAAGTTTGTCTTAGTTCCAACATCCATTTATCTGTATCCATGTCATAATTCATTTACACAACATTTACGCATTTACCCCAGAACAATCTAGTCACATTGCAAATCAGCCAAAACCTGCAGTGTCCCTCAAGCCATCAAACAAATGAGCAGCACCTCACACAGCAATTCGTTTCTTGTTTCAGGTAAATTGCTGGTGCATTGTGTCATGGGACGAAGTCGATCAGCTACTTTATTCTTGGCTTATCTAATGATCTACAAGAATATGACTGTGGTTGGAGCGATTGAGCACGTGAAGAAGCAACGCTGCATTTTACCCAACAGAGGATTTCTAAAGCAACTCCGAAACCTGGATGTTCAGCTACAAGAGCAAAGGCACAAGACACAAATTGAGAATCTGGACAACACAGCCTGAGACTCACATCTGGATTCATCACGTGGTGCATAAATATGAGAAAACAGGCAGGGTTTTTTTTTTTTTTTTTGCGCCAGTAGCAAACCTCAGGAGTGTTTGCTCAATTACATATTTAAAATCACAAAGCTCACTGAAAAAGTTTGAATCCAATTGTGACTCCTACAACTGCTCCGTATTTGTTAGACTGAAATGATGCAAGCAGGAAGTAACAGCACACAGGAAACAAACAGTCCAGAGTTGGGCTTAAGTCTGTCAGTGGCTCATCATAATTTATTTTCTGCTAAAATGTACAGCATTTAAGTGACTGACTAAAAAGGTAACTCATAAATACAGGACTGTTGCTCCATTAATTAGTATAGTCAGGATATCCCTCTTACATCAAACTGCCATTCTGTACAGGTACAAAGGCTACAAAATAAGCTATACAAACAGACACCAATACAATTTCTCTTTATACATGCCATCTGTTTTGTCTATTAACAAGGCTACTGTTCTACATTTCAGTAAAATATAAATCAGATGTTTTATAAAGATAAAAAATTTACATGTGGAATGAAAATGCATGTTTAAAGGCATTTCATAAAAGACCAACTTTGGGAGTAAATTGACAATTTTCTGAACTGCCCTGTGAAAGTTTTTTTTTTTCTTCCTTTTTTGCATTCCCTTCCACTGATTTAGAATTCTACATGTACAAATACTGACATTTACTTCTCTATTTTGTCTGAAATTGCTTTAGTTTGTATAAAAACAAAGCTGCCTCAGGTAAAGAAACTTGTTAAAAAGTAACAAATTATACACAATTAGCAATAGAACCTTCGAAGCTGAACACCCCAAAACATGACAATGTTTTAAAATCTTTTCAGCATTAGAAACAACAAAAATATAGTTTCATTTTTCCTTCCATAAGAGGGAAACCTAACCAAGGCCATACATTTAATATAAAATTGCTTGCTTTTAAGCACAACACTGTACAGTACTACTCTGATGCACTGTCACTAACAAAGACATTATAGCATGCTAAGTTTCACCTTACACTTAAAAAAAATATATAAAAGTAGACTTACAATAATTTAAATAATATGAAGGCATGAGTACAGATTTGGAAACATAACTTTGCGATTGTTAAACAGGTACATTGAGAAGGCTTACAATGCAGGCACATTTAAAGGTTCCATGAAGCAAGTCCAAAACAAAATAAAGGAAGGGGGAATCAATGCAATCATAAACTGCAATGCAGTTTGAAGAGATTTACATTTAAACATTATGTTAAATTTCGATGATGTAAGGCTTCCCATAAATAGGGAAAAAGCTAAAGATTAGCCATTAAACACAACTTTTTTGCATTCTTACCAAGTGCTGGTTTTTTAAGAAAAAAAAAATCCATAAAAGCGAACAATAATATTCAAAATGAACACAAAAAACTACCTCAAGTCATCAAGCTGACTTTCATTTCCTGACCCTTTGCAGGACAGGGGTCATTAGCGATTATCGTCTCATATAAGTCCCGTTTAAGGGTTGTTTAGACATGCCAGTGTTCACGTAACCGTGGTGACCCGCTGGACTGTACATCATATTGCCGTGTGGAGGAGCCTGCATGGGCTGCTGAGGGTATGGCTGAGTACCCATCATGCCCATCTGCATAGAGTACTGCGGAGATTGGTTCATGTACGTTGTGCTACCATGGTAACTCCCATTCATCATGGGCTGGGTCACTCTGTACGTGTTCATTGCGTTAAGTGGCGCCATATTTACGTTCATCGAGTTGACGTTGTAACCTGGAGCGGGCATGAGGTTCACACCCATGTTCATGCGAGGTGCCATGGCTAGTGTCCTGCTTGGAGCCTGCATGGTAACAGCCTGTGGACTCCTGCCGTACATCTGCTGCTGGTGGTGAGGAGTCAGTGGTGCTGATTTAGCACGACTTGACACCGAATGATGGTGGTGATTCTTGGGTGCAATTTGTGTCTGCAGTCTTTGGGATGGAGGCAGGTTCATGTTAGGCGTGCCCATGTTGCGCTGCACCATCATAGGTGGAGGAGTCATGTTAGGGGGTGGAGTCATGGTGGCCTGCGTCTGAGGGCCTCCACCTGTGACTGAGTGCGGAGGCTGAGACAGTGGCACCAGCGTGGGGTTGTGAGGGCCGAGCTGCGACGACAACGAACCATTGTTGTTGGTGTAAGACGTGATGGGATGAGATGCAGAGTGGCTAAAAGGCAGAGGATGGTCCATGAGAGTATTGGTAAGCTGCTGGAGCTTAGCCAGGCTGAAAGTAGCAGAGGGCTGTGCATAGTGTCCACCCCCATACTCACCCTGGCCCATCCTCTCATACAGCCCCAGATTGGTGGAGGGGTTGTTTGACTCGGGGAGGTCAGGGAGTTGCATGGGTGGAGGGAAGCTGCCAGGCATAGAGCAGTGAGACAGAGGCTGCTGGTGGTGCTGATGCTGATGGTGTTGATGTGGGTGGTGATGGTGGTGGTGGTTGTGGTGGAGGCCATGGCTGTGCACGTGCCCGTGTCCATGTACAGGCCCATGTCCATGCACGTGTCCAGGCTGCCTCTCTGGTACACAGCCTTGCGGGGATTTGACGCTGCAGCCCTGTGGCGAGCTCATGCTGTTCTGCTGGAGCATGCTGCAGGCGCCAGTATTGTTGACCACGGGGCCAGCCATCTGCTGGGACACAGCACAGCTGCTCTGTCCATGGCTGCCACCGGTAGAAAGGTTGCCATAGGAACAGCTGCTCTGGGAAGAAGCACCAGCACTGGCTCCTGTGGCACAAATGCTGCCACCTAGCGTGGAGTCGTAGCTGCTAGGATTCTCATAGTTTTCTGTCGTGCTTTCGATGCTTCCGAGGTCACTGAAGCCACTGTCAACTACCTGCTGTGAGTGGTCAGAAACAGAAGGGACGTCCATCATTGGACTGGTCTCCATGTTATTATGTAGGGAGTGGACAGAGATTGCGCCTTGGTCTGGGCTAATCTGAGTGTAACTGTTCTCTAGAATGGACACAGCCGGGCTATTGACAGACCGCACCGACTGGCTCGGGTGCGAGTGAACAGAAGACAGTGGACTGCTGTGGTCTGACTGCTGGCAGTCATCTACTGGAGTCATCTGGGGACTCTGGTCCACATGCACATATCTCTGCAAGCTATGGCAGGCCTCTTGGGTCTCTACACAGTCCTGGAAGTGCCTTTCTTGCTCAGCCTCCTGCGTTAGGGACTGAACCGCCTGGGCAGTTTCCATGTCGATCTCTGGACAAATACTGTGGTCCTCCTTTATTGCAGGTGTTAAAGGACCAGCATCTTTTTGGTCAACATTCTGACTGTTCTCCTCTTCATCCTCATCCTCCTCATCTGATTCGGAGTCGGGTTGATGGTCCGAGTCCACAGGGTTGTCCTGTGTGTCCATGCTAACTAACCCACTGTCTGAGATCAGCTCTCCTGAAGACTGCACAGGAGGATCCTGTTCCTTCACATTGTTAAAAGAGTTTGTCTTGGGCTCAGGGTTTTCTGGAGGCTCTTTCTCAAATACTGGTGCAGGATCCTCCTTCCTCACCTCACCAGAATCCACATGGCCATCATCCTCATCATCTGCATCATGATCCTCCACATGAGAAGGTTCCAATTCTTCATCCTCCTCTTCCTCATCATCAGGGACCTGGGGCTCGCTACACTGATGCTCCTCATCAGGCTCCTGGCTTCCTTCTTTTTCAGTACTTTCAGGGAACTGTTCATTACAGTTCGTAGGACCTGACATAGTTTCCTGGCTCGCTGCATCACAAGGAGACACAGTTACAGAATCAGGTTTTTCCATAGGCTTGTCATCCTTGTGTTCTTCACTAGGTTGCTGTGGCTCAGTGATCAGGGTGTCTGAGTGCAGCTCTGGCTTCACAGACTCTGGCTCATTTAGAAACACAGACTCTAGGCCTTCAGGAACAGAAACAGGACTGTCCACATGCTCCTCCTCTGGTTCTTGCTCTACACTGACCATGGGTGTCTCTGGAGGCGTGTAGAGATTAAGCTTAAATCCCATCTTTCTTTCTTTCTTTAACCTCCATTTAGGAGGCCCTCGCTTCACTCCTTTGGGCCAGCCTTTTTTCCGCTTAACAGGCCGAGGATTGTCCTTTTTCACAGCATCTGTGTCGATAAAATATTTTATTAAGAGAGAGTTAGCATATGCCCTGAATAATCTTCAAGAGTTATTTCATTACTTCAAACCTAAAAATGCACAACAAATAATTACCTTCAACTTGCTCTCCTTCCTGCTGATTTGATTGATTGTCATCTTGTCTTTCCTTCTTCCTTGGTCTTCCCGGCCTACGTACAACTGTTCTTAGGCTGCTCTCCTCCTCTTCCTCACTTCCTTCCCTCCTGACAGAATGGCCTAGCTGTGGTGCAGGGCTTTCCACATCAGAGTTTTCAAAAGGCTCATCCAGCACCTCTGTCCTCTCTGAGATGGTTTCTGTGGTGACACTGCTGTTGATGCGTACTCTCCTTCTGCCCCTTCTTCTCCGCAGAGGGCCTGCTCTCTGTGAAAATAAATAAATCCACAATAAGAGGGTCTTGTTTATTAAGGCACTGTTTAGACTCTGCATTAAGATCTGTCTAAGGTGACCTGATCACAGTGAGAGGGATAGCCGTTCATCTGGTATTATCATCTGTCTTGAATGCGTCTTCAGTGACTACTTGCATTAGCATTCTCATTCACTTCAAAACCAGCTCCCGAAAAACTAGTCCAATAGCAAAACTTTTTAGATCTACTTGGTGAGCAGTATTTCCTAATTAAACAGTCAGGCGCTTAGTCAATAAAAGCTTTACTCCCACCGTCAATGGAAGACTGCTTTCAACAACCTCACAAACGAAAAGCAGACTTTGGAAGAAAGAGAGCAAAGTAAAAAATAAGCCAAAGTAAAACGCGGATTGCAGACAAATTTAGTAAGTGCTCAGCAGGAGCGTGGGCACACACTGTCAGAGTTCAAGTTTAAAAACAGTCCTTCCTAAGCCACACTAACGTTAGCATTGCGGGGAATTTATAACATCCTAGAAACAATGGAACTTGTTTAATCTGTTTATTTGTTTCATATGACTATTTCATTATTCCAGAGACATTGCTCAATAACCTGTAGAGAGGAAAGCCCATCACGTTTATACAGCCTACAGCTACAGTGTCTACAGTGACTGGACTGAATATATTCATAAGATTGTGCACATATTGCAGTTAAACTTTTTGCATTTCTATAACATGCCTATCAATAAATGCATTGAACTATTCAACATTAGCATCATGCACTTTGTTACTGAAGAAGTATTAAAACCATGCTACGTCTTTAAATATGTTTCACCAATAACCTTTTATCAGGGTTACAAAATGGTCTTTTATTATTATATAAGGTTAAAGTATCATAAATAAACAACAGCTATGAGAAAACTTTATAAAGTAACAACTATAATAGTAATAACAAATGGTCCAAAAGATCAGATCACAAGACATCTGACCCTGATCACACCTGTATTTTGGGCTGCCTGTTTATAATACGGTCACTGAAACTCCACATCTGAATGGAGGCTATTCGAGAATTCTGTTTATTGTCAGAGAACAAGTTAAAGAGAGATGACAAAGCTTGTTAGACATCACAGTTCATTGGAGGCACGGAGACGCATTTTCTCCAAATTGAACCCAGTGCACTCCAAACCAAAAAGCAGAGGTTTGGATGAGGAGGATGCAGTTAAGGATGATGCTAAACATAGGGAAATGTGACCACATTCTGAATGGCATGCCTCATGAACTAAATGCAAAGCTCCATCATTCAGACCACAGTATCTGAGCCACAGGCCATTCAATTGGAAAGCTCTGCCAGTATGAAACCCCAAATGAGCGCAAGCAGGACTCAACATATTCTTTACTGGACTTGGCTGACTCTGAGGAGACATTCTGGGGTTTGCTAATCCTACTGCAAATATCTCAACATCGCATAAAAACAGTGTTTCTGTTTTAATGAGGACACGTTTACTTGATTCACACACTGATCTAAAATTTTATATTGTCTAAACACAGCTAAATGGAGAACAAGACTAGCGCTTGTGAATTAAATACATTTCCTGAATCAACAGACATGAATATTTCTCATTCCAAGGGTGTCTACTCACGAAAAACATTTATGCCTGAGCATGAGGCAATGGTGCCTAGTTAATGCTGCAGCTGGCGAACGCCATAAAAAGCAGAGACTGGCGACGTGCATCAGCTTGATGACATTAACAGGGTTTCCCTTCGGTGGAATGCTTACCTTTCGCTTGAGCCCTGGCGCAGACTGAGATCGGACTGAAGTATCGTCATCACTGCTGCTATCCTCACTGACATCCAAGTCCTTCTCAACGGTGCTGGTCAGCATTTGCTCTTGGTTACGTCTGGTGTAGCTACTACTCTTGGTAAGAGGAGGTATTCTACTGCTCATCACTCGTGCTCGCTTCTCAGTGGCTGAGTCACTGCATGCTGCAAGATTTGCTTTCTAGTGTTCATAAGAAATACAAGCAGGGGTGTACATTAGCCAGTTTGCTCTGACTGCAGTGATACAGAATAATGCAGCGTTTCCGCAGTAAAGAGTTTACCTCCTGATTACTCAGTGATTGAAAAGCATTTATTCTTTTATTAACTGCAAAAATTAATTTCATGGAACAGTGGTGTTAATAATGTGGAGATCTGATGTGGGTCACTCATGAAGCTCAGTAGCAGTCATCTCTAAACTCTGCTTGAACTCCAGCTGGAAATTTATAATGCAGAGCAGCACAGTGAGTGACCCACAGTTATCAGCAAATTTATAATCATGATATTACACAGCTATATAGCATGCATGGTTGGTTTGCACATCATGCAGCCATACCCATATAATGTGTTTCAGACAAGGTTAGTGGGCTATCAACAAATATTGTCCAACAGTCCACAGACCACACAGTAACAGCTGACCACACTGGAAAAAGGCAACAGTTTGTGGTTTGGCGTATGGGCCAAAATACATCCAATTCCAGTTTTGGCATGTTATAACAGGTAAATGTTATACTCTAGTCCAGCATGGGGTATTTAAATAAAAACTCTGTTAAGGCACGCCAGACAAAACATAATCCAAACCACCAAAGTATTGGTTCTTCGTGAAAAATTACATTGCCAGCAGTTAATGCTAGACCACCAATAACAAACGGGGTATAAAATAACAATACGAAGAAAAATTTATAAAAATAAAAAAGAGGCAATAAGGCCGATATCTACCTCTGCTCCTATCCTATGATGGCTCCCCAAGTGTTTTCTGTAGACTGATCTAGCAGGAGTCCAGACGAGACAGTCCGGGTCGACCTCATAAAGACGTGGTTTCTCTCGAAGCCTCGACATGTGTTTCTGGATTGTCTGATGCTTTCGAATGATCACAAATCTATACAAGAAAACAAAACAGTGAGAAGTCAAGAACAGAGAGTAAATTCTATACAGTTAAAACACACGGGCAATAAGAGCTATAATACGCACAGGCTCCAGTTCACCACGGTAGCTTAAAGGCTGCGTTTATGTGTTAAAATGACCTGATCTATGGACTAGAGTAAAGCCTTTTCAAAAGCTGTGTGTGAATAAGACAGCAAGGGAGGCAAACCTACCTGCCATCCTGCACATCAATCATGTTGAGCTGCTGGAGTGTGGTGGCAATGTCATGTGGACACATGCCTGTGGCTTTGCTCATTCCCTTGATGCTCACACTCTTATCTGGGTGATTGTGCAGGTACTCCAGTATGACACTTTTCCAATACGACAAGTAGGACAGACGACCCAGATCAGATAGAGGTTTCTCTGGGGACCCGGCCTGGCCCTCTCTTCTGGAGAGTAAGTAACCTGGCAAGAAATAGGGGGGATATGTCAGGAAATCTGATGTCAAGGCTAGTTTGACACTGTAAACAAGACATGTTGCTTCTTCTGCAGGACATCTCATAGGCATACAGAGATCCACAGTTATTTCTCAAAACCTCATATATTTAAAGTTTAAAAGCTCCCCAGCCTCCTGCAGGCACTCTGATGGATGCTGATGCATGAGTTGTGGGACACAATGCTGGCCTACAGAGAGCTCCCCTGAATCAGGCTGTGGTGACTAAACAAAGAGAGATAGGCCTGATTAAAGAGCTGTTTTAGCCATGGTTAGACAGACAGCTGCCCTCACGTGGTAGGCTTTCATTATCAGCCACCAACATCATTAATGTAGCCACCTGGGAGGAGCTCTCAGAAGAGAGGCATAGAGTGCTCATACCTCAGTTTCATCCTTAGCCACCGCAGAATGAGTGGGCAGGTACATGGCATCCATGGCATCTAACATTTATAACAACCACTCACATTTCCACCTTTGAAATCTAAAGAGCAACAATCCTCACTACTAATCAAGTGTTTGATGGGGAAAGGCATTTATAATCACTCAAATATTCACACTCTGCATTCAAATACATAGTCTTTTGGCTGCATCTGTGTGCACAGAGCAGCAATGTTAGTTTATGGTAACTCCTGAAACACAGCAAGTAAGTTTTCAAAAAAACTGCAAAAACAAATAAAAATAAAAATAAAAAAAGAGAAAAAAAACTTACTGAAATCAATGAGGAACCTCCCAAATCCTTGCCTTTGGTACTGGGGCATGATCATTATGCAGGAGACATTGTACTTCTGCTGGCAAAGCTTTTCCTGAGGGAGGAAGAAATAGATAGGGTATGTCAGAGCACTGCCAACGCAGGCAATTCACTGCACCTGCCGCTGTCCTCGACTGAACCAAACTAAACATGCAGAGAGAATGCCACTGTTCTCAAATTCAGAAAAACATGGCTGTACAATACTGGTCAGGGCACAGCAAAACTGGTTTGAAGCTCCAGGCCTCACCAGTTATATCAGAGCATTACAATTTAGGTCAATAACTACAGCAACATTTTCATGATTAATGAACTGCATGTACCTTGGAGAAGTATCCTATAAGATGGCAACCTTTTACATCATTTTGTGTTAAAACATAGAAAAGGAAAGGC
This sequence comes from Scorpiodoras heckelii, assembly GCA_028566435.1. NCBI lineage: Eukaryota > Metazoa > Chordata > Actinopteri > Siluriformes > Doradidae > Scorpiodoras > Scorpiodoras heckelii. The sequence goes on along the minus strand of JAOVVH010000048.1, from coordinate 19,892,963 downwards.
TCCACATCGTAGTACAGAGTCTTGTGGTCAAGGAAAAGCTTCGCAAGCAGACAGAGGTTTTGGCAGAAAATTTTGCTTATGTTTCCATCAACCTAAAGAAAAAGCAAAAAGAGAGTGAATACACCGACGTGACACCTTTACATGCTGCAGCCTTTTTTGAGTCAACACTGAAATTTCCTATTAGTTTTATTCAGAAAACAAACTCATTTTAATCATCATATACTGGGATCCAATTGACAATGCTGAAACCAACAGATCTGCTTTGTTTGGCACCTTTGCAGGCTGCAGACTGTTTTAATATACAAAACCTATTTCCAGAAAAGTTGGGACACTTTCTAAAAATGCAATAAAAACTGACATCTGTAATTTGTTAAGTAACTTGAAACTTTATTTAATGGACAAAATGACAAAAAATTCAGTGTTTTCAGTGGCAAACTTAATTCTATTTGTTAAATATAAACAAATTTAGAAATTTATGGCTGCAACACACTCAATAAAAGCTGGGACAGAGGCATGTTTACCACATCTCCTTTATCCTTTATTTATACTTTTTAATCATTGGGAATTGAAGATACTGATTGTTGCAATTTTGTGAGTGGAATTTAGCTTATTCTTGCTGTGTACAAGATTTGAGCTGCTCGCCAGTCTGTGGTCGCTGTTGTCTGATTCACTTCGTCATGATGCGCCATACATTTTCAAGCGGAGACAGATCTGGACTGCAGGCAGCCCAGTCAAGCACATGCACTATGTCTACGAAGCCACGCTGTTGAAACTCCTGCAGAATGAGGCCTGGCATTGTACGGTTGAAATAGACATGGCGTTCCTGGATAAAGACGACAGCATGTGTCTCTCCAAAATACCAATATAATCCAAAAGAATTCCAGCAGCACTGCTGTGTCTGATCCACTCACACCAGTACAACACACACTAACACACCATCACTACATCAGTGTCAC
>JAOVVH010000048.1:19871377-19891907 GCA_028566435.1 Scorpiodoras heckelii | reverse complement strand
GTAGAGAAACAGATGGACTACAGTCTGTAATTGTAGAACTACAGAGTGCAGCTATATGGTAAGTGGAACTAAGAAAAAGGACAATGAGTGTAGAGAAAAGGAGATGGTCATAATGTTTTTCCCCGGAAACAAGCTGAAATGTCTGTCGTTCGGTCCATCTGAGATGACTTTGGACCCAGAGAACTCATCTTCAAAATTCTGCAAAATTAATACATGGCTTCCTTTTTGCACAATACAGTGTCAGGTCGCATTTCTTGATGCAGCAGCAGACTGTGTTAAGTGGCAATGATTTTCCAAAGTATTCCCGAGCCCATGTGACTGTGTCCATCATGGTATCATGACAGAAGGAGCCTGAGAGCTCGATGGTCACTGCATTCAGCAGAAATTTCAACCCTTGGCCTTTACACACCAAGATTTCAACTGACTCCTTGAATTTTTTCATGATATTATGAACTGTAGATGGTGAATTCTTTGCAATACTGCACTGACGAACATTGTATTTGAACTGACTGACAATCTTCTCATGAAGTTTGGCTCAAAGTGGTGAATCTCAACCCATGCTTGCTTGAAAAGACTAAGCCTTTGGTGGCTGCTTTTATACTCAATTTTGACGACCTCACCTGTTACCAGTTAAACTGCTAATTGTGGAACCTTCCAGTGTTACTTGTATAGCCTTTTCAGTCTTATTTTGCCTCTGTACCTACATTTTTTGAAAGAATATTTTTCTTAATATTTAAAATACAATTAGGTTTGTCAGCGAAAACACTGAAAACGTTTTCTCTGCACTTTTATCAGTTAAATAAAAGTTCAAGTGATATCACAAATTACAGTGTTTAATTTTTATCGCATTTTTAGAAGTCCCAATGTTTCTGGAAATGGAGTTTGTACATGAAAAAACCTTTAAATTAGATACCAAGTACAAAATTAGTTAAATATCTTAATTAAAAGGCCTCTTATGCTGTTAGACACTTCAAAGATTTTTCATTCTCAACATCTGGAAAACAAAACAGCAAATACTACAGTGTTCCATTACAAATGATAATTTATGCTGATTACAGACCCTGCAAGCATCTATGGATTTCAGTCCACTTTTAAAGAGCTTTGTAAGTGCTCAAAACGTGCCTCGCTGATTAATAGCAAATGTTAACCAAAATTAGTTAATGCAGGCAGAACGAGCCGCCATCCAAGCAACTTGAAAAATGGGGGAGCCTGGCAGATCAATGCCCTTCGTTTATGGATACAGTACTATGCAGCACTGCTAATGAAGATTTGATTAAATTAAGATGCACATTCTTAAGGGACCACACTGAAGATGCTCAACTGACCTCAAACACAGAAAGGTTATCTTTTCTGTAGATCTCATTAGCTGGCGGGTGAAACCAGCCACACTTCTTTGAATGTCTTTGTAGAATGTCCTGGCTTTTCATGTACTTCAGACAGAATTCACAGAGATACAGCTTCTGTAATCTGATGAAAAGACAGAAATTATATTTAGGTAATGCAGAATCTTCTCTGTTGAATTGCTTTCCAACAGAACAGAACAGGGTAATTACCTTGAGTATTCTGGTGGATAAGGTGAAGAGTACCATGTCTGTATTTCATACTTCCCGAACTCTATGAGTGACGGTCCGTGATCGCCACTGCTTACAAGTTCAGTCCTCTGTTATTAAAGCAAATACAATTAATTAAATTATTACACAATTAAGCCAATGATTGATAATATTGAATCACATATTCACACAAAACTCTATTCACCTTTGTGGTGAGCTCCTGTGTATGCTTGAACACCTTAATGTCTTCTTCAGTTACTTGATCATTGGACAAAGGTAACCTTGTTTCCTGAACTTCTCTTTTTAGGCATCTCAAGGAATTTAAGACTATAACAGTTTAAAAAAAGATGCAAGAGAAAGATTATAAATAAAAACCAGCATGATGCTTTGTAAAACTGCCATGCAACATTAACCTCTTAGTGATTTCAATAGTGGTTTGGTATTCATATTTTTAACTAGCTTTGGAAACAGTTTCAAAAATGCAATGTATTCCTCAAAGAACATCTACAGCAGGTTTTTGCTTTTAAAAGAATGCCTCAAAGCTGTTTAGCCCAGACCCCCTGCTTACCATGATTTTGGTCAGACCATGTGCCATGGTTTCGCCCATGTGCCAGGTTGCTCCTCCCTGGGGTGGGGCTACCCCTCTGCGGGGATGCCTTAAACCTAAACCTGCCCAACAGCCTGTGCTTCTTCAGGAAGGGGGCTCGCTTAAAATGAAGTGCTGTCTTAAAGGGCCTTCCTCTCTTTGGAGGCCAGGCCGAGTTTGAGCAGGACACGGACGATAATTTGCTACTGAACTCTTCAATGGGATTATTCAGTGGGAGCTGCAAAGGTGTTGTGGGTGAGGAGGAAGTGTCCCGGGTGCATTGGCCTCGTTTAGGTGGTGCATAGCTGGGCAGTCCCTTCTGCCGAGACTGTCCCTGAGTTGCGTAGATGTGAGACAGTCCATCAAACAGTCCCTTCAGCTGGCTGCTAAGCAAGGGGCCGCTCGACTGGGATGAGGAGCTCTGAGGAGAATCAGACTGACTGGGATTCAGTGACGTTGGACTGTGTCCTGATAAAGAGCAGGGGGTAGTGAGTGCACTACATAGGGCAGTTATCCTTTGGCTGGTGCCTGTCGCAGCTGAGATAGAATGAGGATCACACAGGCGTTTCCTGTAAGTCCGTTTGTTGGGTCTGTGTGGTTCAGAAGACGTGGATGCGCCAGCACGCATGCGTCGGCCCAAGGGAGAGGGCGTGAAAAATCTCGAGAGGCCATCAATGAGACTTTTGGTTTTCTTATTATACGGAGGCAGTGTGGGCGAGGAAGTGAGAGAAGTTGGGGTGGATGTAAGGGGAATGCAGAGGCTCACGCTGCCCTGCATGTCTGTGCTGTATGAGACGGTGCTGGATGTGGGTGAAGTGCAGGCTGAACTCTTAGGACCCTGACCATGTTCCTCTCTCTCACACAGGTCAAGGCTTCGCGCAGTACCACTGTTAGGCCTGCAAGAGACAATACATACAGAAGTGTCAAAATGCTAATCAGACCTGAACAATTAAAAGCACAGCAATGCATTAACATTCTTCAAAAACAGTAGGTATAAGCGACTTTAGAAAAAATCCACACAGCTCATGTTCTTGTAACAACAGATCACATTTGTGATCTAATAACAGATGCACTGTCTGCAAGTATTTATCAAACAATTTGTAGCAAGGGCTTTAACTTTAACATAAACTCCACAGACACCCTTGGTACAGATTTATGCAACAAACACTACTTAAAACCAACACATATGGGGGGTCCCTGGACCACACTATGATCACCATGGGTCTACAGTATACTACTGCTCCATGAGCCTATTCACACTACGTGCTTCAAGTGCAACTGTGAGCGTACCGTCTGAGGCTCAGTGCCACAGTTAAAAATAGAACAGAATAAACTGCCCTTGCCTAAAAGTACACTGTTAACAACCTATAACTAAAGATGGTGTCCTAAGAGTGCTGGAGAAATGAATGTGGCTGAAAGGCTTTTATCTTCAAGAAAAAGGTCACAGATTAGCAAGATGTAAAACACAAGAGTTATAACCCTAAGCATCAAACTAAGAACAAAAGCAACACAAAGTGTGAGAAATATTTTATCATACATTATTTGATGCGCAAGATTTTTCCTAGGCCTTCCTGGCTTTGCATATCTCCTCCTGATCTGGGCTGCTGTTTTATGCAGCAGTCGTTTTTCCTCCTGCTCCTTTGGCCTGCATACTTGGCAGATCCACATTCCTAGGGGAAAGCCAGAAAAAAACAGAGGCGGGAGAAAGACAAAAGGAGAAAAATAAAGAGAACAGACTTTTAGTTACAGATCATAAAAATTACTGAAACAGTTCTTGGAAGAAATAAAAATGCACTGCTGACCATGGATTAATTTATTTTTCTATGAGGAAGTTAATAAGTAGCACAATAATAAGAATATTTTTATATTCAGCCAACTTGTCATTAATATGAAACAGTTGGTCTGAATCTACACAGGCAACACTGTTGCCAGTTGAAAACAGACTACATGGGAATAAAAAAAAACGAAAAAATATACATCATGGGCATATTCAATCTTATAAGCCAGAAAGCTGTGTACACTGGCACTTTTAAACAGCTTTACTGCTTCAGTCTGAATGCACTCACTTAACAGAACAAGCCCTGGAAGTGTAAAACTTGTAACATATCATGCATGATTGGTGTTTTGCTGCTTTCTACTTAACTCAAAACAAGCAATTTAGAGAAAAGCCACTTGTACCTTTTGGCATTCTGGAGAGCGGTGGGTCACAACACTCCATATGAAACCCCCGATCACAGGAGTCACAGAACAGCATCTCGTCCTACGGACAATGACAGACAAACTCAAGCTAAAACAAGCAGCAAATTATTAACACGGAAGGAATACTAATAATTACACTTACAGAACCGAGAACACAAACACACTTACAGCATTTTTTCCCTGAACTTGACAGGAACTGCACGTTTTACATTCGATGCATTGCCATCGTAACGCCTTGACATTTGCAGTTAAATCAGCTGAAAACTTCAGACAAGATGGATGGCCTTTAGGAAGAAAGACACAACAAGCACTTCAGTGTAAGCAGCTTACAGTTAATGATGTCTTATTTCATTACAAGTGAGACTTGCTTTTTGCAGAAGACCTAAAAAAGTACTCAATCATGCAGCTCAATAGATTTAAAGTCAGGTCACTTATGTCAAAATTAATCTAGTCCAAACCTGAAAAGACCACAGGTCAATCTGTGATAGAAGATAAATATTTGTCCATGAATAAACAATGCAGAGCTGTGTGTGAAGCCTTAACAAGAGTGGTGTGCAATTGCACAGTATTATCAAACACTTCTGAGTAGGTAATTAAAGATAACTTGATCTTAACGAGGCAGAAACATTGTGCACACACAACGTAATGGCAATCAATCCATTACAGTCACGTAAAGGCATGTCTGCTTCAAACTCAAAGGACTGCACGCCAGCTGTGTTTACAGTGTAAAAGTATTTTTTTGTGCTTATTGAAAACCTCCCACGCTGCTCTGTCAAACCCAGCCATAAAAATGTCACAAGGAGCAGAGTCCTCAGGGCTTTTCAAAATAATTGTTCAATGCAAATTACTACACAAAAGGAGCAGGGTGTTTATCACACAGCAACCTGGCAATTCTGAGAAAAGGCGTGCAGTCTACTATAAAACATCTCAACTAACCAAAAAGGGTTTCTTTGATCCAGCAGTAATGACAGTAAAAGATCATGTTTACGAATTGTAGTAGTCAAAACCTATTAAAAAGGTCTTACCACTGCTCCCACAGTCTGCGCATGATAGCAGTTCTTCAGGTGTCTTATCACGATTAGATTCCTTAGTGCCCAAACAGAAACTGCATATAGGTATCGGGTTGGCACGAGGCTAGAAACAAAAGGAGACAAGGAGAAACAGTGTTAGCACTTATTTATTCAGGGCGCCTGTTCAGATTTCAAAAAACTTCAAGAAATTATGCAAGCTCTCATGTTACACAGACACACACTCATGCCTCGTAGTAGTCAAAATGGACCAGCTACTATATTCTGGGTACTGAACTCTATAGTCAATGAATGAATAATAATAGTACAGTGATATTTATGTTACACATTTATAAAAGGCAACACTGAGAAATGGATTCTGCACGTTGCCACTTTAAAACTATCCAAAGGCAAACTGTCATCACTGAGAGATAATGAGGTCAAAAACACCCAGACGATGAAATTAATTGAACAGTAAGTTTCAGCACATAAAGCTGTAAAGCCAGTATTGCCTGCTTGTCAGTATTTTCAGTGCAGTTAACAAGGGGCAACCTAAAGTTTGCATAATGTGGACACCTGTGTGAGGTATCGTACATTTTGCGCACCTGTGCGAGGTATCCTACACTGTGGACATCTTTGTGATCGTTTTTAAATGCTGTGTTGACAGACTGACTAATGCAGAATTAACAGTAGTCAGGTGACGAGATTTCTCTCCTCGTACAGCGTTAACGCTGCCATGGCTGACCATGTGTTTTTATTATGAACAAAACGTTTTCTGCTCTCTGAAAGTCATGTCAGTCACATCTGGTTTCTCTAAGAACTGTTTCATTACAGTAAATGTACTTTAGTTAGTATACTATTACTGTCTGTTATAAATGGCACCAGGTAATGTAGTGCTTAAGGCTTAAGTACACAGTTCAGAGGGAAAACAAAAGTCCAATGTTTTAACTTCACTGCTAGCTTCTTAAATTATGCACAGCACGTCCAAGGTATTACAGAACATTCACCAAGGTGCTAAAACAAAAGCACACCATTCACATAGCCATAAACCCTTTCTTTCCCAGCCATGTTCTACACCAGTAAAAAAAAAAAATCATACAAGTTTACCCCAGCCTGAGGACCAACAGACTGGGGGAAAAAATATCCCCTGAGACACAGTGTCAGAAGTTGAGAACAAACATTCAGCTCTATTCTATCCCTGAAGGCTTTTTAGCAAGAGGCAGGCTAATCCATCAGGGGACTATAAATGAGATACTGATCAGGCATCAGAATTACACACCACCAAGTCCAACAGGGGGGCTGCCATCTCTGGAGATCCAGGCAGTCTCAGCTTCCTGCTGTGCAGTATTTAGCCTATTAATATCAACTGTATTCTGGTGAGAGATCTGTTGAGAGTAATGTAAGCCTAATTGTTTTATGCAACAGGCAACCAACCCCCTCAGAGATCTATTAATAAACCTGGCAGATCATCCATTTTCAGATGGGTTATGAATAACCAGGCTGGTTTTCATTCAAGTGACAGTTGAGAAGGTGTAATCAATGCTCCCTCAATGGGACTTGCCCTGCTTCATACAAGTAAAGGGTGTTTAGTTGACAGAAATTAATTTTTATTGGTTGCCGTAAAAGCTTAATCCTCCCCATGGGCTGGCGTGATCAAAATACACACAAAATAAACCCACCATGCTTATTATGCATAACCTCACCTTCATGCCTTTAATTTTAACTCATTAAAGTTCAGCCAAAAATTTTTCTATGGTAAAAAAAAAAAAAACTGATATTTTATTCCTTTCATTTTATGATGAACTACCTCATGGCATTTTACAAAACTTTTCAATTTCTAAAGACAATCTAAAATATGGTCAATAAAAGACCACATACCCCACACTCTCCTGCACTGCTCACTGAGCTTAATGGCACCAACAACTTACAACACCCAGAGAATTACATGGAGAATTGGACTGGAAATATTCAGCATGACAACCCTAAAACTCATGTTTTTCAACCCATCTCTTTCGCTAGGATTTGCACTTTACATTGTGCACCACTTAAATGTGCACAGATTGCACATAAAAGCAACCTTCCTAGGGTGCAAAAAGCATTTGCGCGATGAAATCATTTCCCTACACAAAGCTCAGTACAAGCCATCAATATGACAATGCTGAAAAGTTAAGCACCGACTTCTGAATTCTTGGCCTAGGCTTGGATGGGATCTAGGGAAAGGAAAATAAATTATATCAAAGAATATACAAATAGTATCATCACAGACTTCACAATCAATGTGAATCAAGATATAAGAATATTAGTGTTTAGACTGAATAAATGTCCATTAGTGTCACAGCAGCACAGCCACTCCACCTTGGTTTGGGAATTACACATGACCCTTTATATCTTATTTAATCTCACTTTATACTACAACAGATTAAATGTGTCAAATATGCATGGAGTGGAGCATTCATTTATGTGAAATCTTGAACTTGTTTAAGAAATTTTAATGTCTAAATACTGGTACTGGTTTGTGAAATGCAAAATTTGACATCATGATGTTGTTTAATCCAATAAGATTTCTACTTCTACCCTGTGTGACTGTATTTTAAACACCTGAGCACATGCTGCTACTGGCTGATCTCTAGCTCTCATGGTGTTTAGACTATTAGCATGAACTGCTGAATACAGCACAAACTCAGTATTTTGCAGAGTTTCCAACTGGAAACCATGTCAACCATGCGACCACACAAAAGGCAGCACTGATCAGTATGAGCTTTACTTCATACAATGCCCAAGACAGTCTTTCTAGGAAAAATGACTTCAGCAGATGCAGTGAGGAGCTCTCTGAACAAGACTGGCTACTTCTCTTTCAGATGCATCAGCTTCCTGGGCGTCTCTGAAATACAAGATTCTCACAATATTATTTTAGATTTTTGCATTTTAGAGTGACTATACAGGAGAGAATAACTCTCAGTGAAGTGGTTTCAACTATACTAGTTGAAATTTTCTCTTAGACACAGCAAAAAAAAGTAAAGACTGTTTCTAATTAGCTGCAACAAGATTCTTACAACTGAATAAAGTTTTGATAATTCAACTAATCTAATACTTATTTACTGTTGCAAGGATCCCCCCCCCCACTAAATCTATACCCTACACATAGACATGCTATAAATAATCGGAAAAAAAGCCAAAATTAAACAGGTTTAACTTAACTAATCTCCTTAATCCATGAGATTTTTTATGGTATGGCTTTAGTAAAATATCAAGCTTTTCATCATGAAATATTTACGCAACAGAAAGACTGCAGTTGCACTGAATACGGCCGTGTCAATAGGTACAAGCTTGCAGAGCGAGTGCTGGAGGTAATCACAGCTGTGCCAACATTCAGTAGTACCACATATCTGTTGAGAACAATATTGATTTTATACAACAGTTCTTTAAACAAGTAATTAATATTGTGTAAGTGACATTTTGGACACAGTATGGTCAAATGTTCAGTTTAGTTTTGCTCCCCTACTGGATCTATTCCTCAAAGAAGCCACACGCACTTTATAGTCCATCTGACCAGCTAGCTCACAAAGATTTGTACAGGTGCTTCCGCTAAAACAGGGGTCCCCTTTTCCTCTTCATTTGAGGAGTTTTCATATTTTAAGTCAAAAGTATTTGGGCATGCCCACTGATGTGATTCTAATGTAGTAACCGTTTCAAACTAAGATGTGAAATTTTACATGGTAAACACAGAAAAGTGGAGAGTAAAAAACAGGGAAATGTTCCAGCGCGGTTTAAGAAAATCTAAAAACTCTTGTAACGCTGTTCATCGAATCAAATTAGTGCTCTGCAACTAATTGCTGTATAGAATGCAACATCTAGTCCAGCAGCAATAGACTATAATTATTCAATAAGAGCTTTGGTTTTAAATGTATGTGCATCACTGTGTTTACGTATAGTGGAAAATCTCCTTAAGTCTTAACATTTTAGATCCTGCTTTTAATAAGCGCCCTCTCATCACTCAGGTTCTGTCGATGTGATACGAGATTGCTCCGTGAGACATCGGGGATTTTACTCTTAGGCTGGCCATAAATGAAGACTGCAGAGCACAGAGAACGAGAACAAAGCTGATGTGATGACTGTTTAAAAACATCCCCTCATTTTACTCATTTTCCTTGAAAGAAGGGAGCACAGCTTGACCATTTCTATCGGTTACAAATGCATGTGTCAAGTTCACCTCAATTAACCTTTTTATCTGCGTTCGATCCGGTCACCTTTGGCTAGTTATAATGAGGATGAGAAACCAATGTGATGCAAGTTAAACCAGTTGGTTTGTTTCTTGAGTCAATTCAAAAGTAAAATAAGTCTTAACCGTGTTTAAAGACATACCTCTTCACCTTTGTGATAACGGTCCTGCAAAGTGGAATATGGTGCAAATAAAACAGAAGAACCGCAGAAACGTTGTCAGTGCTATAACCTCTACTGAATGAACACAAACCATACCAAGACATAAAATCTGAACTTAAGACTTTCATGCCCTACTTTTTTCACATTTATTATATATATACACACACACACACACACACACACACACACACATACATACATACATACATACATACATATATATATATATATATATTTCTCAAAGGCCCATGAAACTCAACTAGGGCGTGTTTGGCGTTTACCATGTTTACTATGCATTGTAAAGTCATGCTTGTATCACCCAGGTTTCCACCTCACATCAGCAGGACCACTGATGTGCCTCAACACACTTCATTACAAAGTCCAGAAACTCACAAATCTGTGAGATGGGCATTAGATTTTCACCCATCTGATCATCCAAGACATGTTTTCTATGCTTTATTCTGGCTGATCTCGCCTTGACCTCAGCAAAGTCTCCATCGATGCCAGACACAGACACAAGTGGACTTCTGTCCTTTTTTGTGACAAACTGTACAACTGTGCTCAGTGAGTCACAAGGGCTTGTCCATGATCCCTGCAAAAGCTAACTACACTAAGGCTATGGTTGGCTCTTCTGTGCGATTACCACTGAAAAGCACCTGCACAGAATGATAAGCCTTCCTCGACGATCTCTGGAGAAGCAGATGCAACGCTACAGCTAGAAGTTCAGCAGGATTTCTGCTGAGCTGTGCCATACTGAGGACTCTTTCTCTGCAATCCTCACTGATGCAATAGCTGACTAGCCTCAAGTCACTTCACAGATCAGAATCACCAATGAGACACCATCAGAGTGTAACTATAAAGCTTGCTTATGTACCTTCTTAAGTACTGGCCTGAAAGTTTAACTGGAAATAGTATGGTAAGTAGATCCACTCTTTTGCCCATTTCACATAAGATACTAACAGCCGTGTACCCTCACTGTGTGTATCGGCCTTTAAACTTCATTCCACTCATTATCCAATGGTCCTTCAACTACATTTCAATACATTTTCAGTTAGCATATATTTTGTTTACTATTAATGCATATCCTTATTATTATTATTATTATTAAATGCATGTTTTACATGTGCATGCATATGTCCTGTCTTGGTGAGGCAACAATGAAGTCGTATCTCATTTCAAGATTTTGTCCATTGGACTAGTCCTGTATAAACTTATTATTAAAATTAATAATAATTACTAAAATATATTTGAATAGTAGCTTATCCACCTTACATACCCTGTAGGACACTACCTGCAACAGCTGCATTAGTACATTACACTCAACTTATATACATGTGAACTTTTACAGTACCGTTACTGGTTAAGTAAACGATGGATTGACAATAAAAATCCATGTTGATATATTTTCATGAATTAATATGGTCCGTTTAGTCAGTTTCTATCAAGGTTTAGCAAAAGTACAAAAGCAACTTTAGCATTACAGAGAGTGGGCTATTCCATTTCATGTCAAGCATTAATCTGACATCACATCAAACCAATCAGCAATCTTGGCTCCATGCCACAACCAATGAGAATGGTGCATCATTGGTTTTTATATTGGTCTATTATTAAACCCACACTTTTATAATGACACTTCAAAAAAAACCTAAATAAAAACTAAGATTTCACAGCTGCCGAGCTGTCTGATAACTGCTCGCTAATGACACGCGCAGAACCTGCTGTCTACGGCTCAGGCTGTTAAACATTCATATTCAGTGCAAAGTTCACAAAGACCAAAAGAGGAAAGCAGTGAAGGAGCAGACTGAATGAATAGTAGCACTACACACTGTAGCTTTATTAGACACTGATGTAAGCCTCTGATCTGGTGGGAAACAAATGCATGAAGCAATCCATATGCTTATTCTTTGAAATGTACATCAAAGTCTGCATGGAAACTTTTTTTAAAACAATAAAGGAAAACGCAAATGACAGCAGGCTGCGTCAGGAAGTGACATTATTACACAAAGATTTTTCTTTTACAGAAACTGAAATGACCTGCAAGCAGCAAAGTTAAATATTTAACCCATTTTGTCACTTGCATGTTCTTGACTATAGACACTTAGCTTATGCCAATTAAGCAGCTTTTCCAGCTGCCTTAGACTGTTTCTAACTGACCTGTGCTCAAACAGTAAGGAGCTGCACCGAACACCCTGCTCTTTATCAGGAGCTGAAATAGTTACTCTGCCATGAGAGCCAAAGTTTTGTGCTGTTATACATGTAGGTTTAGATTTTCCCCAGGGTCTGTATGACCTTAGCTTGTGCCCATACGCTAGTAATGTGGCTTTGCCTCCAGACTGTGGAACAAATCAGAGGGAATGGCAACTTTATTAGACAGACCTTTGATTGCAGTATTCATGATTGGCATAAAAAAACCACAGACGTAATGAAATCTTACGGAGTATATGTACAAATACATAGATAAAAATCATCCCGCACACTCAGACCCCTGGGTGTGTCCCGCTAACCAGTGCATCAATGATGATTATCTGTACACTTCTTTTGCTTATTTATGTGAAACATTAAAAGCAAGATGACAGCCTGCTTTAAGGCAAGTTGCGTCCCGTTGTACTACGTAACGTCTGTATCATCTCGGCCAACACTGAAGGCTTTCACAGCAAGTGGATCCGATCGGAAAACAGGTCAAATCCGTCTTTATAAATCTAGCTCAAAACCTTTTTGACGGTAACACACAAGGAGCTTCCTGAGCATGAGTGAAGAACAAAACCGACCTGTTTAAAGACTTTTTAATGCCAGTTTAACAGTTGAGTCCATTTCAATAGTGGGCTGTTATGCCTTGTTGCTTAAATGTTTTAAAAGTAAACATTCACCAGCTCAGTCATGTCAAGCAACACATTAAGGTACAAGTATAGACAACTTTCTATGCTGGCCGTCAAGAACAATCAAAGGTATGACAGGTGGGGGAACGAATGTGTTGGGGCAAGCTCTTAAACAGCCATTTTATGTTTTGAACACAAGGCAGTACAATATGAATATTCTGCTTACATACGCACCTTATTCTTTTTAAAAAGTGACAGGAGATTTTGGAGTACAAGTGAAAGACCAAATTGGAGTCTACCAATGACAATTATGAGAAAGAAAATTTTATGTTCATTAAAAAGCTTTTCACACTGCAGATGGCTCAGTGCTCTGTCCGTCTCACTGCGCTCCACGGATGAAAGGTCAGAGTTTCTGCACAGTGCAGATTTTCATACAAGAGGTGAAGAAGCTGATATGTGAGCTACAATACGCTTTTAATGGTTGTTTAAAGATGTCTTTGAAGGTTGAAGAAAGTTTCAGTGTCGTAAACACGTCAAACACACATAATTTTTGTTTCTGTAACAGTCAAACACGTTCGCATGTTAGCAGAAGTTTAAAATGTAGGGCAATGGCGTGGCGACGTTGATGTCCCAACTTCAAAAATCTTGTGCTTGTCACCTCAGAGACAGGCAGCAGGGGGCTCATCTTGGGCACATGCATGATTGTTGATTAGATAACTCCCTTAACACAGGAACATTTTGTGAGGCACCATACTTGCAAAGCACACCTTCACCTCGCATTTAAACACAACAACAGAAATGTTAGGCAGGCAGCATGGGGCAGGAGGTGTTCTTTGCCATGTTAAATAACTGCTGGACAAAAAAAGAGAAAAGGTCTATTAGCTGCTAAAAGACTTAAAGAATCGAACACTACTAATGCAACACGACAGGTGAAATTTACACCCCGAAACTAACAAAACAATAAGGCAATTTGAAAATCTTGATCATTTATTCAACACTTTAAATAAAATATCAGTGAGCTGGGCCAGCTGCATGGACCAAGGTGGATTGAGCATTTTTGGGCACTTATCCAAATAAAAATTGTTTTTCTGTGTGCTCCTTGGCAAAATGCTTCCCAAAGAACTCTTAAATAAATGAAACGCATGTAGGTTTGAAGGCTCAATAACACACACACACACACACACACACACACACAATGACTTCAAACAGAGTACAGAACATGCAGATACACTGCTCTACTCTATATTTATGTCATGTACGTCAGGTAAAAGCTATAGCCACAACACACCTTCAAGAGATCTTTTGTGATCAACTGGTCATTAATAGAGGAGAAGAATTTGACTAAACAAGGTCTTATGCCTTGTACTGACAAATCAAGAATTAGTCACTGAGGGTCAACTGTGCCAAAGTAAACTTACTTTGCATCTCACGTAAAACCAGTGTTGTTTTTCTTATCTTAATATGAATTCCAAGATTAGAGAGCAGATAGAAGACTGGGACTGTGCCCAGATGATGGTCTGGCTTCATCACAGCTATAATACCAGCACTAAATGGTATCAACCATACGAAGCATGGTAATGTCTCATGGCCGAGTGTGAGAGAGGAATGTAGGGCAGATATGCTCTCTTCCTGACCTGGGTCTTGTCCCATTACATTTTCCAACAGCTCCATTAGCTCATCCAAGCCTCAACAGCACAAGAATGAACAAGGTCTGGAGGCCTATTACATTACCATTACTTGATCCAGGTTACTCTCCCTGAGGATAAAGCACACTATTGTATTAGATTCTTAAGCCAGTTTAGCGACATTAACACTGATTCCACAACCTGTAAATGGGGCTGCGTTTCCCTTTCGAGAAAAATGTATTTACTTCACAGCGCAGACTCGGGAAATAAAAGAGCTTCATTTACACAGACGTTTTTCCTAATTACAATTAAATGAGTGGAATCCCTATAACGCTCCTGACACTCAACAAGCCTAATTCGAAGAAAACTATTTGCCAATGAACAGGCTTCGCAGACTGTAACCAAAATTAGTTCTCAGTTATGTCATTACATGGCAGAGATAATGTATTACCTCATCAGAAATCATCACTGACCAACAAAACATACAGTTTGGGACATGTTCAGCAAACCAGTTCCCTTTTAACCTACTTATGCTGGAAGTCGTAGAGCAGCTGATGAGGCAGTCAATACACATCATTTACACATTACACATTCTATGAAGAGAACTTTCATGAGTGTAGGTATTTGTAAATTAGGTGATTGGTAAAATTTCAGAGACTGGACTAATTTGTGGTTGTGCATTTGCAACGTAACCAAAGTATACAATGAAGTGCCCAAGTTTCCAGCTGATAGACACAAAAAATGGAAGTACCAGGAATTGTGCATATTCATTTTTTTTTTGCAGAACAGCTTAGCACATTTCCTATCAGTCTCATCCTAAGACCTTTACTGTTAAAGTTTAATGCTTGTTTAAAATTCTGTGAAATATTAAATGATTTAGAGAATTCAACACCTGCTGCTGGGCTTCCACTATAAATCAACTTTTGAAGGTTCTATTATTGTACATGGAAATGAGAAGATTTCTGTCTGTGGTACAAACATTACACATACAGGCTACAAGTGTGATAGAGGAGTCCATATGAAAAGCTCAGGATATAACAGTGATTGATAGTTTAAAGCCAGCAAACTTATTTCCATAAACTACAAGGACAACATACAAATGTTTGCACTAAAGACCATCATCAGTTACCTGAGAGGGAAATGTACAAGTGATCTGCTCTGCCCTACACAGCAACTAAACATTACAAACTGAAACAAATTGCACAAGACAGTTAAAGTGTCAAACGCAAAAGTTGTTAAACAGCTCGTAGAGCCACAGTGCCTGCAAATTTGAGGTTTAAACCTGCTTAAAAAAACAAAACAGGATCAGTATCTGTAGGACTGCACAATCATGTTCTGAATGACCGTGCCAGACCCACACTGCTTTATCTACTAACGAGGTCTCTTAACAAACTCTTACTGTTTATCCATCAATCCTATTCAATGTGTTTATAAAATCTTTTATTGCATCCTATAGATAGACAACGTACTAAGTAATATTTACGAGCATTTTTTTATTTTACTACCTGAAATGCACACCATCAACATGACAAATTTTAAGGTCATAGAAATGTCGTTCATCATATGGTTTAGGCCTTCACTGTGGTTTATACTCCCAAGAAAATAATTTAAGTGTATGGAGATACAGTCTTTATTTTATTTACACAAACAATAGTTTTAAAATAAAAAGATAACATCACTTTGAACTACTAAGTATTCAACAAAAGTTATAGCACTTTTCCATTAGATGGTGCAGCTCTGTCTCAGAAATTACCCATAATCCTCAGGGCTGCCATTATTTCCACCACTGCGTGAGCCATGGTGAATGGATCTGGTTGGTAAAATAACATGTGGTTTCCTTTCAAAGTCATCTATATGAAATTTGAGCAGTATCACCTGCTTAGCACCACCTGATAAGCTCCAGAGAAACACCTACTATTTTCATGGTAAAGTTACGCGAAAGTGATGCACACACTCGGCCAGGAAACAGACTGTCGTGTTCACTTTTGTTGATGAGAATGAAGTAAAAAGGAAAAAAAATAGCGTAACTGACTCCTGATCACCAGCCCAGTAACAGTTCAATACTAAAGAAGGCACTGATCAGCTTTTTCCTAATCAACATCCCTTTTTTTTGCTATTAGAAGCCCTCATGTAAAACAGCACCAAATACAAATCTGCCCTCCATCCATCACTGCAGCACTGACAGACTCCTGTTTTATAGTACATGCTTTTAATAGGTCTACGTAAAATATGTGATGGGGGGGAAAAAAGAAACCCATGTGAAAAATTACTTCCCTCTGATAGAAATAAAGCAATATGTCTGGTGACTGGCAATCTGAAATTGTATCCATCCAATTAAGCAGTGTGGAAAGCACAATGATGCAGTGCTGGCAGCGTGTGAAGCAAAACTGTCTTTGGGTGTTGCTGTGCATACTCATGTATACTTGAATATGAAAGATGAATATGCTTGAGACAGATTAAATAATTATGTAAGGACATGTTATTTTAACAGACAGGAGGCTAGATACAAAAGTGATAAAGTGATGCTACATAAAGAAAATAAACAGCTGATGTAGTAGGCTGTACTGGGAATCCAGAATGATCTTTTGTCAAAATGATTCAGGTCTAGACCTCCAGTCTGCTCATGCTGGCCAGAAATCTGATTACTTAATGCCTAAGCCTCAATAATGCATTGTGTAACAAGTAGAGCTATTATAGTAGCCACAGCTGCAAATCAGTGGTCCAGCACCCTACAAAAACACTTCCCCCAAACCGATATAATCAGCTTTACTTTAACAGACCTTCATTCAATTACTGTGTTTCATGCAAGAGTTTTAAGAATGTCTAAAAGGAAACCAGCCAAGAGATCTAATATACCTTCATCACTACAAAATCTGATCCTGCCAACAAATGGCACAAAAGAGGCCAGGTTTGGCCCCTCTCCTTTCTCAATTTTAACCCCAAGCAGCATATGATAAAGAGGCCTGGAGCAGCTGCACACTGACCAGTCCCCAAGCACACAATTAACAACAAAAGAGCCCTTTTAACGCATTGAGCTAATCAGTGGCCGGCCCACCACTGCTGGCTCCCTAAACCATCTGCGAGATGACAGACCTTCTCCCTGATCATGAAAAAAAGAGGACTGGCACTATGCTATCATGTCCTAGTGTCAATGAAAAATGCATCGCTTAGCAACAGTCAAGCCCCCGCGCCTGGAAACCAAAAGCTTTTCCTTTCAACGAACAACTCAACGAGGAGCAGACGAGGGAATGTGCTCCAAGATTTGATTACCAAATGGCCTCCCATTGTTAGTAACCCATGGCAAAAAATGAGCACTAAGGGCCAGGGCCAGGCTAAACACAACTTAAATGACCAGCAAGATCAGAACAGCTTTATAAATAACAATCCCCCGATGCTCTAACCTTCTAGTTTAATATTCACTTTAATCTACAAGACAATGATTAACCACAGTTGGATAAAGCCATTCTATATATTACAGCAGAGTTCGACTGGTCGAGCTTTTCTTTACTAAACTTGAGACTTGTCTAAATTACGTCACAAAAATCTGAAACAATCATCATGTGCACAAGATTAAATGAAGGAAAATTACAAGCAAGATAATTATGACCTAATGAATAATATAAGTTTTAATTCCTCAATAAAACTACAGACAGACAAGACGTACGCCACTTTTAACTTTCCAATGAGAATTTGACACGATTTCCAGAATCACAGCTCTGAGTATCATACAAACTGAATAACCATCCCATACTGAGATCCTCATATGGTAATCGAAGCAAGTTCTCAATTTAGATCATGAGTTCCCACATACAGATTTGTCAGAACGTCTAATCTGGATCCTTCCAGATCAACGCATCCTTACTTTAACAGATCATCTTAGGAGCTACAAGACTTACACCCTGTTCAAGTGGACCAGCCCAAGAACTCACACAACATACAACTCAACCAAACCATTCCTCCACTTTTTAGTAATAAAGCTTGTTTGTCTCTACAAGCACACAATTGGACAGAGACATGAAACCAATGCATACATAACATTAGTGCTCCTTGTCAAATACAAAATAAACATTTTGTTACATTTGCAGTTAGTGTGTTGCTGAAGCAACAACACCACTGTGGATTTAAAGATGTATCACAGTAATGACATACAATACAACCATCACTTAGAAAAGTGGTGTTCAATTCCACCCTTGAAGACCACTTGTTCTTTATCCATTTCTAACTTGATACTCAAATATTCAGCTAATCATTAAACTCTCTATAACCTGATTTGGCTGTGTTCAAGTAAGCAAAACTCTACAGTTTTTTACACCCTGCAGACACACACTGGAAGGGAGACCCTCGGGCACATGCATTATGCAACACTCATCACACATGGAAGATGTAAGAAAATAGCTTTCATTCCCTGAAGCTTGATGGACTACTAGATCCATCAATACAACATGCTTTTCTACAGGTAAAAATGCTCTGCACAAAAACATCTCGCGCGACAAAACAGCCAACGTTATCTGCAATATCCATACCTGATCTTTCTCGTGTGGGAGAAGTGTTACAGGTGGGAGGTCCAGTACCAATCCAATGCTGCTCCTGAAGCCCGTCTTTCTGCCTGCGCTGCCATTTCTCATCCTGTAAAGTGGCCCATCCTTTAGCAGCCTCCCATTATTCACGGCACGCTTAGCAGCCAGCCTCAGCCTCTGCTGGAACCTGGGGTTAGCCACCACATTGCCCAGGTCATCCTGGCTCCTTAAGAAGCGCTCTATGTTCCTCAGAGATGAGCCAGCAGGAACACCCAGGCCCTCGATAGCCCTCCTGAGGACCTTATTCCAATCCAGATGTCGCAGATCTCCTGCAGGTATCACAGATCCTGCCGATGTGGGAACCGGGCCTCCAGGCCTAATCGCTGCTATCCTCCCTGGGTTATCCGGATCTTTGTATGAAGCACAACCTTTGCTAGTAACTTTAAGGATGGATCCATCCTTTACAGCTAGCTCCAACTGCTGCAGTACAGTGCTCTTGTCTAGTCCGTGCAAAGTAGATACAGCATGGCAAATTCGCTCCTCCGAAGGTCGCTGCTTCTGCCTTTTGATCTTCTGAATAGCCTCAAGAATCCACTCTGTGTACAGGGGATTGGCCAGTTTCACCATGGTGAAATTATTTGGTGCATTAAGGCATAATCCATGAATACATTCCTTCTTTTTATGAGCAAACAATATGCATCCACAAGCAAAAGTCAGCCATCAGTACACCATGGTGTGCAAGATTATTGACAGAATTCCTTATACCGGGCTGTCTCTACATTTCCTCAAAATTTCCTTGAGACAGTCAAAAAAAAAAAACAACTTAATAAATCCAGGCAAAGTTTTTCCTTGCAAAATCCTTGCAAACTTCACGTGAGTGAAACCTGAAAGAGAGAGAGGAAAAAAGGTGCTTTACATACACTCAGACATGCAGCATACATTTAGTTAACAGGAGACATTTCTAAGGCTCTGTTCAGACCTGGTCTGAACAGCTGTCTCAGGTGGACAGTGCTAAATACAGGGTTAAAGGCATCTTGTGACTTGATCACTTGCACAAATGGTCAGATTACAACTGCGCCACAAACAACAATGAACAGCAATGAGCCCCAATGCATCCTCAACATCAAGGCCAAAGACAAAGTCACTAGCATTTGGCTAGTGTTATTCTGAAAAGCAAAAGTGAATTCAAACCATGAGTAAAGACAGGTCAAAACACTAACCGGTCAGGGCTGGACACGCACAATGTACTACGGAGGAGGAGGAAGAAACTGTACTTTGGAATTAATAGCCAGTGTTATTAGTCATGCTCATATCTAGCCACACTGAGCACCAACTGTACTAATATCTCATACAGTTTCCTGTCTCAAAATTAATCCTAACTTGCCCTGGGCCTTCACCAACAGCTGGACAAACTCAAACCGTCTAGTCTCCAAAAAGCTGTAGGATACGCTGGAGTGGACAAATCGGTAGCCCAGGCAGGAGACAAGATTTTGAAGTTAGTTCAGTAGCAGAAAGAATAAACCCTACTCCCTATTCACTTGTGCAAAACTAAAGTTTCTATTTGGTGTGGATGATTAAACGTAATGCACTTCATGGTGGTGTGATGCATCTCAATACTGCAAGGACAGCATGAGGTAGTTGTCTGAATCCCCGCTACCTGCTGCACCACAGACATCAGCTGAGCATCTGGTTAACAATTTTTACTCGGTGGATTCATTAGCATGGGCGACACGGTGGTTCGGTGTGTAGCACTGTCACCTCACAGCAAGAAGGTCCCAGGTTCGATCCCCGGGTGGAGGGGTCTGGGTCCTTTCTGTGTGGAGTCACCATGTCCTCCCCATGTACAAAGA
>JAOVVH010000048.1:19815113-19825269 GCA_028566435.1 Scorpiodoras heckelii | reverse complement strand
GATAAAAGTACAAACAAAACATTTTCAGTGTTTTCACTGACAAATCTGTATTTTGTATTCATTCATTCATCCATTGTAGAATGTAGAATGTAGAATGTAGAATGTAGAATGTGATGCCTCTAACACTCAAAAAAAGTAGGTACAGAGGGCAAAATAAGACTGAAAAGGTCATACAAGTAACACTGTTCTGGAAGGTTCCACAATTAGCAGTAACAGGTGAGGTCATCAAGATTGAGTATAAAAGGAGCCTAAACCAAAGTCTTAAACTTTGCAAGCAAGAATGAGTTGTGATTCACCACTTTGAGCCAAACTTCATGAGAGAATTGTCATTCGGTTTCTCAACGTCTATTATTTTTCATTTCGCTCGGACAACAAAGCACTCGAACATGACGTACTCGTCATTCCGAATTCACAAGTGGGAAGAAGGATCTTCCAGTTAGCACGCAAGATGCAGCATCGAGTTCTACAGTACTACAGGTGGTTCTAGTAACATCTCATGACAATGTCCATAACTAGAGGAAGATGGTAGAAGACCTACGGAAGAATTACTGCAGTCCGAGTCACATGCCAAATAACTGTTGGCCACGTCAAGCACCACCAAATGGTGCAGAACTCAGACATAAGCAAAAAAAAATTCTTTGTACAGTTAAGGATTATTAGATTTCAAACTGGTTCACCCTGGAACTCTCACGCATACGTATGTGCAGTGCTGTAAATGAAGAAGACTTAACGGTTTTAGATCGAACTTTTTTCCTCGCCGAAGAGTGTTTGACATCCCTACAAACGAAACATAAAAAAATGGAGGTAATATAAAAAATGCTCATGTCATAATTTTAACTTAAGAAAAAAAAAACACTTAAAGTGCGCTGTATCCAATTCTGTCTGTAACACCAAGCTTATGTTTGTTCTGACAGCTTTTTGGACTCGAGCGAGATTTCTAAGCAGATACAGCTTCAGGTAGTTTATTCTCTAGGACATTGCCTACAAGTAAGCTCATGTGTGTTCATAAATAAAATGAGAAGAAAAAAGGTCTTCAGTGGCTCAGGTTTTTGTGAATTCTCTGGTCATGTATGACAGGTGAGTGCTGCAGCAGAGTCAGATGGGCATTGGGAATGATGATCTCATTAGAGAAATGACAGGGACTTCCCTGGAGACGCATCAGTCCTCCCCTTGTTCCATGACATGAGATATGGATGACAGCATGGACATGTGACTGTGTTTGTTCAAGTGTGTATGACTGTGTTTCTGTGTGTGTATGTGTTTCTGTGTGTGTGTAAGTGCAATGTTGCACATCACAGAAACAGGGCTGATGATTACAGTAACTATGAAAACAGCAAATAGTAATGAATGCTACTAAAAGGCAAACATCATTATTAGATTTCATAGACTGAATCGAAACAGCAATAATCTCAATAAGCCACCATTCCACAATCCCGCAAATCCGATGGGACGTACTCCAAGGTGTATGATCCCCCCATGGGAGCTGCCAAGAGTCAAGCTGGCTGATATATAGTGCAGCAGAGCATGCTGCTGTTAAACTTCTCCAAATCATACTGGCAACAACAAGCTGACACCCTGCACTCAGATGCTGTGAAAGAAATACACCGGCCGTGGTAGCAGCTATTGATCTGCCCTCAGTGCCGTGTCTTCTCTTCCATCCATCATTACTGTGCTGCTGCACACACAGGCTGAAGGCTGTGTGTGTGTGTGTCTGTGTGTATGTGTCTGTGTGTGTGTGTGTGTGTGTGTGTGTGTGTGTGTGTCCACCTCCCTCAGTGGAAAATGGTTTCTGGAGCTCGTGCTCAAGGATATTCTGGGCAAAACCTCCTGAGCTCTCACATTATAGTGGTTAGGTGAACTTTCCCAGCATAAACCCTGCTGGAATCCCACGGTAACATGCAAACCATCGACTATCCCTCCGAGGTATGAAAACTGTGTTCCGACAAACCACCAATCTATCGACTGATGTCTGAAATGGCAATCTCAAAGGCTTTCATGTGGTTACCTGAACAGTGTGTGGTCTTTACATTACCATCAGACCCTGTCTACACTTGTTACATTATGCATTACAGTGTATATTATTACACATCTATATCGCATAATACAAATGCCATACCATTACACCAGACAATAAAAGCTGTTTTATTTTTACTGCATTGTATTACTTTGTATTTCAGGGAAAATCGAAACAAATCATCCAACATAATCATTTCCCTGTAACCTTCTTCTCAAAGTATATAGTTACTTTATATACGTAACTCTCTCAGGTCACTTAGAAAACATTTACAGGTTGTACATTATTCTTCATTACGTAATTGTTCAGCGACAAAGTGGGAAAAACATGGACACCTCCAAGAAAGTGTGTGTTCTGTTAGCAACAAGCTAGCCAGCTAACATTTACTTTCTCAAAACAGTTAATTCTATGGTCAGAGTTATAGATTTAACCAGCTAATGTGTCCATGTGGATCTACAGTAAACTCATTTAAAGCAGATTTTATTTACATTTATGTTTACAGCATTTAGCGGATGCTCTTATACAGAGCAACTTACAAAAGTGCTTAGTCATTAACTTATATACAAAGCTAGCACTGGTAGACCTGAATTCAAGCTACTTCGAGCTACTATGATACTGCTAGAAATTAGCCATATAATACCTAATAAAAATTACAAGCAAAACAAATCCTATAACCCAAAAGTATTCCTAAACTACACAAAACCATTGAAGAACAAAACAGTCAATACAATAAATGCTGTAAGTGTAGTAAGAGCTTTGAGTTAGTGCTCATTCAAGGGCTCTCGAAAGAGGTGGAACTTCAGTTGACGTATTTGATGACAGGAAGTGACTCTGATGTTCGGACACTCCGGAGTAGAGCTGAAGATCTTTGCCCGAACTTAATTTCTGTCATTTTACACGGGCACGGGTTTGCGCGGCCAGGTGTTTTGATTAGCGCCAGAAAGATGCAAAAATGGATGCCGAGGAGGTGAAACGGAGGCTGGCCTCTGGCGAATACGTTTTGTTGCACCGTCAGCGAAAGTAAAGTCTGAGGTGTGGAAAAGTTTTGACCATGTCCATAATGAGAATGATGAACCAATGACATTTGAATAGCCTAATGTCGGGCTGTAAACAGGTTTGGGCTTTTAAAACGGTGTACTTGTCGGGCTCGGGTCGAATTCTGTTGGGCTCGGGCCGGGTCAGGCTTGACTTTTCAGGGCCAGACTTTTTCATTATACTGGAGGCATCTTACATTTGCTAATTTGTTTTTACAGCTATTTAATCTGACTGCTTTTAACATCAGATATGGTCAGAAAGCAGCTTTGCAGCAATTCAGATGTAGATTGATTTCTAACGAGCACGGAAAAACTCTGGGAGAAGACATGAGGAAGAAACCTCAAGAGGAACCTTCTGGGTGACATGGGACAATGCGACTGTTTCTAAAAATATTTTATACCTACGAATTTATACAGTGCTAACAGCCCATTGGAATCCTCTTCCATGTATTTGTTATGGACGTGCTGGTTGTTCCAGTATCTGATCTATAATCTTCGCTGATTATTGAGGCTAAGCTGATATTTGTCTAATACTGATGTTCTCACAGTAAACAGATCGGCACTCTGAGGAAGAAAAAAAAAAGTCTTGCAAATTATATTGAAACATCACAGGCATGATGATGGCATACTTTAAAACAGGTTGTGTCCTGCGCTTACATGCTAGACCTGTGCAACGACAGTCAAAAACACACATGTTCATGGCATACGTCCACGTGTCTCGGCTTGTCTGACCCCTTATAGGAATTCTCAGTATGTGATTGGTGAATGCCTCGGATACGCGCTAAAGTTTGAACATTGTTTCCAAATTACTCAGAGTAACAAATTTTCAGGAGCACTTGATCACCTCACTACATTCACTGCCATCAAAAATTCTCCAGCTGTATTTGTTTTTGACAATAGTGAGAAAAAAAACCCCTGCTGAAATATCCCCCTTATATAACGAACACAAACATGCAGTAATGGTGTAGGCAACTCGCAAGTAATTATCATGGCATGGCAACCTGTAGGTACACAATGCAGGTCAACAACAGTACTCACTTTGTTCAAAACTGTGCAGTTGCTATTAGGTAACTTGCAGATTATTTTGCTTGAGATCTTCCACACAGTGTAGCCAAGCCTTCAGTCAAAATGACAAAACTGCTACATTAACAAACAAATCTGTGCTTGTTTTTTTTTTTTTCTTTTTTGAGAAGGAGCCCAAATCAAGAAACCGGCACTGACAACTAGTGCATGCAGTCAGGAAAGTAAATCCCTCTCTCTAACAAGTCTAATTGTGTCTCACAATGTCGCCTTGGCGGCCGTTCCACAGGAGGCGTATGCAGATAGTCAGGCTTTAATTGAGTGCTGTGGGTGATGCCATGGGAGACTACTTGAGTGTACAGCCTGCACTCAAGTTCCCTTGACAGCATCTTCTCTTATGCAGTTTTTTTTTTTAATTACCTCACCCCCACCAATTTCCTTCTCTCCCTGCCTCTCTCTCTCTCCATCCTCCCTCGCTCTCTGTCTCAGCAGTCCATAATGTTCATCTCTCTTGCAAAATAGAAGGAAATGCTTTAAAAGTTTGCAGGAGAGTCTTGTGGCTGCATGGGGCCTAAAAAAGTGGCATGTGGAGGCTCAAAGCTTTAGAACTTGTTTGAATGTCAGTGAGCTCTGTGGCACTTGACATCTGTTTTCAAGTCTGTGTGTGTATGCGTGTATGCGTGTGTATGTGTGTGTGTGTGTGTGTGTGTGGCTAAATCAGTTATGGGATGCAGGCCGCGTGTCATGCGATTCTCTCGCTGCCTCAGGCTTCTTTCACGACCTGCCTGTCACGCAGATGCAAACAGGAAGGGAAGACACACTCGCACACTAAAGCATGAGCTCCATCGCCGCTGCACCCACATGTGTGCGCGCACACGAATAATCACGCACTCAAGATGAAAGCTCAAAAGTAAGCTGCACAGGATTGAGTGGGGAACTCATTTGTGACTAATATAAACAATGCAGACGACAACACCACCACCACCACACACGCACAGATTGTGTAACAAAGTCCCAGTTTGTCTGTACATCCCTCTGCCTTTGTCCTGGCAAATGTCAAAAAAACAACTCTCCAATTTCCCCTTTGGTCTGGACCAGTGGGGAGCTCAATAATATTATTCATGTCAGAGCTGGACGGGTTGGCGGAGGTCTTTGGGAAAAGGCCTTTGGGCAGATCTGCACAATGAGCCAGTTCTCTCAGGCTCCCTCTCTCTCTCTATCTATCTCTCTGCCCTCGTCTTTCTGTCTCTATCTCTCACACGCCGTCTCATAAGCAGCAACGGAGCAATTTCAATCATTTCGCAACCTCCCAGTGATCATAGCTTTAACTCCCCTGATATTTAAAACAATCTGAGCTCTGTGCTGGAGTTAATCACTGCTTTACACTACATCAGTCAGGGTTATTCATTCTGTTCCAATTAATCATGACATTTTTCTACATTGTCTGAGCTCTCTACTGCACAAATTCATCTGTAATGACAATTCACATTGTTGAATTTTATCATGTGTGCTGGCAAATGGAGGGCAAATTGTTTGCGATTGTGCGCGCGTGTGTGTGCGCGCTATGGTAAGCATGTGTATGGTGTTATTTGTGAGCGCCATCTGGTTTTGGCTCAGATCACTCTGTGCTCTCGCTTAATTAACCTAACTGGAGGCCATTACATTTCCTGAAAGGTTTCACTTTCTCTGGTTTATGTCATGAATCGAGGAAGGACTCAATTAGGCCAGTGTGGCTCCCTGGATATTACACCCTTCATGTGTGCCAGTTAAGGAGGCGAGCAGCTAAGTGTGCCCACTCTGTGTGCGAAGATAAAGGCCCGTCTCTCACACCCAGACAAGATCCAGCTGCCAAAACACTCTGCAAGAGTAATGCATTCATACCACAGAAAGCGAAAGGCTCTAACGGGCTACGTGGATCTGTACATGCAGTGGTCTAATTATCTCATTAGTTTAGCTAAAAGGGAGGCGGCGGCCATGTTGGTTTTAAATGGATTACCACAGCTGTTCCTGCCATGAGAAGCCCGAGTGGGAGCGGGGTGATTGGGAGGACTACTGGTGTTTAATATCTAATCAGCCGTTAGCATGTCAGAGGAGGGAGGGAAGAACTGTGCTGCTGCTGAGAGGAGATCCAGAGCAAGCCACAGTGTTTCAGCCTGTCAGGCCTGACGCACAGCAGTCTTACACACGCAAACACAATTTACCACACTGCCTGTCTGTCACAGTGTGCTACGACACTCACACACACACAGGCACACATGCACGCACGCGCACACACACACACTTGCGGCTATGGAGCTGTGATGACTCCCAGAAGACAGAGGCACTCACCCATCATGAAAAACGAGAGTAATTGAATGGTATTGTGGAATGTCTAGCCCCCTGATGGCACCTTCACAGGAATTATGTGACAAAGACAGAAAATCATGGGCTAAGCTAAACTGTATACACAAACTCCCCTTCTAATCAGTGCACACTTACTAAGAGATATGATCTCACACACGTTCCTCTTTACTGTTTAACACTTTTACATGCACACAATCAATACATTACATGTTTTACCAGTACATGAGATGACTGATTAGACTGACTTAAGTCACATATTATCATGGACTCACTCATCAGTTTCACTCGCTTTAATTTTGGTTTAACAGTCCGAACAACAAACAAATCTTCTGTTTACTATGTAAAGAAGCTTATCTAAAGGTTTTGCATGTATTTTTTTTATTGAAAGGTAAGTTAGATGAAACATGTTCAGTCCAAACACTCATATCAGAAAGATGTCATCATTTAATGTTGATCAGTCTACTGAGAAAATGAAGATTTAAACTGAGACTCAGGTCTTCCTGTGACAGTGTTCAAGTCACAGCCATGATAATTTAGTGCTATTCGACGTCGCATGATACCGGGAGAATGTAGAGTTTTTTCTAAATTGCATATTCATTGATCTTGGTATTTTTAATACATAGAAAGCTATTAGGCTTTAAAAACTAATCAACATTTAATGTACATTTAACAACAGTCCCCAACCAGCCACAAATTGAAACCACATTAAAAACTTTTCCTAGCTTATTCTTTTAAAAATAATTCGTGCCATAGAGCTGTCTACGGGGTAGAAATGATGTCGACTCACCGTCTCGTTGCCGAACAGGATGTCCACATAGGGCATGACCTTCATTAATGAATCCTTAAAGAACTCGCTGATGAAAGGAGCAGACAGGTTCAGGCTGAAGATCTTGTTGTTCTCCGAGGCATGCTTCGCCACCTTCAGCATCGACTCCACGGACACGGTCAAGAAGAAACCCTGCAAGAAGACAGAAATCATAGTCATATGGCAAAAAAAAAGAAAAACACTGCACATATGTCTGCTTAAAAGATCATTTCCGAACACGGTGGTGTTACACAAATCAACCGAAACTCAAGCGGTGACTGTAAACACATTGTGTGGGTATGATTTTCAAAATCATTTCATCTGGGCAGCTCATTTCTGTCCTTATCGCTCTGTCTGCATGAAGAATGAGAAGGATGAAAGTGAGCGAAGAAACCTCGGGACCGCACTGAGAGTAACAAGAAAACAACGGAGGAGAACATGTCTACATCGGAAAGCAGTAAACAGGGTTTAACTTGATATGATAGACTGCATGATGAGGCACAAATAGGATTAACGTTTTGGGAGATAAGAAGGAATGATGACAAATGAAGTCAGGAATTACAGCAGCACTTCCATTAGAGGTCACACAGAGGTCACAGAGACAATCCAGTAAAACAAAGGGCACCTTGGCCAAGTTCCTCATGCAGGGAAACCGGCTTGGTTAGCCATGCTCCCTGAAGACCACTTACACACCATGCTCACGCCTGGGCTAGAGGCCACCGTTAAAGGGGAGAGTTGAAGCTATGTATAAGCACACAGAACAGGTACACTTGGCGAACACTGTCAGGTGTTTGATCTGATTGTGCCAACAAGACACAGCACAGATCACTAACTTTTACACAGAGCAGTTTGTTTGTCAGGATTGAAACGCTACAAAAACTGTTTAGCACGCTGAATTACCCTGACTGTATCAGAACTGCACTCAAGCAGAAGAGAGCTAGTCCAAACACATGGAGCGACTTCCCCTCTCAGTGGCTTAGCATGGCCTTAGAGAGCTGTCTGAGAGCAAAGAGATGGCTGCTCTCCAGCCCTTGTTCTAGGAGAGAAGAAAGGGGTGAAAAAAAAAAAACATGCTAGCATCTGATGAAGTGGAAAACAAAGGTCTTGTCTGGACTCTTCTTACTGAGAAACAAGAGAGTCTACTCGGGCCATTGTGAGAATGAATACGAAGCAGGTAAGGAAACACCTTCACGTTTAAACCTGAAACCAAACCCTGGCCTTGTACCTTCGATACAGTTCATCTTGCACTGAGAATAATTCAGAGGCACTGTATAGAAGAGAGCAGGAGGGAAAGGGGGAGTGGTGGTTTGGGGTGGTGGTGGTGGTGGTGGTGGTGGTGGGGTGAGGTTTGGGGGGTGGGTTCCACAATGGGCCGAGCGAGAGAATAAGCAAAAGGGTACATCATGGAGAGACCAGTGCTTTTACACAGGCGAACACAGGCGCTCTGAGAACACTCCATTAAAACAGATGAGGCTTTTGTGGCTGAGAGTGGAAAGAGGAGAGAAGTGACCTTCATGTGTTTACTGTGACTGTGTCAGCTTTTTACACCGTTCACCAGAGGAATCAAAAAAGCGCTGTCTGGCTACAGGGCCTACAACAGAATGCGTTAAGTGGGCGAACATTATGTGAAATATCTATAGTGTTAGTCATAACAAAATGTCCTCATTTTCTCTCCCCAAGTCTGCAATACAAAGCATGCTGCTGAAGATTTACACAGAGCTGTCAGGGAAATTTATCATCGCTGATACCTAGAATACGGCTTAGAAATACTCCTTGGCAAAGAAATCATGAAGAGGTCTTGAGAAGCTCAGCCAGGGCAAGACGTCACAGCCAACTATTAAGCATTATATAAAAAAAAACAAACAAAAAACAATAACTACGGTCAGACACGTGAAGACGATAAAATAACAGCCGCAAATCTTTTAACGTGTTACATTCACTTTTGTTTCTGCATTATGACAAGGTCTAAGCCTGTTTTTGTCCATTTTATGATACTGAACTATAACAGTGAATAAAATTCCACCAATTTCAAGTAGATACAAAGCGGTGCACAAGTATTCACACCCCCTGAACTTCTCCACATTGTGGAGAGTTAGTCAATCATATAGAAACAGGAGAAAAAAAGCTATATATTTTGTAAAATTATTTAGCTAAGCCCGTAAAAGTGAAGGCATAAGTATTTACCCCCGTTGCTGTGAAACAGGTATAACCAGCTGCCATAAGAAATTACATAATTAGTTGAATGGAGTTCAGCTGTGTGCAATTAAAGTCTTTCCTGATTTCTATATAAATACACCTGGCCTTGGAAGAACCCAGAGTTTGTTAGAGAACGTACCTAAACAAACAGCATCATGAAAACCAAGGAACTATCAAAACACACTAGGAAAAGCATCAATCGGGGATTTGTTATAAAAAAAAAAATCACAAAACTTTGAATTTCTTCCAGAACAGTATTAAATCTTTTATTAAAAATGGAAAGAATATGGCACATCAACAGTTCTGTCTGGAGAAGCTCATCCACAAGGCCAAACTATCCTGAAGAAACGTTCAAAGGAAACATATACTTATGTATCTTTTTTTGTTTGTTTGGGCTATAGGTGACTGCTACAGTTTCAAGTATGTAAAGTGGACAAAAATATATATAGGTCCCCCATGGGATCTAGGAGGGAACGTTGCACAGTCCTCACGCTGATATTTGTTGAGGCACCAGGATTGAATTCCGATGTTACTTGAGGCAGTGTTGCACGTCTATCACGTGAAACCATTCTTGCAAGCCGATGCTGGTCACGTTCACCCAGAGTCTTTTTACGGCCTCACTGCTGTCGTAAGTTCGAGGATTTACCGGAATTCTTGTAGTCATGTTTACACCCTTGAAATGCTCATATGTGAAAATCCAAACTTTGCTTCTACCTCTGAAATGTTATGACCCATCTCACGAGC
>JAOVVH010000048.1:19780231-19801222 GCA_028566435.1 Scorpiodoras heckelii | reverse complement strand
AAAGTATTGCTGCTTGTGAGAGTATCTATCTTGTGGTTTTCAAAGGTATAATGAGCCCAACATCTGTCTCTTGGAGACTCAGACTGTGGAGGAATATACAAGCCATAAGGAGATGTTTAAACAAACACCTATTAACATTTAATAATCATTAAAAATGTATAGGCAGGTTTTTTGCTTAGAAAACATGCTTATTAAAGTAAATTAAAAATGGATGTAAGATTATTTCTCATGGCAGTATGTGAATTGGCTTCCTGTCTCAGCAATAACACAACAGTTAATGTTATAAATAGGGTAATTACATGCCAGTAAATTTATGTGTGAAGTTCTACACAAAAAAAAAGTACTTCCAAGAATGAAACAAATGGAAAATGAGCTGAAATGCTGTAGCTGCTTTGACCTCAATGAGGGCACACAATTTTAATAACTCCATTTATAATTCCAATGGTAATCTGAGGCTACAGTGAGCACAGGCTCACCAAAACTGGACAGATAAAATGTCAAATCCGACCAAAAGCAGCTTATCCTACTACTGGGTCGTAGGGGGTGAGGGGTGGTGGGATGCTAGAGCCCATTCTAGCGCTTACTGAGGAGAAGGCGGCGACACACCCTGGACAGACCTCCAGTCCATTGCGAGGCAGACACACAGATAGACACATTCTCACAACCAAACACTCACACCTACAACTCCAATTTGTGTGACTGAATGTCTTTAGACTGTGGGAGGAAACCAGAGCTCCTGGAGGAAACCCAGACCAAAAGAGACATTTTTAAAACCCAATCTATAAAACGTTCCCATTCTATAAGACGCAGACTGAAGACCGTTCATTAAAATGTTAATTAGTAATGGAGATCTGAGGACGCTGATCGGTTCCATTTCAAACAGATGGAATTTCACAGCTTTCTTTCTGAAAAAGAAAAAAAAAATAAAGAGAGTAATTTCAGGGCAAAACTACTCCTACATCACATCCTGGTGCGTGCATAGCCACCAGCTGTGTGGTTCATGTCCCTTTTCTGAGCATGTCAATGCCGGCAGCCTTCATCCAGCCAGGCTCTCATTAGTGGGGATGTTTGAATATTCATGTAGCGGTGATTCAGCAACAGTGGAGCCAGCTACAGCACCCAAAACTGCAGGGAATTCACCACTTACCATTAACAGGCCTAATAGCGGCACCACGCCTCCACGATTGTTATGGGTAATTGTAAACGCTTATTAGGATTTCCATGTAGAAAGTGGGGAAACCTCTCATTTATTAATAGCATCATTTAATTTCTTTATCATAAATGTGCAGACATAGGAATACTTGACAGGCAGCGAGGAAGCGGCAAGAAAACGCTGCAAATTAACATTTCACGTCACTTAATTTACAGGATGCAGCACACATGATTAACTTAATCTCAGTATATCTCATATCGGATATATAATATGAAATGACAGACACATTGTTGTTTTGTTTTCCTGCTAAGCAATAGTTTTTCCAATAATTTTTTAATTAAAACGGAGGTTAAAAAGGTAGGCCTTGAAACACTGGCCATGCAGTGAGTAAGCCAAACCAAGCAACTGGTCACTGTACTCTACTTTACGTTCTAATGAGACCCTTTTCTACAACCTGATGGAGAAGAAAAGCTCTTCCTGCCAGATGACTCACATCTTCCAGCAATTGAAAGATAATGACTGCGTCACTGTGTGCTCCATAACGTCACTGAGTTATGTCACCAGCTAATAGCCCTGCTCCAGCTCCTCTACGCACCAGTGTTTACAAACGTACTGTATGAACACAGCAGTCTCTCACACACACACATACTACACACACGTACACAAACACATCTAACCATTAGCTCCATTTCATGAATAAAGTCTCTATTTAGGACATTATTTGAAAGAGTAAACAGGTCAATACTGTGTGAACACGATCTACAAACTGGGTGAACACTAAATCTAATGGAAGATGTTGCTTGTTAAAGGCTGTCATGCTGGATTTGGTTGTACATTACAGTATGTGATTGTGGGAAGTCAATAACAGCCAACAAAACAGGATTCATGAAAGAAGATTTTCTTTTCATCTTGCCAATTAGTGCACAATCAAATGAGTGCTCTTACAGTCTTACAGTCTTTCTCTGACGGTCCAATCACAGACAATACAACACACAGTCCACGCTAACCATTATTACTGCTACTCCAGTGCTTCCTTTACATGAAGGCAGGTGGTTTGATGCACATGTTCCCTCAGAAGTCAGTAGTTTTACAAGGCAGAGTTTCAGTATCTGAGACGTTAGCTGTAAGAAAATGGTTTGAGATCAGCTTTACAGACAGCATACATCACCACTTCGCTAGATTACCGAGAAACGCTAATGAGCCCTCAAATCCATTAGGTGAGATGGAATCAAGTAGCGTTGCTGGAAAATAGAGCAAACATTCTGTGACTCCACCAACTGTTTATTATGAGAAATAAAAGCTTGAGTAAAAGTTAATTACTATACTATTGTTTATTCTATAATGGACTGTTAAAATCATAATGTTATTACTTACATGCCCACAAACTCTATCACCCTTTTTTAAAGGGATTATGGGATTTGAAGGATACATGTACGCTGAATTAAAAAATCACTCAGATCAAGACTCCTGAGAAGACGACGTTTAATTCAGACATGCCTTCATGCCGGTGAAAATAGCGTCAGTTGTGTGTCTTATCAGATTAATAGGCATTTCTGCCTATTGCCGTTTATCCGTTAAATTTTTTTTTTTTTTTACTTGATCAATTTCTTCACTCTGGTGGTTCTCATCCCTCCTGTGTCCGACGGAGAATAAATCATAACACGGCAGACTTCTATGCACAGGGGACGGCAAATACACTGAAAACCCTTCAGCTGTGTAATCTGTTACTGCTGTAAACGTGTTACACCTAACATTTTTGTGACATTAACAAGCACATTAGCAGAACATGGCATTATTAGCCAGAACTAAATGAAATGATTCTTGGTTAAGCAGCATACTTTTGCCTCAGGATGCCACCTTTCCTCACAGATACTCTCTCAGCTAATAATCACAACATCACAAAATGTGACAAAGAAAATTTAAGGAAAAGAAAGAGAGAACAGAAAGTATTCATCCTTAATAAATATTTCAAGAAAAGAAAAGTAATTAGGGGATTTGATCTTTTGGTTTTCTGTAGATAAACTAGAACGTGCAAAGAGACTTGCACAAAAATTGCTTTTCATTTTCACTACCGGCTTTTTGTCTTTTTAAATGATTCCTTGATACTGTAACATTTTTTGGGTTTTAAAAGTTTATAGTTGAAGTTTAGAGTTTGGACACTCCCTTCATGTCCTGGCTCCACCCACAGACACGCCCATTCCTACAGGATGAGTCTTAACTTTTTTCGCTGCTTATTATACGAGCTTCAGTCACAGAAACTTTAACTGTGCCAACAGAAACCCAAACTAGCTTTACAATCTAGACACTTCAACAAGTACGGACGTATTAAATGCAATAAATTTATTACCTTTGTGATCTTAACCAAAAAAATATCAATGTGTGACGAACAATTCTATCTAAACTTAAGCACTTAAGTCTACAAGGAAGCTGTAGGCTTATCATGACTACACGAGCAGGAAAAAAGGGCTTCTCAATGGTTCTTTGGATAGGTAAGCATACTTGGCTTCCTAAATGGTGTGCACTTCCCAAAAGCAGTTTCTGACTAAAACTCACCCTTTCCTCAGTAGATCATTTCACCAGCATAATGCAGACTTAACAACTATACCCAAGTACCTAATCATGCCTACTTTAATTATAAAGACTACAACACTTCTTTCAACACACTGTTTGACTTTATAGTATACAGTTATACAAGTGTAATGATTTAAAATATGGTTTCACCAATCTGTTCAGAGTCTGGTTCCTCTCAAGGTTTCTTCCTGATGTCATCTCAAGGACAGAGATGTTACTTGCCACTCTTGCCTCTGACCCAATAGGGATCTTTAAATATAAATGTGCATCTCGGTTTCTTTTAAGACGCTTGGTGACAACGTGCACTGTTAAGTGTAACGAAGTTGAAGTGAAATAAATTAAAGGGATTCTACGTTCTAAAGAGGAACCATCTGTTACAGGGTTCGACTCTGGAGAGCATGGAGAGATGAGTACAATACTAGAGATTAATACAACACGGGTCAATTATTAGAGCTGAATGCCTGTTTGTGAGACTGTGCGTATAAATACAGCTGCATCGGTGCTCTTGCTCAGCTCCTGTTCCTCGGGGTCTGTGTGGTGTGGGTTCAGCCAGGTGTGTGGGGTTAGAGCCAAAACCAGGCCTGATTAGAAAGTAATATACAAATAAATCACAAGCAGCCTGTTAACAGCAGAGTCGAGGGAAAAGGCACCAGCAAAACAATATAACTCAGGGTTAAGACATTTCTCATTCCAATGAGCATGCTCACATCCCAAAGGGGAACAAGATGTTTGTTGCGCCGCTATACTTCCATCCTCATTACTTACATGCTGAGTTTTACGCGAGATCCGAGAGAAAGACAGCACTTGTCCTCAGAGCTAATAAAAAGCAAAAACTAAGCTAAAAGAAGAACCAGTGACCGTTCCTGTGAATACAGCCAAAGCCAATGTTCTACACTGCACCATGCTGTAAAGTTCATCTTGCACTCTGTGGTACAGAGAAGAAAAAAAGACTTTGTAACCACAACGAAGGTAAAATAACCCTTGTGGTTTCTAAAGTACCCACTTCATGCACGGCATGCATGCAGGTCCGTGTGTGCTCGGATTCAGTGTGTTGCCCAGCGCCCATCCTGCACGTACGAGTGTGCATGAAAACGTGCAAATCATTACGAATCAACAATCGCAGGGGAGGCAAACGGAGCAGTCTTTGCCATAAAGAGACGTGTGAATCTCGTCTCACCGGGGCCCTTCGCTCAACAGCTGCCGCACACAGACTTAACATCTGTACAGTGTTAATGCGGTTCCCTCAGAATGAGCGGCAGCTCCGAACTGAGCCCCGCCACACCCCACCCCACCACCACATTTAATATATGATGAAGGGAGCTGTGGCTTTGAAGGGAATTCCAGCACTCCCGGTTAGAAGCCCAGTAAGTGATCATGACTCAAAGGTAGGGATAGTATTAAGACGCACCACAGGCCATGCCTAAGGCCACATAGCTGGGTGATGAAAAGTTCAGAGCCGTGCTTTCTGTATGTAGCACCTTCATGAAGCTCACTTTTCTCTCCAAGTTTGAAGATGAGAGGTGCTTCCATAAATGATTTTGCAGTAGAAGCACTAGGGACGGGCAGTGACTGATCAGTGAATGTCTTTTATGCATGTATATATCTTTCAAAAACACCACGGTTCGCTCATTTACTCCGAACTCAAGACGTGTACACTTGCTGCAGTTGGTGTTTCACACCCCACGATGTTTATTGATTCTGTCCTATTAGCACGCTTGTACGCCTTCATCTGCCGACCCATGTAAAACTGCATTAGCTTCAATCCTCAGAGCATTAAGAAACAATCAAGCACATCTTGATGTCTCTCATTGTCGATACGCTTCATCGGCAGAGGCGATTTCATGGCCCCAGCACATCAATGTTTCAACGGGAGAGCTAGCTGGAGTGCTGCTCCTGTGGCTGAAGTGAAGGAGGAGTGTAAAGCAGGATGCTAATAGCATCTGTGTTGGGATCAAAAAAGGCTGCTGACTTGGACTCAGCAGTAAGAGGCCTAAAGACATCCAGCATCTGTAAACATTAGCCTGATGTCTCAGGCTTGGGCTTCCACCCCAAGGCGGAGTAGAAAGAAGAGCTCTCATTAGCCACTTTAATGGATCAAAGATTCATGGCATTTATTAATTAAGACAATGATAATGGATGAGAACATGTCTGGTGTGGATTTACGGCAAACACACTTCTCTACCAGGCGCAAATCTAACCCAAATGCAGAACTAGCAGCATCCTGCGTAGACGTGGGTCTGTTTCTCATCATGTACACTC
This sequence comes from Scorpiodoras heckelii, assembly GCA_028566435.1. Taxonomy (NCBI): domain Eukaryota; kingdom Metazoa; phylum Chordata; class Actinopteri; order Siluriformes; family Doradidae; genus Scorpiodoras; species Scorpiodoras heckelii. The sequence continues at coordinate 19,795,239 of JAOVVH010000048.1, read as the reverse complement.
TCAGGAAAAAAAAACTGTACCTCTTCTCATCACTGGTGGTACCCTCAGTGCTACATGTTTTGCACCATTACTGTGCATCTATTACCAGTAAGGGTGCATGCACTGTACATATAACCCAGTACTCTAAAGATACACTATTGAAGGTAGTAACGAGTATAACACTGCCAATGAAATTAAGAGAAGGTTGTAGTGTAGTAACATAAATCTTCCATTATCTACTATGGCCATGTCCCAAAGCACTACTGCTTCTCAATGTTAAGGAAGGACCCTTAAAAGGCTACATTTCTAGGATGCTAAAGGTTGCTCACTGAATCATCGAATCCTGGCTAAGCACTCTTCCTGTCCTTATGTCTAGGATCCTCTGAATTCGACCAAGGACCATGTCCTTCATTCAAAGAATTTTCAAGGATGCCAGAAGCCTTCTTAAATCCTATGTACAGCACACAATCCTAACAGGACGTAGGACTCTCACTAGACTGTCCCATTCTTCAGTCTTGCCTAGCCTCTGAAGGGCCTAACTTGGGAGGTCCCATCCTACCAAGGAAGCGTCGTTGACACCGAGAAACAGCACACATCATTCAAAACAGATCATTAGTATATAAAGTACTATTAGACATGCAATTTGGTCTTCAACAGCCTGAATCACAGTTTTCTGAGCTGAGAGACAATCTGTGATGCCTGAATTTGACCAGTCAGTGGTGTGCTATTTCTAGCGCCACCCACATGTCTAGGTTTCTTGCTACCATGGGAAGAAGGGTAACCAATTTCAGCACAAATACTTACAGTGTGGCTGCCTTGGCAATGGAAATGATGACAAAATGTTGAATCACTGATGTGTCATCATTACCGTTCCAAATCTATCAGTTTACCACTTCGGCTTTGTGGAAAAGAGCTAAAATTATAAACTGAAATTGTAAATTGATCCACACAGTACATGTGCTTTCTACCTCTCTTCCTTCCTCTGTCACTCTCTGACAGTTCTGTTACCTGTACAACTATGAAGCTGCCTGAGCCTGAGAGGTGCAGGGGGGTAGGATGGGGATGGGGGGGAGGTGGATTACCCATGATGCCTCCGTCCAGCATCGCACTGCCTCGTAGCCACACATTAACACACTTGGCCCACGTGACTGCGCTTGTGTCAGCTAATGATGGTTCAATTATGCCTGCAAACATCGCTCTGCTAAGTAAACGGCCACCTAGCTCAACCCCGTGCAAATGCCTCTCTGATTCACAGCAAATTAGACACAGACAGCGAGATGTCAAATAAATCCTAACTGGCTGCTGTTGTGTGTTTGCACTGCAGATACATAAGTGAAATTAGCACAGGAGGTGGAGGGAGAAGGGGCTAATGGTTAAACATGCAACATGCACATTATTGTATAATTAGGCGCTTGTCATCCCGTTGAATTTTAGCATTACAGACTGCTATTAGCACAAAATTGCTCAGCATGAAAAAAGCCATTTAAATGGAGAACAGAATCTATTCATTTCTCTCCCAACAGAAAATGTTTTTTGAACACGGAACATGCTGTCATTAGACGATAAAGCAGGGGCCATTTCAGAGCTAATGTCATTGGAGGGGAATTTTAAAATGCTGGGTTTTCTTCACATAATGCTGAGAAAAAAAACACTGAATTCTTACCGACGTTTTTAGTAACATGCTTTTCAAACTAATTGTTCATTGAAAACACAGGATTTAAATGCAATGACCTAGAAACACGATGTACTTGAGAGCACGTAAACATGAACATCATGTAGAGGATGGCAGATGGCTGACTACAGCAAGACATTTTAATCAATTTCTTGTAAAAATCAAAAATAAAATAGTAAACAGATTTCTGCACTGCAATATTATCAGTGCTGCGGGGACTAAACGAATGCTGATGGCAAAGGGAGATTATGAGGTTCGTGTGATTGAATAAAGACTGATTTTTTTTTTTTTTCAGGGCTATAATCATTTCCTGCAGTGGCCAGCCCTGTGAATGAGAATTGAGAATGTGAGGATGAACAAACCCTGTACTTGCCCGGGGCATGGTAGGGGAGATTTGACAAGGCAGGTACACCAGTGATCAATGTGGCACCTGAGCAGGTTTTTTTTTTCCATTTACCTGCTACGTGATTCAAGTGGACTGATCGCTTCAAGTGTGTCCGATGAGGAAAAGGAGGCGTACTGGAGGCCGCTCTGAGGCATGAACTCTAATCAAGATGAAGTGCGTTTACAAATGCATTTAATAGGGCTTGCCAAGAGTGAAACTCTGCATGTAAATATGCTAAGATTAAATTTCATCAGAGCAGAGCAACACTGTGACCAATTGCCTACAGTCACACAGAGCCTGCCAACTGCGCACCCCCCCAACCCTCAGCACCACCACACATCTCAACTCTCTCTCTCTCTCTCTCTCTCTCTCTCTCTCTCTCTCAATTTGCATTGTGTGATCTTTCTCAGCAGAGGAGGGGGGAGGGAGAGATGGTGTGTAGGGCAGCTGACGCCAGATTCAGCTCAAGGTCAGCATGAGGGCTGCCTGAATATGTGCACATGTGTGTGTGCAAAAGAGAAAGAGAGAGAAAGAGAAAGAGAAAGAGAGAGAGAGAAGTGGTTAGAGGCATGTGTGGAAGCAAAAGCACTGTGAGTCACCTTACAGAAATCATCACTACAGCCCTTGTGAATTAGGTGTCATTATGAGTATGAAACCCCCAGCACGCACACATTCTTGTTACCATGGAATGCTGTGGTCAGACAGGGAGAGAGAGAGAGAGAGAAAGAGAGAGAGAGTGAGAGAGAGAGAGAGAGAGAGAGAGAGGGAGAGAGAGAGAGAGAGACAGAGGGAGCACGAGCATGCATATGCCACTTCAGGGTGCAGGCTGGCATGCCACTTACTGTACCAGTTAATGGTGTGTTTTCTGGCTGGCTGTCACTCTGTGCTGACATTAGTCCTGATGAGACGCAACCTGCTTTGTGTCGCAGTAAAGCACTTAGAGCTCTGAAAGCCTGCTGTGTGCCAATGTGCAATGTGAAATGTAAGCTATACACACGCTGCAAACCTGACAAGTTAGAGTGAGAGCGAGAAAGAAAGGGAGAATTTTTCATTTTCACAGGTGACACTTTCACAGCTTCCTCCCCACACAAACTCATCATCCCCACACTGGATGGAGCATCCATTCAGTGCAACTGGCACACGCCTGCCTGCGCCTCTCTCGCGTCCCCAGGCTGTTCCAGATCCATCTGCAGCTGGGGCCTCCGAGGCCCACATGACTCCTCCTTTAATTATTTTCATCTCTCACCCCTAGACACACCTACCCTCTCTCTCTCTCTCTCTCTCTCTCTCTCTCTCTCTCTCTCTCTCTCTCACCATGACTCTGTGCACACATGCCCCTGTGGAATTACTGCTGCTGTGTCTTTAAGAGGACACGGTTCTGTGCCAGTGGCTTCACAGACTCTGCATTCTGAACTGACAACTGGCACTGTAAGGTTCATGCCCTGGCATAATGCGCAACGCATGTTCCAAGGCAGATCAAATTAGAGGGTAGGCCAAAAAAGAAGCACTGCAGCACTTTTGGGCTGTGCTGAAATGATGGCATTTGTGCATATACTGCATATCAACTGAACACTGCTACCAACTCGATATGTTTTTTTTTTTTTAAAGAACACTGCACCACCATTTCCTCCAATAGACATATAAATATTTTTCAGTGTGATTTTCTTTCTGCAGCCTTATTCCTGTCCCTCATTACAGCTCACTGTGCACCACTCTGCCTCAGGATCCTCACTTCCTAGCAACAGCCTGCCACCAAACATTTGGCACAAGTTCAACAACACCCCCTCCTCTCTCCCTCCTCCTCCTCCTCCCTCCCTCTCTCTCCCTCCTTCCTGCCCTCCGTCTGTGAAAGATGGCTGCTCTGACTGCATGCTCTCTCCAGCTCAGGCTGGATGGCAGTGGCCCGCGCTGCCTGTCCCGGCGCGAGACTCCATTAACTCGCTTTGCATCCAATCCCACCCCTTCTGCAGCAGGGCACTCGGCGAGCTCGCGCCAGGAGTCATTAATCAGCGCTTTAGCACACAAACTCTCCTCTGCCAATTTGACTCTCAGACGAAGGAATTAAAAAAATGGTTCAGGGACAAAATCATTTAACAGCCTTCCATTGAAAAGGCATCAAGGTAAATCATTTCAGGTGGCTGGAACAGATTGCATCAGTGGCATTATATTTAAAACAGGCTCATCGTCTGCTTAGACACAGCATCACTGGAGATTTTCATTATTCTTCTCAGAAGTTAATGGTCAAGAGAAGTTAGTGGGTTTACTAGCACAGCACAGAAAAGATTTTACAGTCTGAAACCTTAAGGATGACTGAGTTTTCGTTGTTGGTTCGTAAAAACAAAAGAACAGCTTATTTTCTCACTCACCATTTCCAAGGACATTTCATTTCATATTAATGAGAAATCCAGCACAGAACTGAAATGAAGAAAACTGGTCTTCCTATACTCTGGAGATGGCAAGTTCAAATCCCGATAATCCAACAGGCATCTGTGGCCAGGCCAGGAGTCCAAGAAAGCAAAACTGGACAAGCTCTCTCCTGCGATAATCACAGCGACACTTGTCACTAGCTCATGCATGCAAAAGGGGGCAGATACCACTTTCCTCCAAGTGTTATGGAGCCCCATGACACAGCATGAGCAGCAGTTCCAAAAGATGCAATCGGCTTCACGTGACTCGAGGGAAGCACACGATGGCCATCATCCTCTGAGGCTGAGCAGCCGTTGTACGATGGAGTAGGAATTGGCAAAGACTAAATTTAGCAATAAATAAGGGGGTAAAATAAAAAATAAAAATAAAAAAAAAACAAGAAATGCAGCTACTGTATATGATGCAGAGACTCTAGTTAATGATCAGTTGTCTTAGCATGAAAGTTGATCTGTTTGAGCAGAGTGTACACATGAGGAGGTGAGAGCTGGTGAAGGAATAAAGCACTGCTGCACTGCTCTCTTTAGACAGAGGTGAAGCAAGGGTAATGTAGTCAATGCACCACTGACCAAAATGAAACATGTCAAAACACACTGCCAATTTAAAACTAAAAAGGAGAAGTTGGTATTTCATTAAAATAAATAAATAAATAAACAAACTTTGCCATAAATGCTAGCTAGCGTGAACTTTGAAAATTAGTACAGAACAGCTATTGTCCATTTGAGCAAGCTGCTACTCCACCAAATATTACTGTTACACAGCAAAAATCTGAAGATATGAAAAGCCTTTGACTGAATAATTATTAAAACCCAAGGACTCAGTCATTACATTTTTTTTCCAAGGAACTAACTTGTATGCAAACACATGATTATGAAACCAATAATCATACTCATCTGAAATAATCCAGATCAGCTCAGATAATTATAATAGGGCTGCAACAAATGATCAATTAATTGATTAGCTGTCGACTATTAAATTATTCGCTAACTATTTTGATAACTGATGAATGGGTTTGAGTAAATTTTTTAAGTAAACAAATATGTAAAAACTCTCTGATTCTCTCCAGCTTCTTAAATCTGAATACTTCCTGGTTTCTTTACTGCTCTATGACAGTCAACTGAATATCTTTGGAGTGTGGACAAAACAAGCTTTGGGTACCACTGATCAGCATTTTCTGTCATTTTATAGCCCAAACAACTTACTGATTAATCGAGAAAATAATTGACAGATGAATCAACAATGACACTAATCCTTAGTTGAAGTCCTATAATGTAATAATGATTATATATTATATGATCATTTATATTATATGATCATTTATATTATATTATCATTTATCTTATCTTATATTATATTATATTATATTATATTATATTATATTATATTATATTATATTATATTATATTATATATCAAGTAGACATACCTTCACCAAAAAACGGGAACATTATATAAGAATGACACAGGGATCATTCAGCTGTTCAACCTCTCCACTCCACGATCACAAACTGCCCTTGTTTACCATTAAACAAGTTAATCCGTTTGGCTGCTGGGAGGCGTTTGACAGGAAAAATGGCACTGCACTGAGCTTTAACTGTGTTTTTCTAACGCTGTGACTCAGTAAATCTGACGAAAGCTTTTGTCTGTCAGTGGACAGAGAAGGCCATCAGCAATCTGTCCCAGAGGACTGGTGAGGATATCAGGAAATCTGCACAAATCTCTGTTCGTTTTGTGCCGGGGATCTCTGAGGGGACACCAGAGCTGATCCATCTTTGCTATATAGTGCAAACATCCATCATCATAAATCACCTCAGTCTTGATGTTATTTACTAAAAGCATATCAAACCGTATGGAAAAAAAAAAGCAACCAGTATTAATGACTTACTGGAACAGTTATTAATTAGGAGCTTTACAAAGTGCTGTAGGTGGCACACAGTCTAGTGCTGAACCTGGATCAGGCCACTGTTCACCTTGGGGTCACTTTAACATTGACTGGGATTTCTTTTGGCTGCTCCCTACCTTCATGAAATATATTCCCAATTCCCTATGAAAAGCTTTACCCCGATATAGTCTCTATATTGCCTCACAAAGATGTTTCATGCTCTTCAAACCGTGCAGTAGTATGGACACTTGACACCATAAACAATTAGTCAATCCACATACACTGATCAGGCATAACATTATGGCCACCTCCTTTTCCCTACACACTGTCCATTTTATCAGTTACACTTAACATACAGCTGCACTTAGTAGATCTGCAATTACAGACTGTAGCCCATCTGTTTCTCTACATACTTTGTTAGTCCCCTATATTCTGTTGTCCAGTGGTCAGGACCCCCACAGGACCAGCACAGATCAGGTACTAGTTTGTGTTAATCATCCTCTAATCCTTCATCAGTGCTCACAGGATGCTGCCTACAGGATGCTGCCTAGAGGATGCTGTAGTGTGACTGCAGTGCTGAGAATGATCCACCACCCAAATAGTACCTGATCTGTGTGACCATTAGAGAACAGAGTAAAGGGGTCTAACAAAGTATGAAGAGAAACAGATGGACTACAGTCTGTAATTGTAGAAGTGCAAAGTGCAGCTATATGGTAAGTGGAACTGAGAAAATGGACAATGAATGTAGAGAAAATGAGGTGGCCATAATATTCCTATTTCTAGATAGTTATACACTGTACCTACTGTATACTGTGGTATGAATAAGGCTACTCACCAATCAAAGTAGGCACTTTACCAACTGCATGTGCATTTCTGATATCATGTGTAACAAATCTGTGATCCCAAAGTTTTGTCCCAATGTCAAGTGCACCATATTCTAGCAAAGTGTCCATGCAGAAATTGGGTACCTCTTTGTCAGGGTACAAAAAGGACAAATTTTTAAATAAAATTAAAAGAAAGCATCTAAATTAAAACAAATTTAGAATTAATAATTCTGACATTAGTCCCGTCAAACTCGGGTAAAAAAATAATAAATTCTAGGTACTGTAAATGAGCCTGGAATGAGACACTGGCACTGATTTACTCGATATGCAGTCATGGCAAGTGAAAGGTAATAATCATACCATGAAGCGTATCTGTTATTGCTAGTGTTATTATTAGCGATGGGTGGGAAACGAGGTCACCAATTAAAGCCACATAGATTAAAGACACAAATATGAGCGTACAGGCCACAGCTTCTAATGTCTGGTCATCATAGCAATTTTCAGTAATGTGAATAAATGTTTCAGTAATTTTTTTAAAATGTTAAAAACATATATACAGTATATATTTTACGATGAAGACATTCAACTCCTTAGATTCATATGACATAATTAACTATTGGCCCGGGAGTATTTTTTTTTTTTGTAACAGAAGAGATGGGATGAGGGTGGAATGATGCAGAGTGCAAATGAAGGTCAATACGGCTAACAGCTAGACATGAGTGGGGGGAGAGGGGGGAGAGAGAGAGAGAGAGAGAGAGAGAGAGAGAGAGAGAGAGAGAGAGAGAGAGATAGTGTCGACAGACAGGCTGGTGCCAGGCTCTGGGACAGCTACATGCAAGAGGAAATCACTTACATAACCCCGCTTCAGAATAACCTACACAGCCTCTTAGAGAGACACTCAGGACTTCTGACAGGACAGAGCCCGTTTATTTGTCCAGCTTGCTCTGCTTTCATTCTCCATTATACCGACAGGGATTTAAGCCTGACCCCAGACCTCACGCGGGAATCCATTTCCAAAATGGAGGCGGCGAGGGAAAAGGAGCTAAAGCAGAAGATAGGCAGCAGATCAGATGTGCTGAACATGACTCTGAGGTGAATCCTGACTGATGCAACTGTGGTTAAAGGCTGTGAGTAATGAAAGAAGAGGTGAGGAGGTGACTTTAAGCTGAGAAAGATTATGTGCTTCACTAATGTAAACCCACTGCATCATCAATTCACAGCCTTGTTCCTGATTAAGGGACAGAGGGAAGACTAACAAGAGAGGTAGACAGAGAAAGACAGAGAGGGATACACACTAAGAGAAAATCTACAGCTCAGCCAAATGCATTAAACATGCCTATAGAGGACAGACCTGCAGTGCACCTGGAGAGGCTGCTATCACAGCTTTGTTTGGGCCTGCGGAAGAAAAACAAGGGGCCCACTGGGACGCTCGGCGCTCAAGTCTCAGCTGAAATTTGAGCTGTGGACAAACCGAGCTGGGCATCGGCAGCACAAACTGTTCCCCCTCCCTCAAGAACCCTGTCTAACAAGCCCAATGGAAAGCCAGGGCAGACTAAACGGGGACACCGCTTTCAATAAACATTGGAATGTGTCTGTTCCCTCTCTACTTCTCTCGCTCACTTTATTGTCAGAGAGAAGACTGTCTCAGTTCTCACAGGCAGCACTACTGTGCATCTTTTTACACACATGATACCCCAGACATTATCAGCATACTGTATCTTTACCAGACTTTGTGTCCCTTCATACAGGATGCACCCGGTCACGTTTGCACTGAAAGAACAGTTGGAAATGGCTGGAATTTAGGTGTGAAATCCTTTTCCCTGTTTACACCAGCACATTCTTGGAGAACACCTCACAAAAAGGTTTATTTCCAACTTGCACCGATTTCCAGATATTACGCTTGTTGACTTTCCTTCTGCTGTCATCTAGTATAGCAGGTGTCCGAACACTGCAAGATAAATATAGCAGAGGTGTCACCCTCTTCTCCACTAAAATGTACACTTCTGTTCCTACATGAGCCTGCTGATTCTCTCCCAGGAACCGGACCAGGTCTCCTTCCAGGCAATGGCTGTAATCTTCTGTAGGATTTTGTCTCCGCAATGCATTCGTACATAGCCTTTTCCTGATATACTGCCATTCCTGTGTACAGGCTTCACCGTTCCGTCCTTTGGCTTGTACAACATGAACAACAGGACCCACAGAGAAGCAGAAGGAGACAAACCCAGACAGCATCATCAGGACACTTTCCCATGGTCATCACCCCTTCATCTACTCAAGGCAGGAACACAAAAGGGACCAACGCAGCTCTGCTTCTCTATATTCATTGTAGCCTCCGGCTCTATTCGGTAAGCAGCACTGTGATGAAAGTCAGTTAATCAGGGTTGAAAATGATTAGAGTGTCACATTACAATAGTTGCCAAATTGACTGATTCCAGCGTCGAGGTTAATCACATGCCTTTATTAGAGGTATCCACAAATGGATGTCCAACGGGGCGCAGATGGAACTCTCTTGGCGAACGAAGCCGAAAGCAAGTACTGACCTGCATGCCGAGCCATCCCAATCACGTTTGTAATGGCTCATTAACTGACAGGTCGGAGTGTAATGGGGTTGCGCGCTTCACACCAACCTTGATTAGGGATGATTACAAGCAACAGTTTGCACCATGTCTGCCAGTTAACTCCTCAATCAGGAGTGAAACAGCATGGCTGACTGGTGGCGTCGGCACTGCTTGATAAGTTGACTCTAACACCACACACACAGTGCACTTAAGGGGCATGAGGAGAGCACGGCCTGTAAATGAAAACGCTCAGCCTAGTCAGCAGCCTTCGCAGAGAGCAAGTCATCTTGCACCCGAACGACCCCTTAGTCAAACCCCATCACTCTCTTGGGTCAGACTGTTGAATTGCACTTTTGGACACTCATATCTCCCAGCCTTGGGCAGCACACAGCCTATCAGCATCACACAGATTCGCAGACTGCCCTTTTAAGGGTATGAAATGAAGAAGCGTATCTGCTTGCCGAGGTGAGATCAGTGGAAGCTATTTGGCACAGAAGCTCTGGCATAACACTTAGCATCTCCATTGTCCAGGCCATTATCTCTCAACTTATACACAATCTCTCTTGCTTTCTCTCTCAGCGTGTCACTATTATAGAAAAGAAACGTGTCAAGAAGGACTAATTAATGAATTGTTTTAATGTCTCCTCATTGTGATGTACAGTGATTTATTCAGCAATTCAAAATATACAAGAATGTAAATTTACTTACAGCAATATAGTAGACTTTCGCTTTTTCTACCAGCTTCCAGTTCTCCTCCAGGTCCAGATGTTTTTCTTTCTTATAGCAGTTGGCAGCTGCCAGATTAGCAACAAGAGACCTGTGAGAAGTCGAGAAAATAAACTCAACCCAGCATCGACTCATTTCAGTCCAAAAACAGTTACACACTAAAGCACTGCATAGCAATAAATAGCTTTCATTGTACAACTACAATCACTGTCCATCGAACAGTAACGTATATTTGCCTTTATTACTTCACTTTTTTGGTTAGCAGACCTGCAACAACACATTTAAAAGATTCATTTCTTCCTAAGAGTCACGTTTGCCTACTTAATTGTTCTATACAGCTAAAGGCTGAACGAGGCAGACATATGGACGCTGCTTTAGAAAACAGCTGCTCAGTGTCAACCATGCTAGAATTAAATATCAACCCACCATTTTTCCCCCTCTGCAAATGCCTTACAAGACCTTTCCCGTAAATAAATGAAAAAAACAAAAAACAAATCAATAATGCAGAGAATGTGTGCGGGTCCGTCGGGGCCACTGTTTCTCCATTAACCTCCTGGTGGTCCTTGCCTCAACAAAAACAACTAATTCCGGTTTGAAAAGCCACCTCTCTCATTATTCACTTGTTAGCTGGAGGAAACAGTCCCCAGGGGCTAGGCACTATTCTGAAGTTTCATTACTCCTAGAAAAGTGCCAAGACTATCCACAAATAAGAGTCAATAGAACAGTAGGCCTGCACTTTAAAGAAGCACACCCTTACAAATAAAGGTGCTAGAAAGGGTTCTTCAGATCAAAAGGACCTGTTGTTGGATTTCCTGAAGAACCAAATCAAGACGCGTTCCACAAAAATATTTGTGCACATTATGGTCATATTCAGAATGGGAATTCAGTTGTATGCATCACCAAAGGTTCTGTAGGAAACGAAAAAATAGTTAAAATAAATAAATAAATAAATAAATAATAATAATAAAGAAAGAAATTTAAATAAAAATTCAGACATTTTAAGGGTTCTGAGGTAACTGTTCTAGGTAAGCTCCTACGTACATTGCTAGCAGGAATGGCTCCAACCTAGAACCATTTTATTAGGCTAAGAACCCTTACCATACAGAGAACCCCTTAAAGAACCCTATTACTAAGGGTGCATGGCATCACTTCAAACCCAGGGTTTTCGATCTCATCCACAAAGCGGCAGGAGCCAGATCTGATAGTCAATTGAGTACCAAGATCAACTGATCAAAGGAGGAGGAATCAGGTGTGGTTCTTGCTTGACTGGAATGAAAACCCACAGCCCTTTGCAGTGCAGCCAACCTGAAACCAGAACAGATCCCTTATAAGCCAACCTCCAGCCAGCTCTGTTCTCTGAAATCACTTCTGCAACACGCAGGTGCTCTACGGTGTATTGATAAAAGCTAAAATGTCCTCTCAGTCTTTAAGCTGCAGGAATGTGTGTGTGTGTGCGTGTGGATGTGTGCGTGTATCTGTGTGGCGACCTCTACAGCCTCCTGTAATGAAAGAGACTGCTCTGACAGGTGAGGCGGTAATGAGTAGTCTCATAAAGCTATAGCTGACAGCTCTATAAGTCTGCACACTTCAAACTAGCTCCTATTAAGAGCAGCTCAGACTGAGTCACACCACGATGGCTGAAAAACAAAGAGGCCTCTTCTCCTCCTCCTCCTCTTCTTTCTCCTCCTCGTCGTCTGCACTGAAGCCTGAGCCTCGGCCCTACAGCACTGCCTGGCGTTGTGTCCCCACTCATCACAGCTAGTGATAAAAGATCACTTCCTGAATATTCCACCAGCTCACTCCAGCACATGGAAAGGAGTGGAGACGATCATAACATGAGACTTTTAGCAATCACCTGGGACTGACTCTGCTATAAGACTACAACTACAAACGTACTGGAATACTTTACAAGCATGGCACACAATGAGCAGCGAAATAATAACAGTGTAAATGTTGCAAAACACATACAAGGCAAAAACATGCAGTTGACTTATTAGGTAATAATTGAGCCTCCTATCCAAACGTCCAATTACGTTTAAATAAGTTACATTTCCTGGTTGCACGTGTCACTAAAACTCTTTAACCACAGGAAGTATGGGCTGAGAGCTCATGTCAGTTTCAGTTTTGTTTGGTTTTATCTTGTGACTACATTCATGGTCTCTCTAGATAATAAAAATGATTTATTTTTAGCCATGTCACAAACTTCCCACAAAAGATTCTGCAGTGATGCACAACATTTCATAGTTATACTGTTTACATAGACTTGTACACATCAATGGTGAAGTTAAAAAACAGCAAAGGACTACAACATGTATTTAATACACGGCTGCCCGTGGCCGGGAGGTGAGAGAGCAAAGCTGGCCGTGCTTTCAGGGTGAACCGGACAGCATACATTCTCTCACATATCAGTCAGAGTCACACGAGCCAATCACAGACGTCTGTGAGATCATGCATAAAGAAGGTAGGAGCGCAGGAGCGCGTTCCTCTGAGTGTGTTACACCACTCCCTGATGCTCCCTGAGCAGCAGCTTGAAAAAAGTAATGTGAGGTGGCTGGCATCATGTGTCTTGGAGGAAGCACATGATAGCTCTCGAAACCCTGATTGGTAGCTGTCGTGTAATATGGGACAAATCCAAATGGGTGGGATTTGGAAGTGAACAAATTAGTGGAGAAAATCAGGGAAGAGCCTAAGAAAATTTTTCAAATTAAGCTACAATACTAGAATTATGATCAACTTTAAGGCTTCACTTTATTTTGGCACAGTAACCTCACCTTGTTGATGATATTAAGGCTTGATTATACATTTCTCCAAACGTCTGCTATCTTTAAGCCATTTTCACACAGGAATAATTCACACAGCTGGGAGGAATCCTGAACGGCTTCCTAGACTCCATATTTGCTTACTACTTAGGGTATAACAATAGCATTGCAGAATTGCACTGTATGACCGACAGAACACAATTTGAGATTCTGCCTGAGAGATAACATGACTGTGCTATGAGTTTTGGAAATGAATTAATTACAACTAGCCCAAAATCCCTTGCAGGATACGTTTGATCTGATGTTTTTTTTTTCTCCATAGACTTTAAATTTCCTTTTGATTTTGCATGAACGCACATGGAGTAAAATCACAGTGATGGAGTGTTTTATTTATTGTATGCCAATGACACTGGTGTCTCTGAAAAGGTACACATTGATTCTCTGCTTTATTTGGTCCTTGTTCTACCAGAGTAAGGAAAGAATTAACAGCAGTATCAGATCTGCACTTCTCCTGGGAATAATAGAAGCCTGAGGGAGATGCCACAGTCAGCCGTAAATGTTTATCCAATTTTATGGCCTTTAAAAGTTGGAAACAACCTGCCAATATCAAATGCTTAGGTGGCACGTAATGCCTTCTGCCTGCCTCACGCATCGGGCCAGTCAAGGAATCTGGCAGCCTTCAGTGCCAAGTCTAGCAGTCAATCAAAATAGCTTGGTGCTGATCTAACCCCGGTAGATAAATAAATAAGGAGCTGTGCAGGAAAGGAGCAGAACATCCAGTGAGAGAACAGTGAGTTCTAGTGTTCACTGAGGCATGCGAGTGTGAGTGTGTGTATGTGTGTGTGTGTACATGTGTGGGTTATCCTGAGGAAGCGATAAAGGCTTTCTCCTGAGGAAGGAGGGTAACTGACCTGTTGTCTCCAGTGATGCAGGCGGCGCAGGTCCCTGTCGGTTCCTCATTCTGCTCGTAGTAATGGGCGTCCACATGACACTCTCCCGCCTTCTGCTTCAGAATCTTTCCAAACTCGTCATCGCCGATGCAGCCGAAGAAGGTGGCTACTTTGTGGGGCTTCTGGATCATCCACTAAAACAAAAAAACCAGGCGGCATTGTGAGTACTGAGCAATATAAACCCAGATGTCCAAATTCTCCCAAATTCTCAATATGAACAGATTTTGAAGAGACAGGGCTGGAAATGATGATCAGGCTAGAAACAGCACCTCACTCATCAGGAAAGTTTTTTTTACGCAGAGGGGAACAATTCCTGGAAAATCGATGGCACTGCACTAGACAGATTACCACGATATGTACGCAAGGACTATACACACAAAAGTGTGAACAAGCAACACAAACAGGAAATATTAGCAGGAGAAGGAGAAAAGGCTGAAAAAGACAGAGTTGCTTTTAAGAAGGCCTTAAAAAGCTCTTTAGGACAGAACGTAACAATGAGTCATTGCTATCTTAGTAATTTTGATTTTATCCCAAGAGACCTGGTGTATTTAAGGCTCATGCCATCTTTGGAAACAAGCTTGTTTATTGAAATGACAGGTGTTCTTTGAGGAAAGGCTGTGTGAGTGAGAAGAAAAGAAAAGAAAAAAAGACAGGGCTGCTTCAGAGAAAGATATTATGACTGACAGAGAGCAGGTACACAAAGGAAAATGAAGGAGCTGACAGCTGTGTAGGAGCCAGAAGCACATGCTTGTGCAAGACTATATTAAACAGTTACTGCAACTACCATTTTTATAGAGATAGTATACCAGACTTTCTACACTTTTAGTGCTCTGGGCTTTACGTGCAAGAT